>CM054177.1:100407662-100842662 GCA_028829895.1 Sinotaia quadrata
TAAAACAGTTTTATTGGCACATCAAGCAATTTGAATGGCACAGAAAACAATTTGATTGGCACAAGACGGAACAGTTTGAATAGCACATAAAACAGTTTTATTGACATAGCAAGCAATTTGAATGGCATAGAAAATAGTTTAAATGGCGCAGCAGGTAATTTGAAAGGTACAGTAAACAATTTGAATGGCACAGAAAACAGTTTAACTAGTACAGAAGTCAATGGCAATAAACGCTATTAGGACAAACAAAGCAGACAGTTTGAAGGGTAGAGGAGATACGTTGAAAAGCATGAATGATAAACTGAATGGCAGAAAAACAGATTAGATGACACAGAAGATAAATTCAATGGCACAAAGGACAGTTTGAACATAAGTGACAGAGTAAATTTGCCCTTCCCTATTTTAAAATTAAATTGTTATATAAAGTGCTAAATTATTTCTTAATCTAAATTTTTATTCCTTTCTTTATTTAATTTTTAATATTTATTGAAGGGATCCGGGCGAGATTTATAAAATATCTTGACATCACTTGTAATTAGTTATGGGTGAATAATTAATAATAATAACTATAACCATTAACTAGGTGGCGTTAGCATCACATAATGCAGTGAATCTTATCGAGAGAAGAAATAAAGACAGACTATAGAGTGTTTACAATTTTCTTTACTGTTTGTCAGATTTAATTCAAAAGAGATAACAAACGAACAAAACAAACATAAAAAGCAAGCCCATTGGCAAAATTTGGAAAAAGGAAGAAATTTCTTACTTATATGATGATGGCAGTGAAGATGACGATTATGTGAGGTGTTTAATGATAATGATTATTATATTGATGATGATGGCAGTGAAGATGACGATTATGTGCAGTGTTTAATGATAATGATTATTATATGGATGATGATGTTTATAAAAATAAAATTGTAGGAATCGTATATTGCCGAGTAAATGATAAGAAATATAATTAATAGTTATATAATCGACTGCTATTACTTAGCAAGCAGAACGTAGTAAAACTACAACTTAATAAATAATAATTGTAACAGTAACATCATGACGGTGATATCAAATAACTTTTAAGAGACATCACGTAAAAACGAAATGCCTACATTTCTTATTTCTCCCTTTCCCCTTATTTTAGATTTTGTTTTGTAATACTTAAAAATAAAACAGCAACAAATCGTTATTATTATTATTATTATTTTATAGCATATTTAATGTACGCAATATAATTTGTAACAACAACAAATAAAGTCTGGAAACAAACAAAAAATTAAAGCTAATCTTTTTTTAAGAAAACAACAACAAAAGATTATTTACTTATCATGGTGAAGTTCACGAGACGGAGGCTGGCGAACAATGAAACTGCCAAAAATGCCATCGCCTCTTTGGACACCAGTATGCGCGTGCCAGAAATGAGTACCCGGATCAACGGCCACGAATCTGTTTACCCAAAACAAAGTCGAAAGATGTGGAAACATTGCTTTTCTTCGAATTAAATGAAATAATTATATGAAGAAAGGTGATGCATCTAGATCAGGGGCGGGCAAACTCTGGCCCGCGGGCCAAACCTGGCACGCGAAGCATTTTTTGTTGGCCCGCCAAGCTATTCACAGTTAACATTGCTTTTGGCCCGCCAAGCTATTCACAGTTATTGCTTTTGGCCCGCCAAGCCATTCACACTTATTGCTTTTGGCCCGCAAAACAAAAGTCACTAAAACAATTGGGCATTGTTATACGCTGTCAAACAGCCAAGGCTAAACTAGTCTAAAGACTACATGTAATTTTAACAGTTTGAATTACTCACACGGAATCGTGTGCACATGTACAATTTATGCCTGCGGTTACATATATTACACTAGCATCTCTTTATAGTTCGTTGACTTTTGAACTCTCCTAGGCCTAGGATAGATCTACAATAATAATGTATGTCAGCATCTGTACTCTGCCTCATTTGTGACCTGACCTTCACCGCTACAATTGGTGAGATGAAGGAGGGCTGGAGGTGAACAGAGTTGTGCGAATTTGAAACTCGCAGTCTTCTGCCATCACAACCGAAATGGTTGTTGCATTTCTGCTATTTCTTTGCCATTATTCCCCCAGCCCCACAATCATATGTGCAACCCCAGCATCCTAAAAAATTTAAAGTGGATATGGAAAGTCGGACATTTAACTCTGAGTGGACGAGAAGTACTTTTTCATAGAACGATTTGGACAAGCTCAGTGTCTGATCTGTTTGAAAACTGTTGCTGTCTTCAAAGAGTTTAATGTGCGATGTCACTGGGAAACAGTACACTTAACTTCGAAATTTGGTTTAATGTCTGCCTCTGAGAAAAAGACTACTATTGCTAAACTCACAGGCAATATAGAGAAAAGCAGTTTGATGTTTCATAAGCAAACAACTGTGCATGAAAAAGTGACATGTGACAGTTATGAAGTTTCACTACTCCTTGCTCAAAGAATGAGTTAAAAGCAAAGTTCCGCACTTCTTCTCCTCTTTCTTTTTTTCGTGATGTCATCCTACCATCAGGCAAGTTTCCACATTTTATTAAACATGCTCAGCGCATTGTAGCTATGTTCGGAAGCACATTTTGCTGTGAACAACTATTCTCAAAGATGAAATATACAAAGAGTCGCCTTCGCTCTCAACTCTCTGACCGTCATCTAAATGACATTCTTCGCTTGTCAACCTCATCAGTTCAGCCAGATATTGAATCACTTATTTATTGTAAGCAACACCATCCATCTCATTAATCTTTCATTGAAACAGAGTTAGTTTTTTTAAATTACTTTTGTTCTCATTTTATATTCTGAACTTGCTGGACTTGTGATATTTGGTCGTCTATCCGGCCCGCGAACTGTTCCAACAGTTTTATCTGGCCCGCGGTCTCAAAAGTTTGCCCGCCCCTGATCTAGATCATTGTTGGTAGATGTAGCTCTCTTAATATTTTTTTTTATCTCTTTCACATCAGTTTTGGCACATTGCCTGAAATGCGTTGTTTTCTTAATCGTTCCATTTTTTATTTATAAATACGTTCACCTTAGAACAATTCGAATTTTAAAAAATAATACAAAATCCTAAAATTTATTAACTGATTAAAATACGCGAAATAATATATATTAGATTTAAAGAGTAAAGCCATTTATTAGGTTTAAGTGATTAAATACATGTGGTTCTGTCTCCAGTATTTATGTCAACAATCCTTTGCTAACACACTGAGTTTATACTTAAAATGTCAGCAATCCTTAGCTATGGAAATAGACTGACTTCATTCTAATGATGTCAGCAATCCTTTGCTATGGAAACAGACTGACTTCATACTAAAGATGTCAGCAATCCTTAGCTATGAAACAGACTGACTTCATACTAAAGATGTCAACAATCCTTAGCTATGAAAACAGACTGACTTCATACTAAAGATGTCAGCAATCCTTAGCTATGAAACAGACTGACTTCATACTAAAGATGTCCGCAATCCTTAGCTATGAAACAGACTGACTTCATACTAAAGATGTCCGCAATCCTTAGCTATGAAACAGACTGACTTCATACTAAAGATGTCAGCAATCCTTAGCTATGAAACAGACTGACTTCATACTAAAGATGTCAACAATCCTTAGCTATGAAAACAGACTGACTTCATACTAAAGATGTCCGCAATCCTTAGCTATGAAACAGACTGAAATCTACACTAAAGGCCGAGTCCTTTGCCGAAGAAACAAAATTTTAAAAAAAAAGACACCCCCAAGAAAAACAAAACAAAACAAAAACTGAAAAATTAAAAGTAAAACACGTCAACAATAAATTCTTTTACTTTGGAAACAGAAATGACTTAGCCACTACTAAAGACATGGCGATCACAGGCCACGGAAGTAGAAAAGTCTGGATCTGTCTCTCGAGAGATCCCATCTGTCTATAGAGATTTCATCACTTACTTGTACTGGAACGTTGTGTGTGCCGTGACTGGACACTGGGTGATCATCACAACGCCGTCCATCCAGGGTGTCAGCTTCTGCAGCAGGCCATGCCAGTGGATGGTCAGCCCTTCTGTATTGGCAAAATGATTCTCGAGGTCTATTACCACCGTGTCACCTTGACACACCTAATGAAAAACAAGAAATGAGGGTGTTTGCATCCTCGTTCATCAACTCCTGAGCGAAAATTTGTGCTTACCAGGTTTGATAGATGTGTGTTCAGTAAATTGTATTATTTAAAGAGCATTAAAACATTTGGAAATGTTTAAAACAAATTTCTAATGAAATACAATACTTTGTGTTTCTTGAAGTTACCTGTATTGTGGGTCCAGGAATGCCACGGTTGATGGTCTTAATGTTGCGGTTGACGCCGTTTGCCGTGACGCAGTGAGGCAGCCGACAGTCGCTCTTTACGCCAGCGGTACAGTTCATACAGGCACGTGACAAGGTCTGGTAACTCTCCGCCACGAACCGATATCGGCACGTCATCGGATCACCGTCCTCCACGCAAGGGCGAATGCACTCATGGTCATGGTAGTCTGCACATTATCGTAAAACATCGGACTATGACTAGTCGTGAGTAGTAGGATTTTCAACACAAATCATGGCAATCTGCACATTATCGTAAAACATCGGACTATGACTAGTCGTGAGTAATAGCAGGATTTTCAACACAAATCATAGCAATCTGTATATTTATCGTAAAACATCGGACTATGACTAGTCGTGAGTAATAGCAGGATTTTCAACACAAATCATGGCAATCTGTATATTATCGTAAAACATCGGACTATGACTAGTCGTGAGTAATAGCAGGATTTTCAACACAAATCATGGCAATCTGTATATTATCGTACGACGTTGGATTATGACTGGCCATATAAAAAACAGCAACCTTTTCTGCACAGACTGTCAAGGAAAACATTTATAACAGTGGACCGACTGCAACAATCTATGAAGACGTATAGATCTCACAGTGGACCGACTGCAACAGTAACTGAAGACGTATAGACCTCTTAACAGTGGACCGACTGCAACAGTAACTGAAGACGTATAGACCTCTTAACAGTGGACCGAATGCAACAGTAACTGAAGACGTATAGACCTCTTAACAGTGGACCGACTGCAACAGTAACTGAAGACGTATAAACCTCTTAACAGCGGACCGACTGCAACAGTAACTGAAGACGTATAGACCTCTTAACAGTGTACCGAATGCTGCTCGGTTTTTTTTTTTTACAGCTATTTCAATGTGAGGGAAAATATTTCTCTACGAGTGAGGGAAATTATTTCTCTGCGAGTGAGAGAAATTATTTCTATATGATGTGAGAGGGGAATTATTTCTATATGACGCGAGGAAAAATATTTTTCTATGAAATGAGGGAAAATGTGTACGAGTGAGGGAAATTAGTTCTCTATGACGTGAGAGAAATTATTTTCTCTATGATATGACAAATATTTACTCTATTTAGCTTCGTGTAAATTGTTCTGTTAAAACGTTTCTCTAATATTTGTTTTACAATATGCTCTTCACCATTTCTGCTTGTATGCTTTGTAAAAATTAATGTTAATTTGTGACTATCATTTATAGCACTTTTCTTATTTTATTTTGTCTACACTTAGCAGTACCATTTAATTATCTGTAAAGTTATATAGACATATGATATTATATCTTTGTAAAACATTTATGTCTGTGTTGCTGACAGTAAATCAAAAGTCAATGTACACTGATTTTTGTAAGGCAAATACTGTGTACTGCTACATTTTAGGTTAATTAAGACATTGTGATAAGTTAGATTGAGCTAGATCTTTTTTTAAAATGTCAGTCAGTCTTATTTAAGAATAAGAGAGCATACAAAATCTGCTTTGGAAAGTCATCATAGTTCTCTGATCTGCACAGAAGCTTTTCAACATATGAGTACACAAAAGTCGTGCATCAGAATCTGAGTGGTCTAAGCACAGTCTCCCGTTTAGATCCAGCTCTAGCTCAAATCTATAAGCTGTCATCACCAGGAAGACCTGTGCTATTAGGCTGGCTGCCAGTCTGCTTATCTTAAGTCGCCCAATCCTCAGACAGTAACTATTAACTAGTTCAAAAATGTCTCCACTTTGGGAAAATACTTCAAAGTATGCAATAATATTTGTAACTGGTAAGTATTGAATCTGTGGAGGGTGATTCCCACCATCCGGTGCTCATGTAAGATTCGAGAAGACTGTAGCAGTTGACATGGTAAGTTTTACACTGACTAGATCGATTGCAAACATTGCTGTTGCTGTCTAACTTTTGGACGCAAGTCAGTGGCCTCGGGCCTCCATCTGTCGATATATACTCACTAATGCCACCAGTTCGTTCACTAGACTCCCGCCCCCATTCACCCTCAACCAAAGGAATGTCCACGAATAAGTTTTTCTTTCATTCTTTAAGAAATGTGCTAGTTGTGCTATTAGGATATCATAACACATTTAAAATTTTTTTAAAATATACCTATTTTAAAAGTTGAATGCAAATTTTTGTTTTTATTTTATCAGTGTTTGTTTGTTCAGACAATAGTTTAATGTATGGACATTATGACTTTCCTAAGGGTAATATCCATTGTTTAGTATTGCGTCATCATACGTTTTTACGCAAAGTAGCCACTATCCATATATAAACTAAGCTTTATTTATATTATTTATTTTTGTTTTGCCTATGCGAGAGAGAACATCTCGGTCAAGGGACATAACTGCGAATAACCGATTAGATCCGTTGCTCTGATACCAGTTATCGCCAAACCTAAGAATTAAATCAGCACCTGCTGGGTGAACATTTGCACACGTAGCTGCACATAATTATCACGACACACCGAAGAAATGGTAGCTTGAACTCGCTTCACTTATTATCGATATCAGTCCTAGTAATGTAAAGTCTGTAAATAAATGATATCGATGTTAAGAAGACTTTCAATAAAATAAAAATTCAGAAAAAAAAAAAATCCACATAACTCCGGTCGGCTGTAATAGGCTTTAGCATCTTTGATGACAGAGCATTTAAAAACCATTTAATAGAGCAATCACACACACACACACACACACACACACACGCACGCACGCACGCACGCACACAGCTTTGTTATTGTTAACGTGTGTATGCTCACGCGCATAGCGCTTAATCAAGGTCAGTCTCGAGTCACGTGAATTGTTACTTTTGTATACACTTTCTAATTATAAGCGATATCGCTACAAGGAAGGGTGGTGGTAGGGTTCAGATGGAATTGATTCGATCAGCAGTCAAGTAGCCCCCAACATGAACTAATACGTGATTTGAGCCGTGATTAGGTTTTAGTGATTTTAGCTCATACGCACGTGCAGAAGAAAGGTTCTTGTCAGCGACTTCCCAGAAACACAGGCAAATAAAGAGTTGCCAGTCTTTTAGAACGAATGGCTGATTGATTGATTGTTCCACTTGGTAGCAACTGATATTCTTATAACTAAGACAATTATTATTTTTTTCTTTCAAAATCCTTTCCTCCCATAATATAATGAGCAAAGAGAAGGGGTTGAAAAAGTAATGAAATTACTATTTTTACGTGGAAGACGTATTTGCAAGAAGAAGCTGGTAAGCATGCCGGAAGTTGGGGCAGGGTGAAAGGTTATGAGAAGGAAGATCTATTTCACGAGTACTTGTAAGACTCTTAGAGATATACACGTGTTTATGTGTGTGTGGTGCTTCACGGGTAGCCTATATGTACAGCAGTAAGACGTATACAATGTATGTTTATGTGGGTTCTAGTCTACATGTACTTACAAAACACAAAGATATACATGTGTGCGTGTAAGTTTTTATTTTTATTTTATAAATTAAATTTGTTGGTTGCAGTATCAACAGTTGTCTTTTATTTTGCCTTGCGCAATCATGTTAAGTTTTTGGGAACTTTCAAATTACATTGATTTTAAGACATATTTGTATATTTTATTGATACACACACAAAGACGCATTTTTACACTCAAATTTGTGTGTGTTTCTAGTTTAGAGTTTAGTCAACTCTTTAAATATATATATAGAAACACACACACACACATGTGAGTGTAAAAATGATTTAAAAGGATTATTTAAAAAAAAAATAAAGTAAAACTTATACAGAGATGTGAAGGAGAACACAAATAAACATACACAGTTTTGAACAAACACGAAAATACCCCAAACGCTATCCCACCCTCAAAACAACAAAAGTAAACAATAATTGCTTAAAAAAAAAAAAAAAAAAGCTCGAGCGGGCTTTTGCTTTATTAAAATAAAATCTTTAGAAGTGGGAGTGTATTTGTGCATATTTAATCGGTTTTCTAAAACCTGCAACAAACATAAATGCAAATCAGAAACGTTTTAAGTGTATTGAAGATAAATGTTTTCATAATCTGAAAAAAAACCCACTTCTGTTATTATAATATTTCAGAGCGTATGCTGCTTCCGATGTACCCAGAGTCAGAAGTCTACTTAATATTCATAACTTCAAATGTTTCAGGAAATGCATGCACCCAGATCTGGATTTTGCTGTTAACGTTCCTTGGAACATTACGTTGAACCTTTTAACGTTTAAGAAACTGTTTCATACTTCATATTACTGTAAACGTTTTTTTTTTTTAAAGAAACTGTTTGATAGTTGATATTACTTTTAACGTTTTAAAAAGTGTTTGAAACTTGGCATTGCTTTTAACGTTTTAAGAACTGTTTGAAACTTGGCATTGCTTTTAACGTTTTAAGAACTGTTTGAAACTTGGCATTGCTTTTAACGTTTTAAGAACTGTTTGAAACTTGGCATTGCTTTTAACGTTTTAAGAACTGTTTGAAACTTGGCATTGCTTTTAACGTTTCTTGGAATGCGCTGAGTAACTTTCCTTAAAAAAAAAAATACTATTTTGCAAACATCGCGCTGTTAAATTAAAAAAATCTTAAAATACTGATACAATATTTTGTTACGCTTGAAAATTTCCAATGCGAAACCATAATGATTCTTACAATAATGGCACATTTAAAAAAAATTTTTTTTTTTTTACCTTTTTTGCATATTAAAACGAAAACCATGATTACTGAATAATGATTTGACAAGATTGAATTGTTAAAGAAAGTCTGTATGTATTCTTAGTATAAGAATGTGACAAATCCGAGATGCTAAGGAAAGAAAAAAACAACAGTATTTACTCTTTTTATAATGTCTGACAAGTCTGCATTGTAAAACTGTACAATAACATTTTGGTAAATCTGCACTGTCAAACGAAAGCCGCAATTATTGTTACAATGTTTTAGACAAGTTTGAATTGTTCAAGACAAACTATATGCACTCTTACTATAATGATTTGACGAGTTTGAACTACCATAGAGCCATTCGTATTTATTCTCACTGACTGACAACCCTATATTGTTAAAACTAAACCATAATATTATGCAGTTACAAAAAAATTAAAAATAAATTTGTACTATGAAAACGACAACCGCACTTTTTGTCACCGTATTGTTTTGACAAAAGTTTACTTTGTGGAAACGAAAACCATTTTCACAACATTGTAATATTTTGTCAGATATCAGTTATTTTAAGGCGAAATTTAAATATTTTGATACTACAGTAGACTGGTTTTAAATTTTTGCTTAGTCATGTTGGAACCCTTTAATATTAAAAAGCCACAATTATTGCTAATACAATGTTTGCATTGTGAGAGCAAAATAATCCTGTGTGTATGGATGCCGTTAGTAAAAACTGTGAACATGAATACTTTGCTTACACGTCTAGTAATTTCTGGTATAATTATTGTTGTGCACATCTCATTTGATTTAGTTTTAAAAGACTATCATAATTATCACTGACAGTTCGAAAAATCACGATAGTTTACAATACTTGTTTATAAAATGAAAATAAGAATAAAAAAGGTAAACAAGATTTTAAAAAATATAATTAATTTAGCTGCAACTACTTTAAAAGAACTGATTATTTAAACATCGAGCACCCCTATGTAATAATGAATTTCAGGATTAAAATAATAAATATACTTGAACGTTTTAGGAAATAATGTGACTAGGTATTTGAAAGTCGACAAACAAATAAAACGAAATGCAAGCAAAAAAAAAAACCAAAACAAACGCGAACAGCAACAATTTTTGATAGTGAGTAAATTTCTTGTTTGCAGATGATGATGATGATGATGATGATGATGATGATAACATGGGCAATCACATGAATTTGAGAACAAATAGGAACAAAGAAAAAAACAAGGTAAATCCAATAACGGCGATGATTGTTGCTACCTACCTGGCATGAGTTTAGACTCTTGCCCTCTAGAGCTAGTGGCCATCAGGCCCACCACGAGAAGGCAATATCGCAAAGTCATGACGAACATTGCAGTCCAGTCAACGCTTGGGTTGAAGTCCTTAAGAGGTAAACTGTGATGTAGCCTTAGTTATTGTTTCAAGGACAATCGAAGTCGACGACTAAAACAACTATTGATGATCAGTAGTGTCATCCGACATAATAAATATATTCTACGTGAATAGTTGATTGGCTTGAACGTGACCGTAAGATATTTGTCGTCGTCGTCGTCGTTGTAGTAGTTATTATTATTATCATTGTTGGGTGGTCATGGCGGTGGTATTGATGGTGGTGGTGGTATTGTTTTGACGGTTGTGGTAATAGGGTTAACAAGTTCTGTTTAAGCGTGACTTTATAAACACTCATGAACCTCAAGTTAGTGTCAGGCTTCTCTCCCCTTTGTAAAGAGACGAGAAGTGCTGACCGAGGTGTAGAGGAAAAGTAGCACTTTGACACCTCGTTACTACTGAAATCCGTCACATGGTGATTGTGAAAAGGACAGGGGTGCAAGCAGCCGGGTAGTACTGAGGCCAATGTCAGCGATAATTATCGGATCCATCGATTAACTGCGTGTGCACTTTTGCGTAAGCAGCACGGACAAGCCCCTGATGACTGACTCTGCTAGCCTTCGGCGCATGCTGTTTGACACACACACCATATATACAAACACACACACGTACATATATATATATACACAAACACACACACATATATATACAACACACACACACACACACATATATATATATATATACACATAATCACACACACATACATAAACACACAAACATAACTACACAGAACAAGTAAATATGGGTACAAGAGAGGGGCACTTTATATTATCTGGGGTTTTTTAAAAAAATGAAAATAAATTGATTACAACAATATTATGTTTGAAAACGCGCAAGTGCACACAACTCAATTTGTAGGTCTTTGTTTCAGTCACTGAATATCAGACATACTTTGCTTCAAGTGATGGTAAGATGTCTATATTACCAAGGCACTTTGCTTTAACTAACGGTAAAACGTATGTCTCTCTATTACCAAGGCACTTACTTTATGTAAATTAACGTTAAGAAGCATGTCTCTGTATTGCCAAATCTCCTAACTTACTTCAATTCACGATAAGAAGTATGTCTTTGTCTTGCCAAATCTCCTAACTTACTTCAATTCACGATAAGAAGTATACCAAGACACTTAATTTGCATCACAACATTTACCTATCTAAGCATAAAGGTACTTACAAATTAACTTCAAAGTGACATTAATATTATGTCAAGACGAAATGTGTCTGTCAGTAAATCAAAAGAAAATTAATAGACATGTCAAAGTTTGCCTCTCTACTCTCTGCTGAGTCAAAGTACTTTGCAACATTTAATAGGTATGATTGGGTTTGCTACTCTAGTAAAGATACTTTGCAATAATTAATGGGTATAACGGATTTTACCCTCTTCTAGTCAAGATGCTTTGTAACAGTTAATAGGGTGTGACAGAAGTTTATCTCTTTACTAGTCAAAATATTTTGCAATATAATTAATGGGTATGACTGAGTTATGATATTCACCAGTCAATATACTCTGCAATAATTAATGAGTATAGAAGAGTTTGCACTCTTACTAGTCAAGATATTCTTAATTAATAATTAATGAGTATAGAGGAGTTTGCACTCTTCTAGTCAAGATACTTTGGAAGAGTTAATGATGTATGACAGAATTTGCCGCTCTAGCCCGAGTCACTATTTATAGTTACACTATTCATACAAAACAACCAATCAGTTACTTTTTTAAATTCCTTAACACATTTCTAAACTACAGAGTATTTTGAATTTTTCAAAATCACTTTATAAATAAGTTTTTTTTTTACTAAATATTTTAGTACACTGACCCATTCCTTTGTTACTAGCGAAAACACACTGACGGCGAACAGCTAGACGCCTTGTAATAGTAAGTGTGTGTCGGAGCTTGCAAACACGTTGAAGCAGTTATTACGGGTTTGTCGGAGCTTACAAACACCTTGTAACAGCTAGTAAGGGTGTGTCGGAGCTTGCAAACACCTTGTAACAGCTAGTAAGGGTGTGTCGGAGCTTGCAAACACCTTGTAACAGTTAGTAAGGGTGTCTCGGAGCTTACAAACACCTTGTAACAGTTAGTAAGGGTGTGTCGGAGCTTGCAAGCACCTTGTGGATAAATTAGTATTATGAAATTTCTTTCGATTTTTTAGCTTTGGAAATTATCAGAATGAACACATTTATTTATTTATAGTAAAAAAATAAGTTGGTAAAAGAAAATAATCAAAAGAAAGTTAACAAACTTTAGATCTCTAGCTGGTAATGTGTATGTAGTTCACCATGATTACATCTGCAACTTTACAATGAACCTTTTTAGAGTGCAGTTCATAATGATTACATCTGCAACTTTACAATGAACCTTTTTAGAGTGCAGTTCATAATGATTACATCTGCAACTTTACAATGAACCTTTTTAGAGTGCAGTTCATAATGATTACATCTGCAACTTTCTTACAATGAACCTTTTTAGAGTGCAGTTCATAATGATTACATCTGCAACTTTACAATGAACCTTTTTAGAGTGCAGTTCATAATGATGATATTTGCAACTTCACAATGAACCTTTTTAGCATGCAGCTTATCATGATGACAATTGCAACTTCACAATGGACGTTTTCAGCATACAGTTTATCAAGATGACATTTGCAACTTTAAAAGAACGTTTCTAGCATGCAGTTTATCACGATGACATCTGCAACTTTACATGAACGTTTTAAGCATGCAATTCACCATGATAGTATTTGCAACTTTGTAATGATCGTTCTTAGCATGAAGTTTATTATGATGACATTTGCGACTTTATAATGAGCGTTTTAAGCGTGAAGTTCATTATGATGACATTTGCGACTTTATAATGAGCGTTTTTAGCGTGAAGTTCATTATGATGACATTTGCGACTTTGTACTTAATGCTCTTAGCATGCATTTAATGAACGTGACGAATTTTGTATCTGAAGTTAAGTCAGTTTTTATGCAATTAAAGGACTTGTTAATGGTCAGCGGTTGATACTTTTACCGTATCTGTGAGATTAATATAGGTAATTACATAGACAAGAACAAATCTATCTGTGCGTCTGTGTATAATTATCATTGTGTGTAATTATATGTTTGTGTGTATACTTGTATCATTGTTTATGATTTTGTATGTTTGTGTATTTGCATCATTGTAAATGTGTGAATATGCATGTTTTCCTGTGTACAAATATAATTGTGTAATTGTGTGTGTGAGTTTATATATGTGTGTATATTTGTATCTGTATCATTGTGCATGTCATTCTGTCTGTGTATATACTTGTATCACTGTGCGTGATTATGTATGTGCTTGTGTGTATATAACATTGTTCGTGACTACGTTTCAGATTTGCCTAGTAACTGCTTTAATTTTGTTGACATATAATTTGTCTACGTGTACAACTCCTGTCTGACTTTCCATCCTTCTGTCAGTCGACTAAGGTAGTTAAGATGCAGAGTGTGGTTGCAGCTTTCCATTGTTTAAAAAAAAAGTCCGTGTAGATTCCAAGTTATTGTGGGGGATAGAAATGAAATCGCTCCTACTATATTCATGGGTGCGTATTTTTAGTTCGCCAGCACTAATGGTTTAACAACATCATGAAAATTCTTCATTGCAAGTGCATCCAGGTGTATCCATCCCTTCACCTGAACCCGTACCTGTGTCAGTAAGAAAGTTGTCTTCCTCGCTCCGTCGAACCTCGGTCGCTAAACGTCAATGTGTGTCGAGTGTCGTCTGTCTTGAGAAAGATAAAAGTGTAGTCTAAAGTCTTGCCGCCTGGCCTCATTCCGATCCTCGTTTCGCCGCGTAAAGCTGTCGTCTGCTCGCCAGGCGGCGCCATACCCTCGCGGCCTCCTGTCGAAAAGTGGTCGACATCGACCCTGGCAAAAATAACTCTTAATCCAGGTAAGCATTTGATTTTATTACCTGCCTCTCCGTGTCTTTCCATCATTGCTCAATCCAAGGGTTTGCCTTGCGCACCTATGAACTCCAATCCCGCAGCTCAAGGTCGCAGACTTAAAATTTGATCGGGGAGTCCCTTGCCCGTATGTGTCGTCTGCTCGACGAGTGGAAGACAGACGGACTCGAGAGAGAAAATCTCGAACCGTTATTGAGTGTCTGTGTGTGGTGAGGGTTGACCTACAATGACTTACCTCGCTTCGCGTGTTTAATTTTACGTGTAGTTGCGACCTTAGCTCCCGTGCGACGAGTTTGTTTACGCGAACAAACGAGAAGAAGCTCTGAAGAAAAAAAAAATGGACAAGGAACTGTGTCAGTTGCATAACTCTTTTACGTAGAATTGTGTCGGGGTGTCAGCTTACTGCGAGGCTCGCCTTGGTTCCAGATTACCAGACTTGTGGTTTGTGGTAAGACTGCAGTGGCATATTCATTGCTATTTAATGTAAACACACCAGGTGTTGCTATTTTTAACTCTAGGTGGACTGTGAGATAGGTTGAACTGCTTCTCTTAAATTGCTCACTTGTACAAACGACAAGATATCAGCAGCAACAACAGCGAAAACAAGAGTAACACATTTCTCTGTTGACAGGATGTACCTGTCAGATGGGTGCGTTCATTGTACTATAGCTATTGCAGTTTATTTTCGCTCCGAAAGGTCAAAGTCAGGCCTTTTAAAAAAACAACGACTAAGCTTCATGTACATCCATCCTCTTTCTTACACCCCTTCCCCCACATACACTATACGCACCCCCCCACACCCATACGATTCTTAGTCATGCACTTTTATCGTCTCTGCTTGTGATCTCATGTTATTAGCGAATGAAGATAAAAGGTTGTTTTTTATTCGTTCAAAATACAAAACAACAGAGAAGTTCGGTAGCGCTATAATTAATTTATTGTACCGGAGTCGCTAGTCAGCACGTGTTCATATATTTCCTGGGCGTGCAAATACGTGACGATGTGTGCATTAGAGTTTACTTGTTTAATGTAGGCCCTACGTGTGAGCGTGTATGCGTTGTGTTTGTATAGTTCTCTGTGTGTGCGTATTTCGTGGCAGGTGAGTATGTGTGTGTTTGTGTATGTCAGTACGTGTGTTGTATATAGGCTGTGTGTGTGTGTGTGTGTGTGTGTGTGTGTGTGTGTGTGTGTGTGTGTGTGTGTGCCTGTGTAGACTTATATGTGTGCTTATTTTACACGAGCGAATATGTGTTCACCACTATAAATGTGTGTGTGTGTGTGTGTGTGTGTGTGTAAGTTTAAATGTAGATGGAACACATTAGAGCATTTGAAGTTAAATTACAGGAATAAAAATATTTGTGAATTTGCCGTCTTTTCTGGTTTTGTTTACCTTTGTCACCATTATTGGACAAAGTTGACTGTTCAACAGTTCGATCATCACAGTGACTTCTAACCTCTGCCAGATCACGTTGGTGTGTTTGTCCAATGTTGTCCTCGAACTTATCAGTAAAATATGTTGCTGTAAGTTGATTCCTGTGAATTCATTTCGAAAGCCAATATGGCGAAAATTTGAGGCTTTAGTCTGGTCCCGAGAATTCATGAAGATTATTTTGAACATTCTTCATGGTGTGCTAACTCACATGAGAATTCTAAAACATTCCTCCTGATGTGCTTGATAGCGCTTGTGAAGTTCTGGACGATTCTCTACGGTCTGTTTCTGAGCACATTGAAGACTGGAACAATCATGAAACGTACCTTGAAGGGGTATGGGGTATGTGGGACGTCATCTAAATAAGAAAGACAGTGAATTGTTGCAAAATAACTTGATTGTGAATATATGCTAGTGACAGTGGCCATCATTGAAAACGTTATGTATATTGACTATAATTATTTCTCAAAAACCCCACTCTCATGTCTATGAAGAATTACATCTATGAATTTGATTAGATATGTTAATGTGACTGCTATTATCTATGCTAGGATAAAATGAACTATTTTCTAGCGATTAATCTAACATTGTTGTGAAGTGATGTAAAGGTCAATGCTCTTTTGATTATATTCATATGTTGTATATTTGAGTGTTGATTTAATAAATGTGTTGTTAAATTTATTGACCTTCTTACATATATTGATAAACATATGTTGGAGACATAGTGGGTAGATGTGGCTCGTTAAATATAGATTATAAACACGGATTTATCTCCTTTAGTAAGTAGTTTTCCACCTATGGAAATATTGTGTGACAGTAGATGTTGTGGAAGAGAAAAAACGTTTACAGCGCCCACATATCTGCCAAGTGAGAGAGACGAGTGGTATCTTCTGGAGAATTACTAATAACATAAATTAAGATTCTCATCACTTGCAATTAGCTATGGATTATTATTACTACTACTAATAATTATAACCATTAACTAATTATAATAACATAAATTAAGATCCTCATCCTTTGTAATTAGCTATGGGTTATTACTACTACTACTACTAATTATAACCATTAACTAATTATAATAACATAAATTAAGATCCTCATCATTTGTAATTAGCTATGGGTTATTACTACTACTACTAATCATAACCATTAACTAAGGTGGTGTTGTGTCACAAATACATTTTGCAAATATAGAGTTTACTGACAATTTAACAGTTATACTAATAGTCACGAAGAATAGCACTGCCTCTTCTATGTCAATGTTGTTCAGATTGAACGGTGGTGAAGTGATTTTATTTCTTCTTCTTCTTTATAATAATAATAATTATTAAAGAAATATCTAATAATGCTCTTAGTCATGCTAATGCTGTAAGCGGTTTACAATAAGTACGCTAAGACATCTAGGGCTTGTTTTTATATTATTTGAACATACGAGAAAACTAAAAGTAAAAAAAAAAAAAATGCCACAAAATGAATTCGCAGAATTACAGCGTGTATCAGATAAATGTATTTAAAAGAAAGAAACATTGAAAGGATGTATTAATATAGTTTGAACAAACACTAGCACAGAAACAGTGCTCTTCCTACTGATAAGAATGCTGTGGTTTCGAGAGCGTTCTTGACATTGGTCATGTGTATGGTGTGTCTCAGCTCAGAGTACAGCTTAGTCCCAGAAGAGTGAGTAGACGGACCCTTAGAAGTACATGATCGTTGAATGTATGTGTGGCGGAGTAAATTTGCCTATCCCTATTTCCAGACTTAATTGTTATAGAAATTGTTATAGTGACTCGCCCTTGGGCACTCCTTATGGTATTTTTGTAAGTACCATATCCGCCAAGTGAGAGAGATGAGTGATGCCTTCTGGAGACTTAGTTTAAATTGTACATTGTTTATGGAACTCGCGAGTTTTCTATGGGCACCTCTTAATCAAGTTTTATCTTAAATTTATTGAACTAATATACAAACTCTGAACTCTCCTGTCTACGTAAGTGACACACGGTATAAATAAAGTTGAACGTGTGTGTGTGTGTGAGTGTGTGTGTGTATGGATTATACTTAATTAATATGAACTGTTTGTTTGGATGATTGGATTCCTGTTATAAATAGCATTTTGTTACGTTTAACAGAATATTTTGTTTCACTCTTTACTTGGATGTTTGATGTGCGATTAGGTTTTTTTTTAACAACATATCGTCTTAAATTTATCTTTCTTTTTTTTTTTAAAGAAAAGAGTTTATGTATCTTGTTCCTTGTACTTTTTTAATTTAATTTGTTTGAGGGTGGGGTATGCTATTTGTGCAAATTGAAATTTCAAAAGAGTTTTGTCATTGTGACCTTCGCAACCAGTTTAGTGTTATCCTACCCACCAAAGTCAAGCTGTCCTTTGAAGAGTGTTAGGCTGATGAAATTTAGTTGACAGAAATTACCATTCTCTCTCTCTTTTTTCTAATACGCGCGCGCACGTTGTGAAACACCTACACGCTACATTCGTGCTCTTCTCAACGTTTAAAGCCACACTAAACATTGAAAGGAACTCGTGTTCCTGTAAACGTTGAAAGCCACGCTCATGTCGGGAAACCGTTTTAAATATTTACGATCAGATAACCGTTTAGAACCACGCTTGTGTTAAGGTAACCGTTTAAAGCCACATTAATGTTTAGACAATCGCTTAAAGCCACACTTACGATGAAATAACCGTTTAAAGTCAGATTTACGTTCAGATAGCCGCTTAAAACCACACTTACGTAGGTTAAAAGCCACACATACGTTCAGGTAATCTTTTTAAGCTACACTTTTATTAAGGTAAACATTTAAAGCTATGTGTATGTTCAGGCACACGTTAAAGCCATATTCACATTCAGATAGCCATTTAAAGCCATACATATATATATATTAAAATAAACATTTTGAAAACCAGTCTTAAAACATTTAAATCAAACTCATGTTTAGGCAAAATGCTTAAAATCAATCAATATTCAGGCCAACTTCGTTTAGGCCACGCTTCTAATCCGGTAACATTTTCAAAACATTTTCAAACACACTCTCTTTAAGTAAATTTATAACCACATTTAACACCTACCTCACTGATGATCAGGTAAAAACACACTTATGCTTAATTTAATAGTTTTAAATCACACTTATTTTCAGGTAGACATTTAAAAATTATTCTTGTTCAGGTAAGCGTTTAAAAGTCATGTTCAGAAAAAATCACACTAATTTTTAAATAACCATCTATAACCAAACCTAAAACACTATCATTCGGAGGTAGACATTTAATATAACACAGATATTCAGGTACAAGTTTAAAATCACACGTTAATGTAGATTTTTAAACCTTTAACTTTATACACAGTAATAGACTGGAATGGAAGCAAAATATTTCCAGAAGAATATTCACGTGCAAATAATGCTTTTATTTTTAAAAAAGTGTTTATTAAGATGTTTATTATAATGTACGACTATTTCTATTGGTGCTATTTGTTTTCGTTCATAAATTTCTTATTTCAAATTCTTTTATTGTATTGTTATTTGCTGTTGTATTGTTATAATATGCACGTCCACCTGTTGTCGCTAATTGCTTTAACACTGTGTGTGTGGGAAATATTTTAAATCCAGTAGGTATTAGATAGATAGAGAGAAAGATAGGTAGATCGATAGATAGATAAATAAATAGATAAATAGATAGATAGATAAATAAATAAATAGATAGATAGATAGATAGATAGATAGATAGATAGATAGATAGATAGATAGATATTTCCATGCTGTGTTATCCGTCATTCACCTCTTTCCAGTGCTTTCAGTTGTTTATCTCTTTCAAGCGCTGTAAGATATGTTCCATCATACATTTGTTTCCAGTGCTATGAGTTATTTTCCAGTATTATTTTTTTCACTGCTATTAACTTATGCTCTTTACCGTACACACCTCGCTTCCAGTGCCGTAAGTTTCTCTCTCCATCATACAGATCTTCCAATGCCGTTAGCTTGGCTCTCCATCGTACAGCTCTTCCAATGCAGTTACTTTCGCTCTCCGTCGTACAGCTCTACCAATGCCGTTACTTTCGCTCTCCGTCGTACAGCTCTTCCAATGCTGTAACTATACCTCTCTATGGTTCATTCCTTTCATGAGCTGTAAGCTGTCTTTCTGCAAGCTTTCCATTCATTCCTGCCTTTGTAAAATGTAGAGGGCACGATGCGCGACACCCTCTATTCTGTCTTCGTGCTGACATCGAGGTGGCGTTTACTCGAGACATAAGTGCGCATTACATAAAGGACTGAATGATATCGTAATCTAGAAAGCACTCTTTCAACCATCGTAACCTAAAAAGCACTCTTTTCAGCCATCGTACTACTTTCAGTCTTCTTGACCTTCTTGTGGTCCGGTTTCAGGAGGAAATTGTTTCTCAGGCTTTTATATCATGTTTCAAATTGTGAATAATACCTATTATTTTTTTAATTTATTTTTTGCTCTTGCTTTTCTATTTAATTTTTTTCATGAATTAAAAGCGCGCGAATGAACTGCGCAGAATATAATTTATATATATACCCAGACGGCGAAAGCTAACGTGCAATCGAGAAGGTTGTAGCCTACAACAGTGATGGCTAAGTGATGCGCGCAGCTCCCGTGCAAATGATTGAGGAAGGTAGGACTGTGCACTTTCTGGCTATGTAGACTAACATGATTAGAGTTTAAATCTGTGCTTTGTTATGCGCGCAGTTCCCTCCTGCAACTGAATTAAGCAAGGTAGGGCTGTGCACTTAATAGCTGTGTAGACTAACCAGGTTAGAGTTTGAATCTGTGGTTTGTTATGCGCTAGGTTGACAAGAATACAGCGATAGTTAAACAACAATAGGAAACATCAACACGCTTTAGAAGCTGGTGGACACAATATAAACAACTGTATAATCAGTATGGTAAATATTCATTTTGCACTGAATAATTGTAAAGTAACTGGAGTATCTGTAACTGTATCAGTTTAAAGCGCATGCGCAATATAATATATTCTTTATATGTAGTGATTTAAGCTGTTTAAGCTTTGCAGTGTCTTCTGTTTTGTGACTCTAGTAGTTTAGACTGTGGGTGCAACATCCATTAAATATAGTGTTCTGAGTTTGGAAACAAGGTCAGTGTCTTCTGTTTTCTGACTCTAGTAGTTTAGAGTGTGTGTGCGCAACATCCATTAAATATAGTGTTCTGAGTTTGCAAAAAAGGTAAGTGTCCTCTTTCTTTTTTTGGACTCTATTAGTTTAGAGAGAGAGAGAGAGAGAGAGAGAGAGAGAGAGAGAGAGAGAGAGAGTGTATGCAACATCCATTAAATATAGTGTTATGAGTCTGGAAACAAGGTCAGTGCGTAATGAGTACATATATTCCATGCATTTATAAACAATAGCTTAGAAAACCGAAATAGCGCACTTGATCAAAATTATGATCCTAGGCTACACGTCAGGCAATCTAAAGCTCTGCATTTAGCTTCAGTAAAGTTGTAGATAAACTCCAGCAAAATACTCTAGAGTTTACTCAGGAACGTTCAGTGTTTCCTTATAATCTCATTTATAGTCCCTCATACGAACGAACCAAATAACTAACACAGTGCCATAGAACTCAAAGTGAGCATTCTTTTACAACACCTGATTGTGATTAGACACCATAATTATATATATAAACTCTAATTGTAACTGTTGAACTATTTGCAATATGTAACCATGCTGCCCTATGCTCTTTCTTGCTGAATAGAACTTTTGTTGATACATAGACCACTCGTGACAAGCGTGACTCATAAGTTATATGTTATTCTCTCTATTTACTTAATATCCTGGCTGTAGGAATCAGGGGGCTTGAGCTTTCTTCTAGAACTATCACTCTTCTACATTATCTATCATTCATCTTTCTGTGAAGTGTGGCCAGCCAGGTGTGCTTTGGGGATTAGCCAAAGGTTACCGGCGGCCCGGGTTGTTGGAGAATTGACATCTTGCCCATTTCCTAGCAAAACGTCACATATTTGAACTCTGTAATTATTATCAGTGTCAAGTGTGAATGATTTAACTGTAAGCGGAAACGTAAATCACGAGATTTAGAAAACTTAAAATAGATTAATTATCTATTAAGGTATGATTTAATTAAAATTAATTCATACCATGATTTTCATTTTGCTACTATCTACTGGTTGTACTAACTAGTTATTAAGTGTACTGATTGATTACAATTAACTATTACTACTACAACTACTACTACTACTATTACTATTACTGCTAATACTACTATAACTACTACTACTATTACTACTACTGCTATTACTACTGCTATTACTATTACTACTATTATTACTACTACTGCTATTACTACTAGTACTATTACTACTTAGTACTACTGCTATTACTATTAATACTACTACTATTACTAGTACCACTGCTACTACTACTATACAATTACTACTACTACCAATGCTGCTATTGTTAGATAATATGCCTAAATAAATGGGAAAGACTTTAATTAAGATACTTTCGATGTTTAAAATAAAATAGAGTATGACATTTATAATTATAGTATGAAAATATCGGTGCTAAGCTTTTAAAATTAATCTTAATTAAAGATAAGTACATTCACTATTAAAGTTGTGTGTGTATATGTGTGTGTGTGTGCGCGCGCGCATGTGTGTGTATGAAAATATTAAGAAAGCGAGAGTGAGAGAGTTTCACAAGCCGGAAGCCTGACAGTGAATGATGATGACTTTTGTTACAAAACAAGGATTCTGCTTGCCTCTGCGTGCAACGTCATGGGTGTCTCGGTGACCTTTGTCTGGTGTCTTGGTGAGCTGTGCAGTGAAGCTTGATTGGTGTCATGGTGAGAAATAGATAACGAACAAGCTTTCTTGCGAAGTTGACTACTCTGTAATATTGAGGCTGGAGTATTGGGGGGGGGAGGGGAGGGAGTTAAAATAAATAAACACACACACACACACACACACACACACACACACACACACACACACAAGATTAAAGAAAAAGATACAAAAGAATTGTAGTGGCAACAGTTGGAATTAATGCCTTCAAAAATATTTGCCACCTAAGGCTGTCCTCTAGAGGTCTTGTTTCCTGTTGATATCATTGATGATTTTGTTCCTTGTCTGCTTTATTTCTGACGTCTCCATGGAAACGAACTTGTAAAATCATTGAGAAAATAAAGATTTTTCTTCCGTTGAAAAGCAGTTATAGCTGTTGTACGAGAAGCTTTCTCAGCCTGCTTGCTATGTATACAAGGTGTAGCGACTAGAGATTTTCCTATGATCTAATCGTATGCATGTTTTCCCATTAACTAATCGTATGCATGTTTTCCCATTAACTAATCGTATGCATGTTTTCCCATTAACTAATCGTATGCATGTTTTCCCATTAACTAATCGTATGCATGTTTTCCCATTAACTAATCGTATGCATGTTTTCCCATTAACTAATCGTATGCATGTTTTCCCATTAACTAATCGTATGCATGTTTTCTCATTAACTAATCGTATGCATTTTTTCCCATTAACTAATCGTATGCATGTTTTCCCATTAACTAATCGTATGCGTGTTTTCTCATGAACTAATCGTATGTGTGTTTTCTCATTAACTAATCGTATGTGTGTTTTCTCATTAACTAATCGTATGTGTGTTTTCTCATTAACTAATCGTATGTGTGTTTTCTCATTAACTAATCGTATGTGTGTTTTCTCATGAACTAATTGTATGTGTGTTTTCTCATCAACTAATTGTATTCGTGTTTTCTCATCAACTAATTGTATTCGTTGATGTGTGTGTGAATTTTCTCTTGAACAGATTGTATGGGCGTACGTGTGTGTGTGTGCGTGTGTGTGTTTGTGTTTATTTAATTTTTCTTATCTTGACTTAATTGTGTGTACCGTATTTTTTTTTAGAAACTCCCGATAACTGTATATGTTTGTGAGAGTAATTCTCACGAACTAATTGTGCTTGTGTTCGTTTTGAATTAAAAGTTATTTTTTTTCTCACTAATTGTATTTTTGTGTTTCCCATAAGATAATTGTATGTTTTTGTGCCTGTGAGTGTGTGCGCGCGCGCCCCATTCTACAAGTATTATCTTTTAAATTTAAACTTTTTTTTTTTTTTTTTTTTTGCATTCGCAAAGCTGATATCTGTTCGTCGATATTGTTGCAATATTTACTTTGGACTATGCTTGATTTTTTAATATGTGTGTGTGTGTGTGTAACTCTGAGTACGCGAGTTTGTTTGAATATGTGTGTTTGTGTGCATGCGCGCGCGCGCGCGCGCTGATTTATTAAATTAACATTATTCCTATGTCCATGCGTCATCACATAT
Source organism: Sinotaia quadrata (assembly GCA_028829895.1). Lineage (NCBI taxonomy): Eukaryota > Metazoa > Mollusca > Gastropoda > Architaenioglossa > Viviparidae > Sinotaia > Sinotaia quadrata. Next base: position 100,431,728 of record CM054177.1, read on the forward strand.
ATTCTCTGCTTTTAAAAACAGGTTAGCTATAGGTATTTTTTTAATTAGCTTATACTCTACAATTTCCTTTCAGTCTTAAGTAGTAAGAAGCATTTAGTAGGTGTGTGTGTGTGTGTGTGTGTGTGTGTGTGTGTGTGTGTGTGTGTGTGTGTGTGCGTACGCGTGTGTGTGCGCGCGTGTGTGTGTGTGTGTGTGTGTGTGTGTGTCTTCCGTTCATACAAGATTCTTATTTATAGACAGGACACAAGAGTCGTATTATGGTTTCAGGCACGAAGACTTAACAGAGAGATTTTTCTTCGATAAGTCCCGTCGACAATGGCCCAGATGTCAACTTTGCCTTTAACAAGCTTGGCATTGTTAGAGTTAAATAGACCTGAAGGCCGCGTGTATGGTTTTTACCTTCAGGCACATTAATCACCAAGAGTTTCTTGGGCTTGATTTGAGATCAATACACGGGACGCGTTTGTCGGAATCACGGCAGGGGTTGTTTTCCTCAGATAGCGTATTAATTTGTGTCATTGGAAAGGGAAAAATAAAAATTAAATTAAGACCGGAAAGAATGTTCCGGATATAATGACAGATGATGAAAATACAGAGTGGCTGCCGTCACCTCCAGATCTAAAAACCTGTGTCAAGATCACCACTCGACGTGCTACAAGAAGGTAGGAAAGAATAAGGAAGCTCGTTTACTGCTAGATTTCGTACTGTGTAGTTAAATGAGCTTTTAAAACTAATTAGATCCATCTAATTTGTCGAAATCTACCTTTTAGGGGCGAATGGCCGGGTCAGCAAATTGAATGCATGCAGGTAATGAATGCTTTCAAAACTCGCAGAGACGAGAAAAAGTCGTCATGCATGAATCACTAAAAGCGATGACGAGCAGTTTCGCGAATGAATGTATAATAAGCGAGTTTATTAGATCTAAAATTACTTTGTGTCTTTTTCCCGTTTTTGCTTGTAAACATTATTTCCCTTTCTCTTTCTCTCTCTGTTTAAAATATGCGATGCTTAACCCTGCTGTGGGTTTGAAAGCATCGTTTTATTTTTTACAGGAAATAAATAGTGTTGTTGCTATGGTTACATGCTGCTGGACGTCTAGTATGTACACAGATTAGTAAGCTATAATTAGGTTTTGGTCTACGGTGTACATACTATATATGACAAGTCGGTAAGCTGTATGTACGTTTGATCTAAGGTGTACATAGCATATGACAAGTCGGTAAGCTGTATGTAGGTTTGATCTAAGGTGTACATAGCATATGACAAGTCGGTAAGCTGTATGTAGGTTTGATCTAAGGTGTACATAGCATATGACAAGTCGGTAAGCTGTATGTAGGTTTCATCTAGGGTTACATAGCATATGACAAGTCGGTAAGCTGTATGTAGGTTTCATCTAGGGTTACATAGCATGTGAATGGACAACTCTTAATCGATTGGTCCCGAAAGTCGATTACCTAAATACGTTGGTCCCACTCTGAACTGCCAGATGTGGCCTATTCAGTAGACTACCTCAGGGGTGATTAATTTTCCACCCACATTAAATAACATCCTCACACATACAGGTAATATGAAAAGAGATGATAGGACAGAAAGTAGGTAGCCATACAAGAAAGTAAGTAGTGAAAAAAGAAAGTGGCGATAAAGACAGTAAGAGGCGGTAAAGAAAGTAAGAGGCGGTAAAGACAGTAAGAGGCGATAGAGGCGATAAAGACAGTAAGAGGCGGTAAAGAAAGTAAGAGGCGATAAAGACATTAAGAGGCGATAAAGACAGTAAGAGCCGGTTAAGACATGTATTTTTCTTTCTTTCTCGTAATGTGTACATGGATGGTATGGTATCTTTTAGACATCGAAGATACATTTAAAGTTTACAGTCTACATGCAATAGCCATAACTGTAAATGATCTGTTTTAAGTTAGCAGTAAAATTTAGAATGGAACTTTGCTAACTTTTACCTCTTAAATTATAAAGAAAGTTATATAAATTTGGTTTCCAGCTCCTACCCCTCCATCCCTAGAAACACATTTCACCACTCGGCTTTCCACCGCAAAACTCACTGACTCTTTAGTAGAGGAAAACAATACAAACGAAATGTGCGACGAGAAAATCTCTGTAACTTCGTCGTGGTAATCAACTCTCTTGACTACGCCGAAACCTGTCCGTGTTGTTTATTATATACCTCTTGCCTTCTGGGTCGGGCATTGCAGAGAGTATGCAGCCTGTGGTGTCCTGTAGACACTACTGAACGTTTTACGTGTGTGAAGGGCATAATGCATAGGTTGTGCAGAGCCCACGAAAGATTCCGTAAGATCTACGAGGTCTCAGTAAAACCTGTTGCAATCTGATGTGTCCATTAGATATTACTCAACGATTTACGAACACGAGGCATCACAGTGCTACATAGCCCATGCAGAATTCATGACCTATCCACTAGGTCTCCGATTAATTGATCTTGCTAATGTGTGAACTACTTTGCTGGCCCAAAATCCGTGACGACAAGCAATCTACGCCTTGTCGATAATCAAGTCAATGCGTTTTCGTCTGTATTGGACTCGATTTCAGTGTGTTATTTGTTTGGGTTTATTAATTTTTTTTTTAACCATTGTTCAACAATCTATTCTCAGTGCAAAGTAAATATTTCGTGTGTATTTTGCTTAGTACGTCATTTCCATTTTGCAAGACTCACCAAGTTGTGTGATACTAGCTATTTACTTACTTTAAAAAAAGAAATTTTACTATTTTCCCCCCACCCCTCTAATGTTGGCTTTAGGTTTAAGAAACAAAGACATTCAGAAAAAAGGAAAGAAATTTAGAAAAAAAAATAAATTCAGAGAAAGAAAGAAATTCAGAAAGAAAAAAAATCAGAAAAAAGGAAGAAAGAAAGATCTTCCTTTTCAGTTGATTAACGTTAACTTGAATCTCGGGGTTTAATAAATACAAGACTCGTATTCTTCACTTCTTTTGCCACACCCAATCACTGTTATCCTTTCTAACAACCATCTTTATGTGTAGTAAATTTTACCTACATAATCCTCTTTTTTTCTTTTCAATCGGTCCCCTTTGTGTGGCATAGTCTTTCGCTCTCCACAGTCCTCCATTTTTTTGTTCAAACAGCCCTCTTTTGTGTATCGTAATAACTTATGTTTTTCAATTGCAGCAAATACTATTTATATTTTTTGTTTAGTAGGAGTTTGTGGGATTTCCCTCCTGTAATTTTTTGTATTCAAGAATCTAACTCACTTTCTCTCTCACTCTCTCTCTCTCTATATATATATATATATGTGTGTGTGTGTGTGTGTGTGTGTATGTGAGAGAGAGAAGGTTAACTATCTATAAAGTCGATTAAGATGCACATATCAGCTTTGCGATAATATTTCTTTGATCCTATGCACGATACGTTTTTCAACTTGCTTTTATCGTTTGCCCAATGTTTGGGAGTAGGCCCTACATCTAAGATGTTGTGCAAGCCTCTAATCAGCAGAGTTATTTTTAATTCATTACATAGTAAACATTTTCGTGTCCAAGGCCCTTTTTAAACTTAAGTCCACTCAGATAACTTTTTGCAAGCTTATTTTTACCAATACCGACTTGCGCATTTTGTTTAATTTTCTCTTCACTCGTGTTGTTTACGTCACGTTTGCTGCGCAAGTTGCCGCCCTTTGTTTCCATTCATTCCGCTTGTAATGGATACTCGACAGGTTTTAGATTATGGTGGTGTATTCAGACATTAGATTATCGAATGATGCATTCAGTCACTAATTGCATAAAAGAGAATGTGACGTTTTGCTGGGAGAAGGGCAAGATGTGAATTCTCCATCACCCCAGGGCCGCCCATAACCGTAGGCTAATTCCCAAAACACACCTGCTTGGCCACACGTGGTGGAAAGAAGATAGATAATTTAGAAAAGAAGAGTGGTAGCTGTGAATATAGCTCGGAGCCATATATACCAGGCACGTAGAGCCAGCTATATTAATTAAATACTGTCGACAGACTACAACATTTAACACGTTAAGTTAGCCATGCCAACACGAGTATCAATATTAAAATATATTTAAAGAGAAATTAAATACGACAGGATGCGGGTATATGTAGTAAATAGATCGATGGTTATAATTAGAGTTTATAAATGTATATATATCATATTCATGACGTGTGGTGTAGTAAGAGATAGTTTGCTTGCAGCATATAACACAGTTGTGCTTATTTGTGTTATGTTTGTATGAGCGACATTATGAAAAGCTCTGAGAAATACTGTATATTTTATGGCTCACCCGTCTCAGGATTCACCTGGCGTTGTTGTCTAGTGTCCTAGTGAGTGCTGTAATGCAGTGGTCCCCAACCTTTTCATTGCCGCGGACCGGTCAACGTTTGATAATTTTACCGCGGCCCGATGATGTGGGGGGGGGGGGATACGTTGATTGTTTATATTTTAGATTGTTTTGATTTAATAATTTTAATTTAATTGTATTTAAACGTGCCTTCAAATTAAAATACAGTTACACCAAAAAATGAATATTTAACATTTTAATTCAATAGAAAGCTAAATCAATGAGAACCCTGAGCTTGTTTCTTTGCAACGAGACGGTTCCATCTGGGGGTAATAGGAGACAATTACACCCGAAGTGTGTTGCTTATGTCCATCCGTTGTTTTGTTTTGGTTGCTGTCACTGCAGCAAACCCCGCTTCACACAGATAGGATGTCGGAAATGGCAATAGGGATTTAAGTGCTGTGGTGGCCGTTGTTGTATTGGCAGGTGAGGGGGTTTACAGAGCCCAGGCTAATACCACATCGTCTGTACTTAGTGTAAGTGCGCCTAGGATGTTCACCCCCCACCATATAATGTTCACCAGTGGTGTTGCTGTTGTTGTCGTTGGCACTGTTGTTGCTGATGTCCCCGGTATCCGTTGGTCTGTATGTAGGTGGGTGTTGGCGGCCAGTATAGGTGGTCAAGCATTAGTTGAATTAGATCCGCAATGGGGTGGTTATAATATCCCCACTGCATGTGATGTTGTTCCTTGTGCTGCCACCGTTGTTGTTGTTGTCGGCGGTGGTGGTTGTCGCAGCGCTGCCGTTGTTGTTGTGGATTCTGTTGTTGTGGCTGTAGTAGATGATACTGTTGTTGTCGTCTGATGTGTTGTGGCGGGCGCCTTCTTTTTGATTTGGGGCTCCGTTCTGTAGTTTTTCCTTGTGCGTCTGTTGTGCTTGTCTTTGTTGCAGTCCCTGGTGGTGACTCTGGCTGCGGATTGGTGGCAGTTGGTTTAGTCGTTGTTGTTGTTTCTTGTGGTGTAGTTGGAGCGTTGTCGACTTCTGTTTCGGTCTGTGCGTCAGTTGTCTTCACTTCTTTTTCTGTTTGTATTTTTCGTTCTTGTGTCTTGATATGTACCGTTTGTGTGCTGGAGATTTTTTGGCGTTTCTTCTTATTTTCGGTAGTAGTTGTTTAAATTTCTTTTTCTTTGCTGATAGAGCTTGTGTCTGAGTTTCCTTATTATCTTTTGTGGGTTTGGAGTTTGCGAGAATGCCTGTCTGATTTCTTGTTTTGCTTTTTGAGTTGAATTCACTTTGGCCGTATGTGGAATTTTCCAGATGATGTTGGCGTTTATTCCCTGTTCTGTTGTAGTGGCTTGTAGAGTTTGGGTGGAAACGTGGCTTTTTCCTTCAAAGACTGTTTGAGTTGTGCCGTCTTCCTGTGTGGGTTTTCGCATTGTTTCCTCCTTTTCCGTTTGTGAAGAGCGTGTTTTTGTTGTCGGCGTTATTTTCCAGATGATGTCTGTCTGTGTTTCACAGTCTGTTGATGTAGTTTTTTTTCCCGGTTGTCTTGTCAGGTGCTTGTTTAAAATCATGTGGAGACCAATTGCGGTTAAGATGGCTTGTTGTCTAGTGGTAAGTTCATCTTCCGTTTTTGTGTGGAAGAAGGTCAACAGCAAATTAGTGAACGCATTTTTTAGTTCAACGTTTTCAGTTTCCAGCTTTAGATATTATTTATGAGATATCTACAGAAATCCAATATTAGATTATTAAGATGTCTGTAGTTGACTGTAATTACTATGATACCGCAGCTTTGTAATTTATTATAAAAGAAGGAGACAGTCAGCCAAAAGACAGAATGATCATTATTGTTATTACTGCAATAAAACTTTAATTCCAATAAGAATAATTAATTTTACTGGTTAATTTAAACTATTAAAACTCATAAGTTCAACTTATTTCTACTTAAAAGAATACTAGATTAAACAAGGGGAATAGTTAAGCAAACAGTTATTTCAAATTTCTATAAATTAAATATCTTCAAAGGGCACAACAGATTTAACCAGAATCTCAAATCTATTAAAGAACATTCACAGCCGACTGGACTATTATTTCAGGTCTATGAAGAAAAACATCCAAAAGATTGAAGTAGAATTTCAAGCCAATTAAAGATCATACGCAACTGATTTATCTAGATTCTAGAGTTTCAAGTGTATTAAAGAATATAAATGATTTAACTGAATGTCAAGTCTAAGAACACACGCAACCGATTAAAATGCAATTTCAAATCTATTAAAGAACACACAGCACAGTTACACACTCTGAAACAGGTAAATGAAGAAGGTGAAGAACAAAAACGGAAACATGAACCGGAAACTTAATAAGTGGCACGAACAGAGAGGGTGTAGTGTAACACTTTGTTCTTGAGATATCCTCCTTAAGCTTTGCTTCGTTGAACAGGCGTAGTGTTCAAATCGTTCTTCAAGCCTGTCAGTTTTCACGTAAGATGACAGTAAAACTACTGAAAAAAAAATGTTTCACATAATTAACGTCTCTGTATAAATTTAAACAGTTAAAGTTTAACCATGCCCATTAATGATTAAATGCTTTTTATTTTTGAACAGGCAACACTCTTTCGAACTATTTTATACAAGGAGAGTTCCGTGTGAGTGAGTCTTCTACAAGGTAATATGGACTGTCGAGAGAAAGTCACGTGACGGTAAGCTACACATATTTACATCATAGACTGTTTTGAATGAAGATGATGAGAACAATTAAAACAAGGCATGACAAGCATCTATCAGTCTATGTATATATGTATGGGTGTGTATGTGTGTCTAAATATTAGGCCTATAACAAAGAACTTATCAGAGAAAAGCCTTTTTTTAATTTTGTGAGTGAAAACTATGTATATTAAAAGATCTCTTAAATCCATTCAAGCATGGCAATGACTGATGAGGTGAATAAATAGGACTACTCCATTTTTTGTTTTAATTTACCTGTTTATTCTGTAATATTTTACCCTAGTAGGCACATTTGCGCTGTTTTTAATCCAGCTAATCCTTTTACACTAGTCTTCCTTTCTGATACATCAGTGTGAAAGATTAATGTGAGCATATTGTCACATGTAGGGTTATTTTAATGATCCTGTCGCAGTATTAAAACTCAGAATTATTAATCATGAAATTCAATTATATTAACATTAATACTGACGACAGCCCCATTGCCTAACCTACTCTTCAATCTCTATGTTCGATCACACGTTCAATTTTAGGACAACTGAATATCTAACATAGTGACAAGCAGATTACTTGACTTGCCCTGGAATTGGCAACATTATCTCCCCTTTGATTAATTACACTTTACATATTTCCCAGCTCACCCCCAGCCAATTCCCAATTTCAGTCACTCTAAACAAATTAATCAAAACACGGGTTTAAGATATACAAAAAAAAAAAAAAAGATGTAATACTATAAAGAATAATGAAAAATAGCGAAATTTGATTTCCGAATGCTCAGTTCAACCAAGACTGTCTGTTCGAAACTGTCCACAAGTCAATGTTTCTTTAGTCAGATTATCATTTTGTGTGGTATTGAGACGACTTAGCTGCATCTCTGAATAGATGGATGATCCACTGGTTGCTCTTACTCATTCAGTGTCTCCTTACCCATATCGGCTGTGTCCCTAGACCACGTAACGACCATTAGCTTGCAGGAGAAATAAGGTGTGCATTATAGAGTGAGCACAAGACCAAGTTTGGCAGAAAATCACATGACGGTAAAAATGGCCAGCGCTCTGTGGAACATGCAAAACCTTTTCTCATCTGCACAGATCTGCCTTCGTGAATGGCGCAGGTGTTGTGCATGGGAATTAGCGGGCTTAGCAGCAAATACATATAAAAATGACTCTCAGTCGAATCACTGATTCACATGTGTCATCGACTGGAATGCAAATCTCCAATATGGTCAAGGTGCATCCTGTTGATTCCCCCCCCCCACTCTCACAGTCACCTTACCCCCTCTACACATCTCGACTCACAAGTGTGGTCTATAAACTTGACCTAATTCCTCTACTGTGTGTAGCGTAGGTGGATACGGCAGATCACACAATTAACCACTTTAAGGTCACAACAACTGAGACACTGTATTTATGGTTTATTAAGAATAAAAATAATAGAGAAACATGGAGCATAATTTGCCCCAAGGCCTTATCATCACATATATATCAATTTGATTTTGTTTACAAACCATTTAAAGTTCTCTTAAACAAGCACCAATGAGTTATTCCAAACTGGTCATGCTTAACAAAGCTGGTAAACTAGCAACGCTGGTCATATTCAATAACAATGGGAGTATTAAACTCTACTTTTGTACCGTGTGAAACTGATCAAATGAAAAGAACAGCTACAATTATACTGTATATTTTCTGTCTCACCATGTCACAAATACACACACATTCACATTTTTAAATTTTAAACTTGAATAAATTAGTAAAATATGGAGAAATAATTGTAATAATTATATGAGTAAACCCTTCATTAAGTTAATCTCAGTATTTCATTCCTGTTTATATTACAAAAAAGAAAATTCAGAAAGAATGAAAGAGTTAGAAAGAAAGAAATTCAGAAAGAAAGAAAATACCTCAGCAGGATTCTAGAGAGCTTTTAATATATATATATATACAAGTTCTTTGTTATAGGCCTGTATTTACTATATATTTCCTATATGTTTATATTAAATCATGCATACTGAAAACCACTTAGAGCTTTTAAAGATGAGACGCTTTGACAAAATTTCTATATCATTTATTGTTTAAAGTTGAGAGGCTTTGATAAGATTTTATTAAAATTATTTTTGTTATTATTATTATTTACAAGTCCAGTATTATAGTGCATATTATTGAATTGAAGCCATTTATTACAATGAAAAACAGGTACAAGCAAACTGGAGTCAATAAGTTTGTAAATATGTAACTGCAAGCATGCAAGATATTTTTTTTTTTTTTACAAACTTGTACTGTTTAAGAAAGACTTTAAAGAAAATATGTCATAATCAGTCATTCACTGAAAAATCAGACAAATCTCACCTCATTCCACATTTAATTTATTGTAAAATCTTACCTCATGCTCCATTTATTATATTTTATTGTAGTTTAGGTTTTCTTTTCTTTCTCTGTGTGCGTGTCTCTGTTTCTATATGTGGGTCTCTCTCCTTGTTCGCTCATCCACACCCACTGGTTGTTGTAGGTCGTGATTGTTCAGCCATTAAATGTTTATCATGCTAAGCTGCGCTAGCTGGGCACGTGTTGATTTATTCGTGTGTGATAACAAGATGTCCTTTATTTGGAATGTTGATTCAAATTGATTTATTCGTGAGTGATAACATGATTTCCATTTCTATTCTTGGAATGCTGATTAGAATGGGTTTATTCGTGTGTGATAACAAGATGTCCATTTATATATTTGGAATGTTGAATAGAATTGATTTATTCATGTGTGATAAAAATATATCCAAGTTATAGACTTTGAACGTTGATAGGAGTTGATTTATGTGTCATAATATGATTACCATTTTTAGATTTGGAATATAACACCCAAGAGACTAAGTGAGAATTGGTGATTGTACAGTATATATAAGAAAAATAGTAAAGACTATTTGCAGAACATAGCAAAACCAAATATATTTATAAATATATAAATATTAAAGTGTAAATATGTATAAATGATAAATTTATGAATGAATGAAAGAATTAATAAAATAAAGAATGAATGAAAGAAAGAATACATAATTATTGAAATTTCATGCATTTGTATTGTTCACATAAGCTTGATTAGATCGTAATGAGTTTCTCTGTGATTAGAGGATGAATCATCATTGCGAGAAAATAGTAAAATTTGCCTATCATAGTGTATGATTGTTTTCCTTACGCATAATGATAATTATAATGGATACAATCTGTGTACCAAAACGTGTTCATTAATGATGAAGAAAAGTCATAAAGAATAGGTACAAAAATGTTTGTTTAAATATGTATCTTGAAGTTACTATAACAGCATTGTTTCTGACAGCTAGAGAACCTTAAGAACTTTATGTGTACAGCCAATCTAAATGTTACATTTTAATGGTTGTGTCGAAATCACTGTCTTGAGGCTATCGACAACATTGTTTTCATAGTTCAAGTCTCTCTGGAACTTTGTGTACAGCCAATCTAAATGTTACATTTTAATGGTTGTGTTGAAAATATCATGAAGTTATTGATAACATTGTTTTAACAGCTACAGACTCCATGGAACTTTACATTGTTTTAACAGCTCAATACTCTCTGGAACTTTGTATACAGCCATACTGAATGTTACATCGTGTGCATATTGATTTTCCTTTTCGCAGAAATGATATTAATTTTATTTTTTTATTTTTGGTTGCTTTTGCATGCTTAAGTTGCATCCCATTATTTATTTATGAAGCAATTTACTTACGAGCACATAACGATGTCATCATTGTTATTTATACCTGACACTGTCACGCGGGTAAGGCTGAACATTTAAGGGAACGACTTTGTATTGATTGCGACACGACCAGGAAGAACGGCGGGGTTGGGGTGGGTGGGATTTGCAGAGTATTGAAACAGCAGTCGATTATCCTCACTCTCTTTGGCGTTACTATTGGCTCCTTAAGCGTCGCTCCTGGCGACACATTCAGTAGCAGCTTTGTTGTCCCTGTTGTTGTTTTTAAAATTAAAACAAAGCCTCTGTTATCTTTTTACATTCTGGACTAAAATCACTTCTTCTGATGTTCTTGCAGGCAGCCGTAATGCAGTGAACTACGAGTCTGGAGGCAGCAGAATTTTGTCCGCATCATCATGGGGGGTGTTGTCTCCGATTAATTGAAAGAACCAGTGGAATCTAAAGAAAGAAAAAGAAGCATCAACACTAAAGTATCCAAGCCCTCCTTTTCCCCAAACATTCTCTCTCACCCCCCCCCCTCCAAAAAAAAAATATATATATATATGTGGGAACATTTCCTTTCTTTAAATACTGGGACCGCATGACCTGAATTCAGACATGATGACAGCTTCATTTTACTTTTTATGCTGGATTGTGATTGCAATCTACAGCACAGCCATCTTTACCGGAAGTCAGATGTTTGCTAACTCTTGCCCGCTGAAATGTAATTGCACTCAGGTATCAATTTCGTGTCGCGAAGTTGGGAGATTTGAAGACGTCCTCTCAGGCATCCCAAGAAACAACAGGGTAAGGAAACTCCTTATCACGCAGACGGAAATCAGTCATATCGACGTAAATTTCACAATCGTTTCTGAATTACAGTGCTTGGATTTGAGCAACAATAAAATAGAAACGATTGGGGTTGGAGCGTTTGCAGATCTCACGCAGCTCGATACTCTCGTCTTGCAACGAAACGTCATCAGGACATTAATAAACGGGTCGTTTCTGGGTTTGCAGGGCTTGAAGACTCTAGACCTGAGCTATAACTTGCTACTGGGCATTCCCGACAACTGCTTTCAGCTGCTGTCCAGCCTCGAGGTCTTGGATCTGACCTTGAACGACATTGAACTCCTTCCTGATGACGCCTTTGCTGGGCTGGAAAAGTTGAAGGTTCTGAACCTTACACGCAACAAGATTAGCATCACTCTAAAGGAGCTGTTTAAACCTCTGCGATTGCTTGAAACCCTTATCATAAATGATAATTCGATGACGTTCATTCCGCCTGAAGCATTTGCACCGTTGGTGAGCCTGAAACGGCTGTCTTTGATTGGTAATCAGATTGATTCGATCGATCCGATGGCTTTTGTTTCGATGGACACCAATGATACGAATAAATGTCTGCTCGAAGACTTGACGCTCAAGGGTACACAACTCCGTGAAGTGCCCAGGATTGCCTTGAGTAAACTAACTGAGCTCAGAAGTTTAGATCTAAGCAACACGAAAATTGATCGCGTTTCTGCGCTGTCTTTCCGTGGACTGGCGAAGCTTGAGATTCTCAAGATGGACTCCCTTTCTAACTTTAGTCAGATCGACCAAGATGCATTTATGGGTGTGAGTGGTTTGAAAAAGCTGATCATCACAAACAATGTTCGACTCAGCCAACTCGGGAATGGCTTGTTCCGGAACCTGACCTGCCTGGAACTCTTGGATCTGCGTGGGAACAACATTAGCACATTTCACGTCAGCCTGGCTGATTGGAAGTCAGTGGACCTCGTGGACTTGCGCTTCAATCCCATTCAGTGTGACTGCAACGTTGTGTGGATCCTGAGTGAACTGATCGGCTCCGGAAACGCTACATCAGCAGAAACTGGTTCGCCTGCACCCAGCAAAGATACAGCCACTTCTGCCAGAAGTAGCTCCAGTCTGGCTCGAGAGATCAACTGCATGTCACCCGCTGCTCTTCACGGCAAGCCTTTGGCATTGGTCCCTATGGATGACTTCCAGTGTCCTGCTATCCGGTTCAAGCCGGCAGAGCTGGATTACGGAAGGGACCAGCGGTTCAAAGTTGGCCTCCTTTCTGTGGGCGTTTCGAGCGCCCTGCTGATCCTCTGCGGTCTTTTCATCAAATTTCGAAATCGAATTTGCATCCTGTGTCGACGCCAGTACCACTATAAATGCTACCGGGACAAGAGCAAGGGCTCGAACGGCTGGACACACGAGTCTGTGGACATGACTGAAATGGAGATAACTCAACTGGAAGACTTAGACAGTGACCTGGATACTAAAATACGAACATGACCTGGATGCTAAATGCGAACGTCACCTGGATACTAAAGTACGAACGTGACCTTCTCGCGTGAACATTGCACGAGCGTCTGTTACTCAGTATTCATGATATTGTGTGATTGATTGTTTGCGGTTGACGCCATTAGGTGTACCATATTGTTTTCCCTTTTATATCTTGGATTTTTTAAAGTATGATGGGAAATATTATTTTGTAAATATCATTAAGATTTTGGTTTGTTCTCTGGACAAAGTCGTTATCATTTCATCTTCTTTTTGGACGTCTTTAAACTACCATTCCAGATCCTTATCCACATAGCCCTGGGATATTAAAACTGTTCTCAGTATTATGATTTTATTCTACTTTCTCTCTCTCCCTTGCACCCAAACGCATGCGCACGCACACACATCTTTCTGTCTCGCAACTGTTTCATCTCTTAACAGTAACACGCCACTTTTCTTTCGCTCTCTTGCTCTAAAAATAATTGTTTTCTACATTATGTATGTACTCATTTATTTATGATATACATCCCACCTCACTCGGATTAATACATTAATACATTCTGATACTGGACCAGCTGTCGTGCAAAAGGCGTACTCAAAATGCCTGTCATCAGTGTCAACAAATTGTTGACAACGATTCGCGATGGATAGACACAATCGCAGTAAAGTTTGTTCCTGTGAGAAACTGCTCTGCTGAATTCGGCTCCTGACCTGCTCAGCCACTGCCTCTGCTTGTCACGAACGCAAAGAGTTTCTTGGAGTAACCTGCACATACATATCACAAGTGTTAGGCCAGGGGATCATATTGGCTTAGTCTGTCCGTGCACCGTGTCGTGCATCTAAGTCGATGTGTTTGGGCCGTGATCATCAACTCATTAGAAGGATTACGTTACGTACAGACACTAGAAAATGTGTTGGCCATCTTACACGATGTCCTCCAAATGAAAACTACCTGTGGTGGTAACGTTGTGCCATTAAAGGCAGATCCTGTTTTGTCTGAACAATGTGACATTTAAGACATCTCTTTTTTGCGATCTGGTACTAAAGATAGATTCTGTCACTGAGCATTATGACAGTAAACATAGATTCTGTTTACTCAGCAATATGACACGAATGACGTCCCTTATTCTTGAACTGAGCCCTATGAACACATTGCCGGAAACTTTTGTATCTCACACCTCTGGAACGTTTTTTGTCTTTATTGTAGCCACCTTTTTTTTCCCTTTGTCATTTTCATTGAAATCAGGACTAGTAAAGCTCTTGTCATCTTCATTTAAATCAGGACTAGGTAAAGCTCTTGTCATCTTCCTTTAAATCAGGACTAGGTACAGCCCTTGTCATCTTCATTTAAATCAGGACTAGGTAAAGCTCTTGTCATCTTCTTTTAAATCAGGACTAGGTAAAACCCTTGTCATCTTCATTTAAATCAGGACTAAGGTAAAGCCCTTGTCACCTTCATTTAAATCAGGACTAGGTAAAACCCTTGTCATCTTCATTTAAATCAGGACTAGGTAAAACCCTTGTCACCTTCATTTAAGTCAGGACTAGGTAAAGCTCTTGTCATCTTCTTTTAAATCAGGGCTAGGTAAAACCCTTGTCATCTTCTTTTAAATCAGGACTAGGTACAGCCCTTGTCATCTTCATTTAAATCAGGACTAGGTAAAGCTCTTCCGATGAATATAGTTGTTAAAAGTCAGTGATATTTGATTTTTAAAATTTTATTTTAATTTGTTTTAGATCAATCACCATCTGCGAAATTATTGAACATTTTTTTAAAATATTTTTTTTTTGTGGTCGCAAACTATCTCAAATAATGCGGAATGATGATCCAAATGTCATTTGGTCATAAGCATTCTTTTTTTTGTACACAAACAGACGATATAAAGAGACACAAACAAACAAGCCGACAAACAAAATTATAAAGCCTTAATGTCCTGACGGCTAAACAACACATAATTATATGCAAAAATTCTATCCTACCTCTTTCTTCTTTAATATTTGTTACAATTATTCTTTCTTCTTTAATATTTGTTACAATTATTCTTTCTTCTTCAATATTTGTTACAATTATTCTTTCTTCTTTAATATTTGTTACAATTATTCTTTTTAAAAATCAATTGTTCGACCTTAGTGCGTTCCAACTGACTGGATACTGACGAAAAGAAACGAGGTAGAGGGTCGATCATCGAGACCCTTTTCCTATTTATTCTTTCTAACTCTCAGTTTCAATAGTAGCTTTCTACATCCTTATTTTCTTCTATTCTCCAACCACTCTTAGCTCAGAAATCATCAAAAGGTGGAAGTGGATGTTGTATAAACAAATCAATTAATTAATGACGTGAGTCACCAGTCACTAACGAGACTATACATTGTCCAGGTTTTGGCCGAGGCTGTCTATGTGGCTGACGCGCCTCAGAATTTTTTCTTCTTCGTTATTTGCTCAAGTCCTGGTCTTATTTGACTGTTCACAACTCTAGTACACGTAGTAATGTTGTTGTAAAGATTTTATGTCTAATTTAAAAGAATAACAAAAGCCGTTTTGTTTAGTAGGCAAAATCCCCGCTCCTGCATGCTTTCAGCAATTATGTTAAATGCAAGTTAATCTTTATATTCTGTAAGTAATGACATCATCATCTTATCAGTTCATCTTTTTCTTGTGTAATTCATGACATCATCATCTTATCATTTCAACTTTTTCTTGTGTAATTAATGATATCATCACCATCCTATCAATTAACATGCATACCCATATTTGTTCTTTGAAACTGAAGTGTGAAATGTTGTCGCGCTGTGATTTGATTTAATCAGATTGTAATTTAAATTCTTTCATTTTGATTTTATGTCCACCAACACACGTAACGTTCACACATGCAGCATATGCATTAACAAGCTTTAATATGTAAATATTGTTTCGTTGCTTATGAAGTAATGATTTATTTTATATTATATATATATAAGATTAATTGTTATATGATCTATCTACCTAAACATGTTAGGACTGCAGCTTGTTTTCAAAAATATTTATGCATATATTCTTATAATTAGACCTAATAATGATATTAGTTTAAAATAAGATTAATTATTATGTGAACTATCTACCTAAATGTATTAGGACTGCAGCTTGTTTTTAAAAAAATATTTGCATATACTCTTATAAGTAGTCCTGAAAATGATAGATAATATTAGTTTAGTTATTACTGCTCTCTCTTCCATTTCTCATCAGCTTCATTATAGCAATTGTGCAAGATCTCAAGTGGGGACTTCAAGAGAGTGGTGAAACATTAGCCACCACCCGTCTACTCCCCACCCCACCCCCGGATGCCTGAACTCAGAAAAATAGTATGACATCCGACAGAGTGATATAGAAGCAAGTTTTACACAATAGAAATATTTCTCGCTCTCTCTCACCAAAACATCGGACAAAAGAGAGATGCTGCATCAGTAGGAAATAATCATTCGTGGCATCTCAGATGAGACTTGATACAGTCATCCCAGCAAGAAGACGAGAGAGCCATATTATAAAGAACAATAAAAACGACGAAGAGACATCTGGAAAGAACCTGCGTCTCAGACACTTTATTAGTCCGGGAGGTATTGTGACTGAAATTAGGGGATGATTGCCTCCTGACGCCGAACCAGCAGACAGATGTTTAGAACACCCAAAATGACAGCTGATTCTGAAACAAACTACCACGGAAATCAGAAACGCATAGCTTCTATCCTGGGTCACGCTGTTTTCTTGAAAAATAACCATGTTATCAACCCATTTGATATCGTTTGATAAGATGACGCCATGAAATGCCAAAAATTGATCAGCAATTTCGGATCGACACTGACCGAAACGAAACGGCTTCCGTCTGATGTCTGTAACCATTTCTTTCGATTAACTAGCAGTTATTTCTAGAATATGTGCGTCACCACTAACCGGCCTAATAGTGGCCGTCCTAATAGAATTGGTGTCATCCATCGGAGTCGATGATAAGCCAAGCCATTGTACATATCCGCTGCGCACCCTTGTCTGTCACTTTTACTTAGTTTCACGCGTACCACCTACCCACCCAAACTAAGCTTTCGAAACAAATATATTCTATGGTGAACCAGTACTAATCACGCACAAACCATTACAATGCTCGATCACAAAGCGAGACAGAAACCTCATTCCTATTTCATTTTCTTGCTGTTGTATTCACGTTCGCTCACTGCAACATTGCTCATCTTTCTGTGGCGCTATTGTACTTGTGTTCTGATTACAGACACCAGTCACTTATTGAAGAGGACTACATAAACATTTACTGGTGTCTGTTGAAATTAATTGTCAGAAACGTGTAAAATTTCATTGTGATATTTAAAAAGAAGGAAAAAACTATGTTGATGTTTGTTGTTGATGGATGGGGTGGGACTGTTGTTAGCTGTACCCTTTAAATAAAAATATGTCTAGTTGCTAATGGTATACATTGAGAGAACAGGTTTAGCAACTTGCAGTCTTTCAAGATGTTTTTTTTTGTGCCATTGTGCTGATTGTTACTTGTATCGCAGCTGGAATAATGTTGTATGTTATGAACAGAATAATACTCTGATGAAAATAAAGTTATTACATGCTTAGAGCTAATTCTGTTTGTCTTAGTAATTGCAGGATTTTGTTTTAAAAGTGTATCTGTGATGCAAATTGCGTGGATTTGAAGTTCGTATGTGTGTATTATGAGTTTTTGAATTCGTCATTTGTATGTGTGTATGAGACACAATCACAGAATGGAGATCTAAAGACAGAGAAGAAAAAGTATGGACTTAAAAAAACATAGTGATAACTACTAACGCTGCTGTTAAATCTCCTGCTACTAATATCGCTGTCACTAAAAGGGTTTGATAAAGCACTTCATCTTACGCAAGCTCTAAACGCTTTGCAATAATTACACATAAAATACACAAGGTGCTTGACAAACTACTTGAACACACAAGTAAAGTAAAAGAAAAATATGAAAATAAAATGAAACACATGAAAAATGATAATCAATCACTGTGTTAAAAAAAAGAAAAAGAAAAAGAGAAACATAAATGAATTCACGAATGTACAATAAGAACAATGACATTAAATAAACAGTGTTATTTCGGCTGAGAGCCCCCCCCCCCGCAAAAAAACCCAACAACATAATTTGCGAACTCTCTAGAAAACAGCAATAAACTTTGTATCTCAGTTCAGAACGGAGCGAATTCCAGACAGATTAAGCAAAAGAACCTTGCATCTTGGGGCAAACTATGCTCCCCGTTTTTCTATTATTTTTATTTCTCTTGATGAACAACAGTTATAGTGTACTGGTTGTTGCTGACCTTCGAGTGGCTTATTATGTAATCTCCCGTAACCTTCTACTCTACCCGCGTCAGAGAATTAGGTGGAGGAGGGGGGCAGTTACCAGTGAGGTGGGTGAAATCAACAGGATATATCATGTCCATATATGGATACTTGCATTCCAGCTATGACGCGGATGAAACTGATTTGGCCCAGAGCTGGTGGTAAACGTATATACGCTGCCACATTCCAGCAACCCACCCATCATCACGGAAAGAGCTGAATTGACCCATGACAGGGAAGGTTTTGCACGTTACAGATAATAATATATATTGACTTCTCAGAAACCTTGGTGCAGAGTAAATCTCCTATCCCTATTTTAAAATTTAATTGTTATATAAATTGTCAAAGTAATCCGACTATGGGCACTCCTTACAACGGTATTTTTGGAAGTGTCTGAGTTGAAGTAAACACTCGAGTTGAGAATATGCTAGACATTGCTGATGTCATGCAAATTAATTCCAACTAGGTGAATAGTTTTTATTATCCTATGGTTATGATTTACACGAATGAGACCAGCCAAAAGGTTTACCTGCTGTAGAAAATTTCTTCTCTGATCACTTGAATTTGAAGTAGCAAGAAGCTGGTCTTGAAAGGCGGCCATTAGCTTGACGGTGAGTTAACTGACTGATTGAGAGAGAATGGACTTAAAAAATTATTTCAGAGACAGCACTTAATTCAGGTTATGTAAATGCTATTACCACTTATTTTTAATCTCCATTTCTGTTCTCTGATAAGAACTATCCTGTAATTTGTATTTGACATGTTGAATTGTATTTTTCTGTTCTCTGATAAGAACTATCCTGTGATTTGTAGTTGACGTGTTGAATTGTGTTTTTCTGTTCTCTGATAAGAACTATCATGTGATTTGTAGTTGACGTGTTGAATTGTGTTTTTCTGTTCTCTGATAAGAACTATCCTGTGATTTGTATTGACGTGTTGAATTGTGTTTTTCTGTTATCTGATAAGAACTATCGTGTGATTTGTATTGACGTGTTGAATTGTGTTTTTCTGTTCTCTGATAAGAACTATCGTGTGATTTGTATTGACGTGTTGAATTGTGTTTTTCTGTTCTCTGATAAGAACTATCGTGTGATTTGTATTGACGTGTTGAATTGTGTTTTTCTGTTCTCTGATAAGAACTATCGTGTGATTTGTATTGACGTGTTGAATTGTGTTTTTCTGTTCTCTGATAAGAACTATCGTGTGATTTGTATTGACGTGTTGAATTGTGTTTTTCTGTTCTCTGATAAGAACTATCGTGTGATTTGTATTGACGTGTTGAATTGTGTTTTTCTGTTCTCTGATAAGAACTATCGTGTGATTTGTATTGACGTGTTGAATTGTGTTTTTCTGGATAAAGACTGTGTAGTAGGAAAGTATTCGAACGTGGTTTTCTTGAAAAAAATTATGTCAAGTAACCTATTACATTGTATTTGTAATATGTATATTTGATTGTTGATTTAATAAATATATTGACCTTCTTACACATATTGATAACCTTATGATGGAGAAGAAAGCAGGTGGAATACAGATTAAGGATGGATTTGTCTTTTCCTTTAGCAAGATGCTTTCCACCTACTGAATATTGTGTGACTAAATTTTTATCTTTCAAGAGGTAGAAGAGAAAATGTTTGCAGCACCCATATACCCACCAAATGAGAGGGACAAGTGGTGTCTGGTGGAGAATTATTAATAACAGTTAATCTATGCTAAATTCTGGTGGATTACTCCCATGAGTGATTTCTGGATCTGGCTAGGAAATAAAAACCCAAGCATTCTGACAATCGGATCAACTATTTTCCAAAATGTTCAACTTACTGCACTGTTTTATATAACTTATATCTGCAATAAATTCAAATGTCTTCTTTGTGTATTTCTTGGGGCATAGTACATTACTAGAATCATGGTTGAACAGTTGGAAGACCAGGATCATAGCGGCATGATTTACCTATATAAGAAAGAAAACTGAAGTACATGTATACTGTATAACAGATTAACATCTGTTGATGAATAAGTAATTGGTGATGCACAATTTTAACAGGCTTTTTATCCCCTATTCATATACAATCACAATTTTACATTATTAATATTATTATTATACCAGTGTGTACGGTTGATTCTGTGAAAATTTATTCCTGTAAAATAGATAGCTAATGCAGCATAATCATTTATATATAATATTTAATAACATTAAGATTAAAAAAACAAACCACTTATAGTAACAAAAATGAATAGGATTTTTGGTTACCGTGTAGATCCATCTAGTTTGAATTTTATCAGTTTCGAAATTCAAAACGATCTTTTTCAGGTTAAAAAAAAAAACCTTTAAAATATACCTATTGTTTTCGGAAAGCTGCTGGTGCATGCCCCAAACAAAGCATCTTTACCTATTATTAATTCTTTTACAGTGCTCACCAATGTGAATAATTATAATCAATGGTGACAAAAGTTTAGTTTATCCCGCTTCTCAAGAGAAGTAACTCTTAATGCGCAGATGAGTACTTGTCCATGTATTTACAGCAGACGACAACATGGTTGAAGATATTTTTATTACTCTGTTATAGGTTGTCAACAATAGGCTTTTATCAATGAAATTTAAAAGAACACACACACGCTCCCTGTGTAGAATTTTACTCCAACAAAGCATGTAACCAGTGTCTCTTGAGGTCTAGCATCGATGGTATACAATAAAAAGCGAAGGGTGTACCACAAGATTGCTTTGGTGTCATTTATTTTTTCCCCCCTCCAGTTGTATAGCAGATACATCCACGGTTCGTTCTAGTAGTTCCATTAATTGCTTACAGCTTAATAAAAAAATACTAAATGCGAGCGATTAGTTGTCATATTATAACATGAACATTGAAAATCGAAGTTGACCAACACAATAGTCTATGGTCGTGAAGGGACTCGAGTCTCTCCAGGGCCGAGAACTTCGTAAGATGGAAGTCTTCTCGTCACGATTCCAGTTCTATTCTTTGGACTGACATACATTTATATTGACACTGATTCTGATATCGAGCTTTGAATTGACTTGTTTTATTCGCATCTGTCTAAAACCATCTCCCCCACCCCCTTCCATTATTATTATATAGTACCTGGGTGACTTTCAGTGACTCACGTAGTTTAGTAGAAATTCGGACCTTTCGAAACCACAAAACTTCTAGTTGTATACAATATGTCCATTGGATCATTTGCCTTTAGTTATTTATAGAAATATATGATGATGAAAGAGGTATAAAGCGCGTGTGTTCGGGTGAGGAGCGTTGGAAATATTTCTACATGCGAAGCCGTAGAGTCAACGCAGTACAAACCAACCACATACTATATTTATTCACTTTATCATTAAATCATCCTTTATCTCTGAGTTTATGTCACTTTCTAAAAATATAACACCAAGTTTAACACACTAGGATTTTAATTGGCATTCAATACCTGTTGGATTATTTCCTTTATCTGCCAGGATCGTCTTTACACTACAAACAACCACATTCCACTATATTTTACCGCAACTCAGATCTCTTAATGGTCACGGAAAAATTCCATACTGATTAAATTTAAAGGTTTAGTTGATAGTATGTCACGTTCATATAAGCAGTTAATGTACAGCTGTTTTATTTATTACACTGATGCTAAACGTCACTTATGTGATAGTTAATAAACGAGTTTATTTACTATAGGCCCATAGCCCAGGCCTATCCTTCGGACATAGATACCGTCTCAATAAACGCACAATTCCCCTCTTTATCAACTTGTTTAGTAAGTTATAACTATTACAGTGTGTGAATGAATTAGATGATAATAATGGTAAGTGTTCATTAATTAAATGAAAGCAGTAGCTGTTTAAATCTGATAGTTTTAACTGATGAAATGTAAATTAAAGGTCATTTAAGATAGAGGATATGAAAATTTATATAATTTTATTTATTGTCACATACAGCATTTATAAACTAGTTTTTCTGGTAACTTACACGACGTGTGCACGAAAACAGGACAAAATGTGGTGAGCTAAGAGAGATGTGGTAGGTGAAGGTGGGATGTGACGGGTTGGGGTGAAAAGACAGTCCCTTCTGTCGTGGTGTGTGGAAAGATTTCTGTTTATAATAACAAGCATATGAAATTCCTGATAACTTTCAATGTGGTCAGCGGCTAAATCAATACCAGGGTAAGGTTTACTTATACCAGGTTCTACTTGATAATTGCAGTTTCAAATACGATATAACTTTTTGTTGGATGACTTAATTATTTAGTTTATTTCCAGCAATTTACAACTCTACAACTAGTACAAGCGAACAACTGTTCGATTGCAATCACTACTACAACTCAGTGTATACATGTATAAATGTAATTAAGTTATTGACTGAAAGAAAATCTTGTTTATTGCACTGAAGAAAGTATCATTTCTATAGCATTTTAATGAATCTAATCATTGTTTGTATTTATAAATTCAAGTCGAGTGAATTATAATTCTAAAAGTATAGGCCCCTAAATAAAATTGGATGATGTTCAAATCAGTTCACAAGAAATTTAAATTTTCAGACCTAAATTTGTAACTTTTAATTTTATCCTTATCTCTGTATAAATTAATAATAATTTGACTTTGCACTTTAATTTGACCTTGCATTTTATTGTAATAAGATTTTATACTGTAACTTATAAGATATATAATATCACTTATCAGTTAAGAATTACTATTACCCCCCCAAAAAAAAAAAAAAAAAAAATTAAAATTAAAGTGGAGACCTAATTGTTCTGTTATTTATTAATGAGTAAATTTAATAAAATTAAATATATAAAACAGCATTAATATGAAAAGTTAGTCTTCTAAATCAGTATATTTTTTATTTTGCACAGTATTACTTTTGTTTTAATTATTTCATTTCAGAGTGGAAAGGTTTAAATTCATCAGTGCTCACAATGATACAGCATCAGTGAAAAGAGAAACCTGTCTGACATCTTTTTTCAACATGTTTGGTGCTCGCAGACAGAAGCGCTGTTGTTTGATACTAGTCGCCTTTAAATTTATCCTTCTTGTCATTTATATTACAGGCTATACTCCACTTCTCTATGGTGGAGATCCTGGCATTGTGCGTCCTAGAATTCCATTTGAGGATATTGCCCAGCATCAGGAACTAATGAAACCACGTATCATGGTTACATGGTATGGTCGAATGGGTAATCACATGTTCCAGTATTCATGCCTGATTGGGGTGTCAAAACGAAATAATATGACGCCAATTATTCCACCCAACATTGATTTGCTTGATGTATTTAACCTTCCAACAGCCCAAGGAAGCATGTCCTTGCTCAGAGATCCAATAAGGTATCCGGATGAAAAGGTAGCAAAATACGACAACACGACAGAACATTTAGTACCAAACAGAGATGCATTTTTGGATGGCTATCACCAGTCTTGGAAATACTATGAACATGTGAAAGAAGAGCTGTTGACCAAACACTTTGTTTTTCATGCACCCATCATGGCCAAAGCCAAGTCATATATCCAGCAGGCACGGCAAGAACTGAATAAAGCAGATGCAATTTTAGTTGGTGTCCATATTCGTCGAGGGGACTTTGTCCGACAGCGCATCAAGGGATTTACTGCAGCACCCATCCCATTTTATTACAAATCTATGAATTATTTTCGCCGAAAGTACAAGAATGTCCTTTTCATGATGTGTACCAATGATATATTTTGGGCACAAGATAATCTGGACCAAGGTCCAGATGTTTTTTACAATTCAAACTTGGATGGTGCTGTGGATTTGGCCATTTTGACAAGTTGTGATCATGTTATTATAACTTCTGGTTCCTTTTCTTGGTGGGCAGGATATTTAGTGAGAGGAGATGTAGTATATTATGGTGGGTATCCCGAACCAAATACAAGAATAGGAAACCTCACAGTTAGGGAAGACTACTACCCACCTTACTGGATGCCTATGTGAACCAAAATATTAATTCATTGCTCTAATTACATATGTGATATTTTGGAAGTGTGGGATAGGGCAGGGCATTATTTCAGACTGAGTTCATATCTCATTATAAAAAGAATAGATCTCATAGAGGAATGAGAAACAAAATTGTATTTAGTGGATTTAATTATTCTCTGGATTTATATGAACAAAATAGGTTTCACTTCTGATAAATAAAAAACAAAATCTACTCAGTGTTTGCATGGTATAAAATAATATGTATATTAATTATACTTTATTCTGTGTTTCTTTGCAAGTTAGAGTGAATGGAATATTTTTATCAGAGGTATGAACAAATATGTAGTAATTTACAATACATATCCCCTTTCCCCCAGCACCATCCCACCCCAATTCTTTTCTTCCCTTCGTTTGATTATTCTGATATTATCAGAGATAACATATACTTTTTAAATTTCATCACAAAGAAACAGAATTTTACTTTCTTGACACAGCTTTTTAAAAAAAATTAGAAATTAATAATTTAATTAGAAATTATAACTGTGTTATATTTGGTAGATTTAATTCATTAAGAATATTGTTACATCACTCATTATTTACAACAATTATTTTTAAAATTTATATTTTAATATATATTATTTTATTATTATATTATTTTTTTGTTATTGAAAGATAATACTGTCATTATCTTTATCTTATTAGTTAATGTGATTGAGGATAAATAACTTAATAAGACTAACAGGCACATGACCATCAAAATGTATATTACAATACATGTTAAAATATTTAGCTTAGACTTAAGAGGATGTAAGTTGTAACCAATAAATTGGCTGTATCTTTGAAGAGCAGGACCAATCTGTATTTATGCAGAATAAGACTAGTTTGTATTTACTTGAGTGGTGGCTTAGTACATAAAACATTTTTTGCCAGAGTCTAGTTAAATATGACTATAAATGTAATGAACACTGTTTTTTTGATTTTACATAAGGGTCCTGCTTTACATTTCCCCACATATAATATATGGGGCGAAATTTTCGATAAACTTGTATAATTCTCTGCACCTCCACAGATCTATAAATTTTTCAAACAAAAACAATTTTGTTTTTCTTACTCACCCACCATTTTCTACTATTCTCTTGCACTCCATCACAGCATCTGCAAGTGATTCCAGTTTGCTTTTTTTAGTAGCTAGTGTATAGTGCTTATGGAGTTTGTATTGTTTTCTTAGTGACTTAATTTAAAATCTATTGTCCTTTTTTTTGCAACCTTAAAAAAATAAATAAAAATGAAATTTTAGCGGGTGCTGTATCTTAAGACTAGGCACATGTGTTATAACTTATAACCATGATGCGAAAATTTTCAGAGAAGAGTTGAGCCTGGTTCAGTGGTTGCAGGTTTCTGAAATTATTTACATGTTATTCATACCATTTTGAAGAACATACAGGAAATTGAAACAAAGGCTATTAAGTGCTAAAGAGCTTTAAACTAAAATTATGTGCCAAAGGATCATAAAACAATAAAAACAACGCAGTATCGGTTTGATTCTTCGTAAAAACAAGATAATGGTATGCACCGACGAACACAAACTATTGCTTAAGTTGATGCAGTCTAGTCCACATTAAACCATATTTATTATTATAAAACTGATTCATTCTAGTCCATGTTAACCTATATTTATATCTGATTTTTATGGCAGATAATACCCATTAAATGTAAACATTCCAGTCCATATAAGTTATAACTGATACATTATTTTTATGGATGAAAATTTCCTCTGAAAATGGTTTTGTAGTTTAAGTGGTGTTTTGACTGGTTTCATTCACATTGATTAAGCAGGGATACTCTAGTCAGCTTGAGTAAGTATAATATTGGAACTAATCTTTTCTGATTTAGCACAACCTTTTTTTTTTAAAATTAAGAGTAAAATTGTTGTGATCTAGCTTGTGTGGTTATTTGCATCAATTTTTGACAAAGATCCGTGATTTTGTTTCCTGAACTGTACAGAGATGCTTCTTCTTGCCTGGCAGTACAGTACTTTTTTTTTTTTTTCTGGTGGCAGATAGTGTAGAATGCCAAACATGAAACAATGCTATTTAAGGAAAAGTTAGTGGTAAGTGATTTTTAATAATGAGAGAGCTTTAATGTTTCAAATTTGCATCTTTAATTTAAATAAAGGTTTTAATTGAGAATAGGATCTTATTCTTTAGAGGCCATTTTAAAAGATACACAAACTGTTTTAGTGCTTGGTAGGATTGGCTATAATTTGCTTTATAGTGTTTGAAATAGTGCTACATTTTTGTCTGTCATTAGGCTTATAATAAAAGTATGGATTTATATTATTCATTCTTAACCATGAGCGTTAAATATTTTGTAACACATCTGTTTTGACAGGCAGCTTTAGTTTACAGGACAGTATTAAAAACTTTTTCTAACTATTTGAAATTTTCAAAAATGTACCTTACCTATGTGCTGTATATAATTTATTGTAGTAGTTAAGTTTACAATTAAATAATTTATGATAGTTTAGCATTTTTCTTTTTTTTTTCTTTTTTCTTTTTTCCCCATCATATTTTTGAAGCATGAAAGATTTTTAGGAAAAGGTCATGATTTGTATTTTATTACCACTTTAATTAATGTCTTACAGTTTTTTGGTTTAGGATTCTGTGTAGATTATAATATCCATTGCCTTTAGATGCTTGTTTCATCTGTCCTACACTATACATATACTTTGAAGTGTAGGACAAGTATTAATCTAGATTTATGTAACAATATTATTTACCAGATTTTTGAAGGTATGGGTTCTTTAGACAACAGCATTAGTCATTGTTTTCACACATGAACTTTTATCATCATTCAATTTTGCTATTATAATATCATGTGGTTAGTACCTTTATTATAGTTGAATATTTAATTGTAGGACACACACACACACACACACACACACACACACACACACACACACACACACACACACACACACACACACACACACACACACATATACAGACACACATGCACACATATACATACATATACATAGACCTGCACACTGTGCCAGGCAAAATTCTTAACAGTTGCATGCCTGAATGTCAAAATCCTGACAAAATCCCCAAAAGGCATGATCCAACAAGCCAAAGTCACCAACAGAACACACATTAGTAGTTCTATAGTGTCATCAGAGAATTTCAGAAATAATAGCAATAGTTAGATAATCAAGATGAATGCCTACTTTGCAGTGAATCCATCCAAAATGTAAGCAAGTGACAATCAATTGGGAAACAAGAATTTTGATGGTTTTAAGAGATTTTTAACATTGATCTGTGATGAAATACCTTGTTTATAGTGCATCATTCTAAATAACAATATTGTTCACTTAGTTTATATTAAATAACAATTGTGTTATTTAAAAATGTGACTTATATTAAATTACTTAAAATAATTAGCATTATTTTAATGTATTTGTGCAACAAATTCTCAAAATATACCGTGTTTGTAATGTATGTGTTGACTGTGAGAGTAAAACCAGTGTAAATATATTACCAAATAAAATTAAGTTTTAAATTTCCATTTGATTTTTTAAATTTGTTGGTATTAGAGGAGCATTATGGGTGTTGGTATTAAATTATAGCTTGTAGGGGTTTCATTAGTTGGCATTTTGTCTGTCTATATTGTGACTCTTGGGAAGACAGCACATCTGTCAGGTTATGACCAGGAAGACAGGACATCTGGCAGATTATGACATATATATAAGACATCTTTTAGAGTAAGCCATTTGTTTTGAAAACTTAGGAATTTACACCACCTCTAGTCTGTCATGGAATGAACATATTAATGAAATTAGTACAAAGCCTTTCCTTTAAATTTTTTAAAATGTAACTTTAACTTTAAAATAATAAAGAACACCTCTACCATATCAGAGTGCTTGTTGAATATTGTAATTCAGTTTAGTATCCCTCTATAGTCAGAAACATAAGAAAAGAACTCAATTCATCGCCAAAGAATTGTTCTAAAGTGTAATACTACTCCTCCAGGACTTCAGATGGGGACAACTTTAAATAAGAGAAGAGCTTAAGTCAAAGGCAACACCATATACTAAGTATGCTAATCAGTATCCCTGTAACTTCTATGTGACATCACAAGTTCATACAGAGTCCCACTTAAAATGCTGTGTTCCCTTTTGCAGACCTAACACACACATGCACAGCTTCTTTACAGTATTTTTGAAATCTGGATCACCCTTTATAGCTGATACAGGACACTCACACTCTCTGTTGTCATTTATTAGTGTTGTCATTATAAACCAACATTATACTTAGAGATTAACTGTGGCTATAGAATCTTTTTCTGCTGAAATTTAATATATTCACTACAATTGTTTTCATCTTTTATATTGTAAATTTCATGTTGAATATATTTCTAATGTTATATTAATTTTTTGGTGATGTTCCAGTACACTGCAATATTCTTTCTTTGCATGTTATCATTTTGCTTTAAAAAAAATTGATTGATATATTTTAGACTAAAAATGTTCACTTATTATGAGAATTCGGTTTTATTTTTTTATATTTGGTGCACTGCTTTATGATAGTTGTGTTTGACATTATAATAATCTCTTTGATAAAGTAATTTTGAATTAGATTTTTTCTTTACAATTTGTCCAAGAGAGTGATACAGGCTGATCCTGTACTAGATATGAACAATGAATATTTATATATGCAGTTTTGTTAAGTGCATGAATCAATTTTTAGTACATGTGTACCATGTGTTGTTATTATATATTACCATTATGTTTCTGAAACTTTCCATATAACTTTTGTTTGAACCAGCTGTCTTTTAAGTTTGGAATGATTATTTATTTGAAAATTTATTGCCTAACATCATTAACTGATGTCTTCATCAGTTGATCATTTAAAAAAAAAACATGAGACAACTGCAGTCCTCAAATGATCAGATAAAAAAATACTATTTTACTTAAAATAAAATTACATATAGCATGTTTTATTCTTTTAAAAATAATATGCTACACACATATATGTGTACAGACACAGACAAACATGAGATGGTAGCATTTCAGAATTGCATAAGATGAAAGTCAAAGTAATTACATGGGAATGTTATACTGAAGAGAAAACATAATAGCCCGAGCCAGAGCATCTTTTAACTCTGCTTATAAATGTATCTTTGTTGTTCATACCAGCCTGTAGTGCAAGAGATAACATTAAAGATTGGCATCCTTGTTAAGTATTATGATTAAGATTTAAGTACGGTTTGATTTTAAGTCTCATTGTAATTAGTGTCAGTTTGTATTTTTTAAAACCTGTACGAATTATTTGATTGGCTAGTCTGTCTTGAATTGGTTTGAAATGTTTCCGCTGATAAACATTCACATTGCAGAATTACTATTATAGCAATTTTATAAACGCACACAATTTGGACTACTTTAGAAGGGTTAATCTTTGGAGCTCTGAGTCTGCACTAATCAGATTCTAACACAAGCATCTTTAGTTAAGGAGAAACAGAATGATTGTTGGATTCAATACTTAAACCACATATAGGTGATTGTTTAACCACTGAAACTACTGCTACTTTCAACAAGAATTTTATTTTTTTATTCTTCTTCGTATAATGAGCTGCCATTGTAATTAAGTTTTGTTTTTATTGTTCAGTTGGCAGTGTGAAGTGAAAGTGTTTCAAGGATATTAGCAGGTTTTCCTTGGTTAAAGATGTTGATTTATGCACTGTGTGTGCATTAAAATGTTTTAAAACTATTTCTGTGAACAACATTTTTGCTTTTTAAAAATGAGGAAAATTTAGTTTCAAAGAAATTTCATCACATGATGTTTATAAAGTAATGGAATTGCTCAATTTTACCTGGAGTTTACTGTGCTTGTGTGAATGTGATAACTGCTGGCTCTTACATCATCATTTGCTTAATGTCTACAACTGCTTAAAGATATATTGTTGTATACAGTTGTTTAAAGACAACTCAGTTTTTTAAAGAATGTGTTTAGCATAATTTTTAGAAAATGTTACATTTATAATAATAAAGTGCATAATTTCAGTTACTGTCATTATGTTACATTTAATAAAAAAAATATTAAGAATATTTTATATTAATAACTCATAAAAATAATCACATATATATTCTTAGCTCAAAAATGAAACTAAAGTGTTTTTTAAACAATAATCCAAATAAAAAGCCACTTTATTTAACTACCAGTATATGTAAAATTTATTACTAGAGCTATGATTCAATTTTTGGGAGGTATGAGTTTTATTTTGACAGATATTTAATGCAGATTTTAAATAGCAGTTTTAAAATTGCCCAATGTCTTAATTTATTTTCCTACATTTATTATTTTGAAGTCATATTAAACTTAGAGGCTTGTCAGTTTTAAATTTAACTTTTGTATGTGGAATATTCTGGCTATCAGAAACTTTTTATATATTGCCAAGTGCAGAAATAAATAAATGAAATTGGATTGCACATTTGTTGATTGGAACTGTGTGTGTGCAATTTTGCATATTTTATTTTTGTCTACATGCATGCACCTTTGTGCTTGAAAGGCATTTTGTGTTACATAAACTGTACTGTATACATCTGTGGCTTTGTTGATAAGTAACATACCCCTAGGGAAAATGGGAGAAGCTTCAGCCTTTCAACTCCTCCATTCTGCCCCCCACCCCACCCCACCCCCCAGCAGTTCAGTGTAGTTGTAATATTGCTTATGCTTTATTAACAGTAAACATTAAGAAGTCTCATTTCTGTCTAAAGGGTTAAACAATATTTACAAGTCCCTTGCAACTTCCATCCATAATATTTATAGTAAAATCAGTATGTTTGTGTGCTGTGTAGGTATGTAGGCATGCAGTTGCATGTGAACTCTTAATGAAACTTTTGTAAGCAAAGCTTTTGGCAGTACTGACACCAACTGAAGTATATATATTACAACTAGATTTCAGTTATTGAAAACTCCACTGATCTCAGATATTTACTAAACACATTAGATTAGTATTAAAATATCCCCCAAACAATATTTTTTCCCTGCAGTACAACCATATAGGTGATTGATTGTGGGGAGCTCTTCCAGTCTAAGAGTTTACTCTTCATGCAAATAAAAGTTAAAGACTCAGCATTCCCTCAAAAAGTCAAGCTAACTAGATGTGGATGTCACATTAATGGCTTATGTAGCCCACACCCATCCCTCTAAAAATAGACTACACATAAACCTACCATCTAGAAAGGCTGACCCTTATTCCCAGTGTGGAAACATACCTGAATGTTCCAGACAACTCACTAACCAATCAAAGCACAGCTCAGCCATGTGAATGAATGTATCAGAAACTCATCTGTAATTCGTGAGTTGAATGCAGCTGACCATTGAGGCAACACAATTTTGGCTCCCGGTATTAACACAGTATACTCATACTACTAACCTTATCGCTGATTATCAACACAGCAGGAAATCATCCTCTGTATATACTACTGCTGAAGATTGGCATTTTATCTTGGATGTCGGTTTGATGAGTGCTGAGTCACAAGCCACACCAGAGCAGAACAACCCACGGGCCAAAGACCAGTTCAACAGACCATGTGCATGTCTGCTGAGACCCTAGACTACATGTCAGGTGATCTAAAGCTAAGTATTTATAAAGTCACAACCACACAGCTTCAGTCGACTTGTAGACAAACTTTACCAAAGTACTCTTGAGTTCATTTAGAAATATTATATATTGTAAATGTTGAACTATTTGCTATATGTAACCATGCTGTCTTATTTCTTATGTCTTATTTGTTGAATACAATTATTGAGACATAGACCACTTATGAAGTGTGACTCACAAGTTATATATTGTCTGTCACCAGTATTTACTTACTACCCTATACATACTACTGTATGTATCAGGGGGCTTGAGCTTTCTTCAAGAACAATCACTCTTCTATTCTACATTATCTATCATTCATCTTTCTGAAATGTATGGCCAGCCAGGTGTGTTTTGGGGATTAGCCTAAGGTTACAGTGGACCAGGGTAGTGGAGAATTAACAGCTTGCCCTTCTCCCAGAAAAAACATCACATTGGACTGAGCAGCTATATGCATTCTTCAAGCTAAGATTTCAATTCATTGCTCCTTCCCTCAGTTTTTGAACCAGCTACATATTTACTAGGCAGCTTGACAAATCTTTAACATTTCTTTGAATGATTCAAGCTTTCGGCCCCACACAATAGCCAAACACGAGACAAGCACACATGTACTATGTATTAATATGGTTAGAGTTCTAGTTGTAGATGACAGCTCTGACTATGCTGCTTACTAACAACTCTCCTAGTTTTTTCCCTTTTCTGATCATTTGCAATATTTCCAAGCAATCTTTGGACCCAAAATTGTGATTTGAGAATTAGTGGTCTTTTCTTAGAAAATAACTTTGATTCATTTATTTTCAGAGCCATTAAAAGAATCACTTGTGCTATCTTTCAAACCCATAATTAAACAAATTTAAATGAAAAAACCTTTTGCCGTAAACTCATTCACAGTCCCATTCAAATGAGCAATAAAATTCTGTAATGCGAGCTGAAGAGGAGGCTTGACCTCTGCTACAAATAAACTAAGTTGCCAACTTTGCCACTGTCACTGAAACCAATGAATATTTTAAAACTTCTTTTCTAAGTTTCACACCAGGTTATCTAGATGATTAATAGAAAAGTGACATTATTACCCTATATTACCCTAATTATTTTTACCAAACATTATCACACTTTCAGATAATGTTTATTCATTAGTAAAAAATTGCCAGTAGAAAACCACAGAGTAGCTTATTTTATTCATATCTAAATAACCAGGATTGCTGGATGTCTGGAGGCTAGAGCTGTTAGACTAATGTTTATCTTATAACCAATTAATTATCCATAGTTACTCTGCAGCTTAATCCTGGAATATGGACTATAAGCATTTGTAAAATGACTATAAAAAATTTGTAAACAAAATTCACAATGAAATCACTTTTACATTAGAAAGAAGCAACAATAAATTCACAGAAAACTGTTTTGACATTTTTGTTTATTTAATGGAGTATGAATAAATTCCTCTAAAATATTTGCAAACAATTGTATATATGCAGCTCCATTAAAATATTCTGAATTTAAGCAATAATTAACTGTAAGTAATAAGATTTTATACTGAAAATATGTCAAAGTAAAAAAATCAATTTCAATTTTAGCATTCAGCTGACAATTACACATTAACAGGCATTAAAAAAAGGAAAAAATCTAAATACCTTGATGAATTTAATGAAAATTAGTAACGGCGAAATAATACAAAAATTAAGACATTGGTCATGGTGATTCTCATTTAAAATTAAGTTATATAATAAACAATAAAATGTTAAAGTAAGAAATCACCAATAACCAAACCCATCAATTAAATTTTTTAAAAAATCTGATAATAAAATTTTTGATTGGTTAGAATTGCTGCTCCATCCTCCCCACTCCCTAGAAAAATGAATATGCTATCAGATGAGAAAATCTGAACATGTTCAGCACTCTTTCCCATTTCATACCCAAATAATATCAGCACGAAGCAAAACGTTCATGGTTGGCTGGCTGTACTTAATACATTGGCACAGCTTGTGGCACATAATAATGAAAAACTTCTTGAAATGTAACCAGAGTACAAAAACAAAATGTTGGTATGTTCTTCCTGAAAATGTGTACATATTAAAAAATAAATAAAATAATAAAAACACAATAAAATAGAACAAACAGCAAATTAAGTCATGAACAGACCAGCTGCACATTTTTACATTAAACCAAATAAATTAATCATAAATGCATAATAAGTGCTAAAATATTAAGATGTCTAAAATTCGAAAATACTTGTTTCTTTCAAACCACTCTCTACATGTAGTTTGTTGATTTGTTCTTTGAGAATCTGAGTTTGTAATACTCAAAGTCCATTTATTGTCAGTATTTAAAACTTAAATTATCAGAAAATGGGTAAATAATTACTGCAATCTTTATACTTTAAACAACAAAGATAAATAATATAAATCACTACTACCTACCAACCCAAACAAAAACTTTCCTTTAAATGAAATTCAAAGAGCTAACTCTTTCATAAATGTTTTTAATTAGGTAATCTAACAGCAGTGATGGAGTATAATTTGAACATTAAAAACAAACTGGATGATGAAGAAGAAATGGCTCATATATAAACATACATACATTAGTCAGGATTTGCATATCTGAACACCACACTGCTTAGTTATGTTATGCATGCCTTTTCTAAATGTACAGTGTACCTAGTTTTCCTCCTGCTTCCTTAGTTGTTTGTCAATATTTATGTCATGCCTAATGCTCTCAATAATCTGACCTCAAATAATTAATTTTTGTGCCTTCTACTAAATGTTACAAGCATAAATAATGCCATCTAATAATCTTGGAATGAAAAGAAAGTATGTTACTTTAAAGTACTGTTGATAAAATAAAAATTCTTGATGAATTAGATGCTGGTGCATTTTAAGTCGAAAAACTGTATAGTGCTCTCTGATGAAAAACTCTACAGCTGTCCTCTGATGCAGTTGTCTTCTGATGAAAAACTCTACAGTTGTCCTGTGATGAAAAACTATGCAGTTGTCCTTTGATGAAATGCGATGCAGTTATCCTCTGATGAAAAACTGAAGAAAGTGGCATACAAATTGTATGTTCAGCAATGGGCAAGGGGTATTGGCATCCTGTTGTTGAAAAACTTGCTAATTATTTAGAGATTCCAAACTTTTTTTTGCTGAAAGTGGATGGTTATGGTGCTTCTGCAAGACAACACTTTTCAAAAACTAAAACATGACAAGTCTCTGAGTGCTGATGCTGAAAGTGTTGAACCATTCAAACCAAGTTGAATATTTTTTAATGAAATGGAAATGAACTTAAGCTAGCTGTACAATGTAGGCAAAACAGCTCTCTTTTGGACAGTCCTTACCCCAAAACATCCAGGTACGAAAAGTGAGTCCTTACTATATCTAGGCTATGAAAAATGAGTCTTCTATGCCTGCAAGAAAGACTAGAATTGAAAGATTCTTTATACTTATGAGTGCTAATGCTGACGGAAGCTATAATTTAAAATTATGACCATTACTTGAAAATCTAGATGACTTCTCATTCTTAAAACATTATGAAAGATATTCCTGTGCACTACTGCATATGCATGGTTAATGACAGATATAGTTACATAATAAATATGATCATGCTTAAAGATATTAAAATTGATATAAGATATTAAAATTGAATTTTTAATGATTCCAAAAGAAGATGTACGGATGCCATATTGCTTTTGGACAATGCTTCACCCCACAACACTATTGTGCTTTATTTCTTAACTTCCTTGATCCAACCTATGGACTAAGGCATCATAATGGCCTCCAAGAGAATGTACAGAAGGGTGTTAGTGTGTGTGTGGAATTCAACAACTGAAGATGCTGAATAGTTACTGGGTTGATGGAAATATTGCTCTCAAAATTTTACTGAAGAAGAAATGATCATCACTATTACTTCCTCTGTAGAGCTTTCCATTTCCATTTCTGATGAACCTGAGGTAAGCCTTCAAAACCTTTCTGAGATTAGGACAACCTCAGTTTAATAATAAATTTCACTGACCAAACCTCTGTTTCAATACAGTCATATTATGATCATTTGAGAGAAATTGTTTTTATTTCAGCAGCTGCAAGGATCTGACCAACTAAAAACTCTTCTTGAAGCTACTAAGTCATCTTCTCCTACATCTACTCATTCTGGCATCAATCTCAAGTATA
Source organism: Sinotaia quadrata (assembly GCA_028829895.1). Lineage (NCBI taxonomy): Eukaryota > Metazoa > Mollusca > Gastropoda > Architaenioglossa > Viviparidae > Sinotaia > Sinotaia quadrata. Next base: position 100,467,776 of record CM054177.1, read on the forward strand.
TGGAATAAAATAAGAATTTCTCCTACATTTTCTGGATCTGGTCAAAACCTTGAAAATGAGTTTCTTCTAAAAACAAAATTGCAAAAATGATGGACAATGACAACTACAATGGCTTTAATAATACAAAATAGTTCTTCAATCCTCATTGTCATCTCACTTATTTGGACACCTCCCCTAATTTCAACTGGATTAACAAGGTTTTATTCTGAATGTATCTGTCTGTCTGTCTACCTATCTTGTGAGCGTTTGAGACATCAGGGTTCATTCTCAATGCAAATTAAAAAAAAAATGCTTTTCCCCACTACTACTCAGCCTAACCACCTAACCACTTTGGCCGATTGCACAATGCATATCCTTGCTCCCCATAAAAGACAAACTGTATTTTTATTTATCAAACAAACAAATCATTTTCACCATATGCACACCCTTCCCAACAAATTCAGCTGTGACATACATACGCCCAAATAGCAACAACAGCAGCTATCCCACTCCCACCCCAGTCATGCCACCACACTATGTCTGCATGTATGTATTTATTCAAGACTTACATTGCAGACTGTAAGGCATATGAAGACCAAAGTTTGATGAGTTTGCAATAGTGCATACAACAGCTGTGTTAACCTTTCTATGGTTTAGTGTCTTTGTGCTTGTGAGACTAACATGAATTTTGTACTACTTTACTATGTTAGGAAAACAGGCACTGATGGGAAAAAGTCTACACACAATGATTGATAGGATTCTGGGGTTAGTTATAAACAGGTACACAATGAAGGATGGGATTCTGAGGTTTATTTATAAACATGAATATAATGATTGATAGGATTCCTAGGTCTAGTTATAAACATGCTGGAAGCAAAACTAAAACATGAAGCAAAGTACTCAAAGATAAAAGCCTTACAACAGGCAAGATGCCTATAGAAACTTTCTTTGGTTGAAGGATGGTGGAGAGAAAAAAAGTACAAAACCATTGCTGAGCCACCCTATTTGGGCTAGTACAGTTGTTATACCACCATATCTGAGCTAGCACAAGTGTATCACCCTAATTAGCAAGCACAGTTGTTGTACCACACTATCTGAGCTAGAACAGTTGTTGTACCATCCTATCTGAGCTAGAACAGTTGTTGTACCACCCTATCTAAGCTAGAACAAGATGTATCACCATCAGCTAGCACAGTTGTTGCACCACCCTATCTGAGCTAGAACAAGATATTTCACCTTAATAAGCTAGCACAAGTTGTATAACCATCCTATTTCGACAAAAAGTTGTTGCACTTCCATTTGTAGGCACAACTTTGTTTACCACTCTATTTAGAAAGCTCAAGTTGCTGTATCACCCTATTTAGAAAGCACGAGTTGTTGTACCACTCTAGAAACCACAAATTGTACAAGTCTCTTTAGAAAGCATAAGTTGTACCAATGTTTAGAAAGCACAAGATATACCACTCATAAAAGCACAAGTTGTTGTACCACTATTTAGAAAGCACAAATTGTACCACTCTGTTTGGAAAGCACAAGTTGTTGCACCACCCTTTTTAGCTAGCACAGCTTGGCTCAGTTTAGTAAACAATCTAACTTCAGTTAGCTCTTTTGCTTTGCATTCTTTTGACAGAAATGAAGACAATGCTGAAAGTAGTTTGTTTCATTGAGAAAGACTTTCAGCATTCTTCTAAATTTATTGTTTTGAATATTGCACAAGTGGAAATGGTGGCTGTTATCCAGCCTAAAGGTTTTAATCTTCTATACATTTTCTGTCCACTCTCAGGAAATGATGACAGAAATGTCCAGCAGCCAAGCATTTGACAGATAATCTACACTAAAACTAGTCATATTCCTGCTCCACTCCTACAAATATTATATATATTAAGTTGAGATTTTAGAAAAGCAATAACAAAGTAACAACAGCAAACAGTAAGTGACAGAAGTACTGGGATATACAAGCTATACTTATGTATTAATACAGGAAGCAAAAATGTTGACCATATCAGAATACACATAAAGTTTCAATAGTCTGAAAAGAACATATGGGAAAAGATGTACTGAAATGTAGAAAGAATGCTAGACCTTCAATGTTATCTTTCCTGTTATTCTATATTAAAACTACTTTAATTTAATGAAACTGTATATCAGATAATGGATAACATAAAGTTTCTAGATTGTAATTAAAGCATTTTAATTTAGTGATAATACAATTTATTTCTCAACAGTGTTAAGTAAAATGGTGATACTAGAAGTCTTTGATTAATTCTTTTTCAGCACCAATTAAAGGTTTGCATGAGTATTGTCATTCCTATTGGTGTCACCTTCTGTAGGTGTTATGTGTGATTAATGTCATTCCTATTGGTGTCACCTTCTGTAGGGGCTCTGTGTGATTAATGTCATTCCTATTATAGGGGCTCTGTGTGATTAAAGTTATTCCTACAGGTGACACCTTACTTAGGGGCTATGCATGATATGTGAAAATTAAAAAAAAATTTAAAGAGGTGTTCAAAGAAAGCTGCACAAAATGAAGATACTGTGTAGGACGAAGCAGTCATTTCTAAGGTATTAATAGTTTTGGCTTCAAGTGTCTATGCTATGCTTTCTACATGTTTAGATAACATGGAATGACAAACCTTTCAGCTATATACATGATAAAAACCTCAGCAATATAAAATGATAAAAAACCAACAATATAAAGTGACAAAAACATCTGCAATATAAAATTAAAAACCCTCAACCACATAATGATAAAATGTACATATAGCTTCTTACATATAACTACTGCTTTTATAATTTTTTTTAAAAGACCCTGTAAATCTCTACAATAAAAGCATATTCAGGAAACAATACAAACCTAAACTGTCTCAGAATAGTTTTATTTTATTTAAGTCTGTTTATTTAAATTATAAACTTTCGTGTTTATATTAAAATAAATTCTGTAAAACAATAAATACATTATTTGTTCAAGTGAGTCACTATCTAAAAGTATCATTTTTTTTAAAAATTGAAAATAGTGAATAATTTTCTATAAACGCAGAGTTAACATATCAAAATATTTGGTATCTAGTTTGAAACATGTATGTAACTTAAATTATATATTTAAATAGAATTGAGAAAAACTTCTTACTTTTTATTATAGATTTTTGTAATATTGTGGGGACCTACACCCCTGTCAAAAAAAAAAGGGAAAAGAAAAATAATAATTTAAAAAATAATTAAAGAAAAGAAAACAAGAAAAAAAAATGATGTATATCAAAGGAATGGCATGACCTAAAATGGTGTATCTCCAAGTAGTTAACCACCACAACTATTCCTAATTATGCTAAATCACGTAATAAAACATGATTTCTACTGTAAAAAGAAAGCATCAATTATTCCTGACTATTCTATAAAACACGTCTTCAACTATACCTACAAAATGAGCTGTTGTGTACCAGTTGAGCTCCTGCTCAATATATAAAAGTAATTAAAAACAGTTTATAAAAAATAACAAATAAAGTTTAAACAAAACAACAAAACTCTTTCAACAGCTCATACATGAACTACCAAAAACTAAGAATCCATTACAAGCACAGGAATATATTTACACAAACACCATCACTGCTACAGTAGAGCCATGACTTTAATTTATTATCAAGAGGTCAGGCCATGGGTACCTAAAATATTGCAAACAACATATGCTACACAAATTGTTAAAATTGATTTTAAATATATATATATATTTCAAATCATCTATGGATTATAAAGTGATACAATAATTTGGCTAAAATGAGCCTTACATATACAGCTCACTTAGGAGCACATCACCACTTTAATTTGGGAATTTTTATTTTGGTCGTAACATTCCATTAAAGAAAAATACATATATAGTCAAACTTGCTTAACAATACAAAATTGTATTGCTAAAGAAGAATTAAGTGAACAACACATAAAGGTTTACAAGAACACAATAGAACTAAGGTGACATAAACATTCAGACTTAAAAAGACAATGCAACTGAAGCAGTTGACCTAAGCTGGGGCATCCAAACTTGAAAGGGCAAAGATTTACAAGGGCAAAGCTATAGGATTAAGGTGATATTAGCATCCAGACATAAGAGGGCAAAGCAACTGGATTAAGTTGATATTTGCATCCAGATATAAAAGAACAAAGCAATAGGACTAAAATGACATAAGCATCCAGGCTGTAAACGGCAAATCTATAGGGACTAAGTTCACAAAAGCATTTAAGCTTAAAAGAACAAAGCAATAGAACTGACCTGACATAAACACTCTTACAAGGGCCACACAATAGTATATCTGCAAAAGACTTATGCAACACAGTAATACAAAGAATAGAAAAAATATCTACATTTTAAAGAACTAGGCTATGGAAATTAAATTACATATCCAGTTCAAGTTAAACTGAAAAGCAAACTAAATAATGTCTACGTTAGTTAAGAAAGATTAAACAACAGTCTTTCTACAAAAAGAGCCCATAATCAACGTGGCTGCAAGTCTTCTATCAGGCTTGAAGGAACAAGGCATTAGTCAGGTGACTTTAACATTCAGGCCTCAGAGACAAAGTAGGAATCAGGCTTGAAAGAACAAGGCATTAGTCAGGTGACTTTAACATTCAGGCCTCAAGAGACAAAGCAGGAACCAGACTTGAAAGATCAAGGCATTAGTCAGGTGACTTTAACATTCAGGCCTCAAGAGACACAATAGGAACCAGGCTTGAAAGAACAAAGCAATCAGCTGAGTATGATGGGACTGGATTGATCCTTATTTCCAAGACTGAGAGAGAAAAATGTAGGTGCTTAAGAATGCTGATTCATGGGCTTATATCTAGTGTATGAATATTCTGTGTGAGCAGAGAGAAAAATGGTGATTAATAAGATGACAACATCAGGACATGAGTAAGTGAACTCAGTGTCTATAAAATTTCACAATCCCAACAATGGTAATTATTTTAAACAATGAAAGAAAAACAGATCTAATTGCTGTTATGTTCAAATATCAGTATTCTTTCATATCTGGTAAACTAGGCACTGCTAAAATAAAATTTAGCACCAGCTGATAAATATGATTGTAATAATATCGATGAAAGTGACAATAGTAAGGCAAAACCTACAAATATCATTAACAAAAAAGTGACACCTCCCACAAAAAAAAAGAAAAAAAGTTCAAATACAAATGTATGATAATTATCTGCATAATTTAAGCATATGGCATAACAAAAAATATTTTACTGCCAAAATTTAAAAAGTGTAGGCCAGTAAATAAATTAACAATGATTTCTTTTAAATACTGAATATAATTTAAATTGAGAACAAAATAAAAACTTAGAACTGCAGCAAACGGAATAGTAACTACAACATTACAAAGTTCAATCTTTCTAATATTTGCATGCTGTTAAAACCAACTTAACTAAACTAAATTTTTCTTCCTCTATCAACAATCTAATTAATAAAATCAATGACAATTATATTTCATGTTACAATATATTTTAACTGCAGATTTAGGTTTGAAGTAATATGTACAGTGAAAAAATCAAGTCTACACTCTCTGAGGAATAACAATTACATGTACCCAGGAATTATTACTATTTGTTAAAACATATTCCATTATTATTATTATTATTATTTGTTAAAACATACTTTATTATTAATGTCTGTAAGTATGTATTTAATTATTACTGTTTGTTACAATGTATTCAATTATTACTGTTTGTTCAGGTACACCATAAACAAGTGGATACAGACAAAAGGATAAAAAGAGAATCACAATTTTTCCAGTATGTAAAATTGAATATTCAAACAACAAACAAAATTTATTAATAAATGGCATAAAACTAGCTAAATGTGTGAATGATTGGAAACCTGCCATTTTTTGATTCACCTATGTTAATTATTTTATAGGCAACTTTCAAAAGTAGCCACAAACATACAAAGGATCAGATGTCAGGAACCAAACAAGATGGCTTAAACAACTTTATCTAAAGTGCAATTTTCAACAAGAACCAAACACGATGGTTTAGAAAGAGCTTTATCTAAAGTGTTAATCTTTACAGGAACCAAACAAGATTGCTTAAACAACTTTATCTAAAGTGGAAATCTTTTACAAGAACCAAACAATATGGCTGAAATAGCTTTATACCAGGGGTGCACAAACCGCGGCCCGCAGAGGACTTTTGGATGTTACCATTATTATGAATCAAAGCACATTATTTCATTATTTGTGTCTTTTTTTCTATTGAGCCATCCATGTGGCAGCCCTCCACACACTCTCAATTGGAAATTTGGCTCTCTGGCCTAAAAAGTTTGTGCACCCCTGCTTTATACTGAAGTAATCTTGCATAGGAATCAAATAAGATGGTGCCAACAACTTTATACTGAAGAGATAATCTTTTACAAAGTCAAAATCACTCCCTCACACTCTACCCACACCTCCCAATATTGCTTCACCATCCATTAAAAAGAAAATATTTTCTAAACTACTGGAGAAAATCCAACCCCTCAGTAGAGAAGTTCAATCAGTTCTGGAAAGAGAACTTATAACAACACCCCCTAAAGCCCCCACCCCCAACGAGAAATAAATTTCCATTCTTTATATGCACAAACCAAAAATATGTTTACAAGGGCTAGAAAATCTCTGAGCTAATCCTACCTAATTCTTAGGTAAAATTACTTTGGGTTATTTATGCTACAAATACTGTGCACTTCTAGTCAAATTCAGACTCTATCTACTTGTATCACTTTCACTTAAAAGTTATGTAATTATATGCTTAACAATTTATTCTGACAATTTCATTTGTCCAAGATCATTATACTTTAAACCAGCACAGAACTTGTCAGAGTAGAAATATAAATAAATAGGGATTCTGAAAACGATTTTTGGAAATCTTAACATAGGCACCACAAATCTTTACAAGAGAAAGATCAATATCAGTAAATAAGAAGGATGTGTATGTATAAACATGGATGCTCTGACCATTCCAGGACATTTTAATTAACACAAGCACTAAGAGTCCTTACAAAAATGACAAAAAGATTGTCACCAGTACACACAAAGAACATGTATGTATAAAATGGCTGGTCTGAGGATCATTTGAGAAAACTTAATATCAAGCATTGTACAAAACAAGAATCAAGACTGATATCAGTACACATGAAGAATGTGTAATTGTAAACATGGATGCTATGGTTGTCATTTTGGGTAGCTTTAAAATGTCAAGCATGAGAATCCTTAACAACAAACACTTGAGTCCTTAAAACAAGAAACAAGATCAGTCCCAGCATGCACAAACAATGCTGCATATTAGTAATGAACTTGTTTGTTAAACAAACAGATATGCTTATATAGTTCTTGAGTGAAAACTTGTATTGTTGAGCGTACTGCTTGAGAAATGACTTAAAGTTAAATTCATTTATTTAATATTAATGTGAATATGACAAACAACAAATACTTTAAAATAATTACAACAAATGCTTTGATAATAAAATAGACTAGTTCTTAAACTAAATCATATCTCGGCACTCACCTACTCTTTCATATGTATAATGAAAGAAGCGAAGAACTGATACATTGTTCACTTTCTATCTTTGGCTAAAACATCAGTTTCTATATTTAAACTCTCTTTAAAGATGAGAAACAAGATTCAATGGATAGGATTTAAAACAAGGCTAGACTAAGTTTAAAGAAATAAAACTGTCCTCAGTCCTGTATTTGATCACAATTATCACTAAAACAAAATTAATCAGAAATTATGTACAAGACTAGTTAAGATTTGTTTAAGATTTCCCCAATTTTTTTCTCAATGACAGGCTACAAATTGCCTGCATAACAAACAAATAATTACTTGCAACCATTCAAAATGCAAACTCACTATTCTACATGAAACATGTCGAATGAATTGGAATTAAATTGTTAATTCCTACAAATAAATGATATCTCGCTTCCACTGTCTTAATAAAGTGCAATGTTACATTAAATCCTAGCAAAACATCACAGTAAAAACATATGAAAATATTTTTTTGGTTTCTTTTCTAAGAACCTTCTAATGTTTGTTTCTGAAGCTAATTCACATTATCCATAGTGGTTTTCTGACACTTTCTATTAATTAAAAAATACTTCTAACAGAAGTTATCTGTGCCTAATTAATAAACAATGAATATAATTTTCAGTAAATGAAATTGAAATTGAGGTTATGTTAGACACTACAAATATTTCTTTTGTTTTAATAAGCAGTGGGGATAGAAACAAACAATGAACAAAAAGAAAGTACATTTCTTTTCCCTAAGAGAAAACAAGTTAGGTTCAACTGTGTGACAGCAAAACCAACATTGTAAACAAATCCCAAGAGAATCTGAATTTGCTGCCTTGCAGCTACAATTTGAATCCACATGGAAAAGATAGTAAGAATGAGCATGGAACATTTGAAAGAAATAAAAAACATTTTACTTTAGGAAGTAATAATGTCTTTGTTTTTAGCGTGCAAATCCAACAAGTTTTAAAACAAAATCTCCAATACATAAAGAAGTCAGTAGTAATTTTCTTGTCACCAAGCCTAGTACAACAGTAGTTATTATTTATGGATTGCTCAACATTATTATTATTAAATATCAAAATACATTATATGCAACAGAAATTATAAATAATGAATCATAAATAAAGTTTATGAAATGAAGTGTTTTGTTAAGTTGGTATACATGATATAATGAAATAAAAACTAAACACAAAACAAAATCCAAACAGAAACTGCAGAATTCAACTGCAATTCTTACAGCCATTATTGCAAAAAAGCTTTTTGAAAAAAAAATAATAAAAATTAATATATCTGCATCTATTTATAACAAAACATTTGAATACAAACACACTACACATCACAATAAGAAACTTCCACCAAACCAATGAACCAAATAAATATAGACAAAGAACATACAGGAAAGGAACCAGTGTTTTGTAACATAATACAAAATTTAAAAAACTCACAATTATATGAACATAAAACCACACACACAAAGAATATCAAATTATTTGTAAAGGCGCAACATGGTACTATTGTAAATATTCACAGTGAAAGGATACGGAATCCAGTGAAATGTTATTTTCAACTTTTAACAACAGTGATAATGATGGGAGAAAGTTTCTAAGACTGAGAAAACCAAACCACATGCAATTGCTTTGTATGTAATGCCATAGTTATTTTGGACATGCATCATTAAAAAAAAAAAAAACCCAACCCCAGAGTGAATGCATGCAATAGAAAATAGAAATTTTAAATAGAATATTTTGTTGTTGTTGCAAGGAGATAATTTCATTAGGAGCAAACATAGTGCTGCACTTGGAATTATAGAGTTTCATTAAATAACAATGGAAAATGTATACTGATGATAGTTATGACCAGAATTAGTTGAATTTTAGCACACAGTTATCTGCAATTTTGGACACATTGCACTCAAGCCTCAATCTGAAACATACATTCTAACTAAATGAACATCTGATTATGATCACATAAACAATAGGGAAACAAAGAAGAGGTCTCCATTTGGTAGTGATAATACACTTAGCAAAATCTGTCTGCTTTATGAGGAATTCCTTACAAGACTGTGCTCAGTCATTCCGATAAACCAATGCTCTTGTATTTATTTTGATCATTCTCATAAATGATTTGGATAATTCTTTTTCATATATGCAAGCATTCATTCAAAAATAATGATTAAGTTCTTGCACTAATAAAATATTACAACTTCATTTCAGATAAGTTATGAATTTTTGTAAATTGTTTTGGGACTCTTACTATTTGTAAATATGTCAAAACATTAGAGAAAAGTATGCAACATCTAAATTTTCATTTAAAATAGGTACCAAATAGTGTTAAATAGAAATCACTACATTACATTTAAATATTTTGTAGAAAACCCTCTGAAATATTCATCCTGAATGTTAAACACATTTTAGTAGTACAAGTATTTCTTTTCAAAATAGTAATCTGAAAATACCTGTATCTAATACTGTTTTCTTTACCCTTTATATTTCAAGATATTCTTTCTTAACCATATCAAAAGTAATTTTTCAAGCTAAGGTCTAAGTTTATATAATATATAAACATAAAAATCTTCACTTCAAAACAAAATCTATCACATCATAAAAGCATTTTTCCTTGTTAAAAAACCCCTTATTAAAAAAACTACTGTCTTTATTTAAGGAAAAAGAATTAGCCTGATCTATTTGTCTGAATTTTCTCTTGATTTCATGAGAGCACGCACATCTTCATAAAGCGGATCTTCTTGGAAATGCTGGTTAAGTTTCTGAAAGGTGGGTCTCTTATCAGGCTCTGCTGCCCAACACTGCATCATAACCCTGTACACTGTAGCAGGACATTTCTCAGGCTGTCTGAGTCGCTTCCCCTTCTCAATAAACTGCACCACCTAGAGAAGAATCAGTTACCTGTTATTATACACCAGATCTAGTCGTAAAAAATAAAAATAATTAACACAATCAGCAACCAAAATCTCATGATGTAAAAACCATAAATGCCTCACCTCAATGCCTTTCTTTTCTCCATAGGGAGACTCTCCAAAACTGAACATCTCCCAAAGTGTGATACCAAAGCTCCACACATCACTAGCGTGGGAGAAGTGCCCATAGTTGACACTCTCTGGTGCATACCTTCACACAAAGACATTACAACAGCTACAATTACAATGACAGTCAAAAGAAAAACAAAAACAAAAAAAATTTTTGTAAAGTAAAATGAGAACGTCTTCACTGAACAGTCGCAGTCCTTCTCAGGTAAGGTATGAGCATTGCGCAATTTAGCCTGGTCTACTGAGCATATATCATGTTCAGTGCATAGCACCCGTTTTTGACATTAACCAGAGTGAAGATGGCACTGATCATTTTGAGCAAAAGCTTAATCAGAGAAAATATTTAGAATCACAAGAAATAAGCTTTACTTTTAATACCATGTAGCTAAAAAAGAAACAAGAACTATCACCTCTGAGTGGTCAGAACACCCCCAACATACACATTTTTTGATTTGAGGGTTTTCTGAGTAATATATGTCTGAATCAGTTGACAGTGCTTATTCAGATAATGCTTGAGGTAGATTAAAAAGGTGATGTATTGAAAATTTGCAGCATTTTAACCCTATCATTTTAACCCCAAACACTTTCTCCCAACAAAAACTTTTTCACAATTGTATATTAATAAACTTTCTGCTCACAACCAGAATAAAATGACAGAACAGAAGAGACATGGTGAAGCTAAGCAGATTTGGCAGTAACCTCTCTTGAATATGATCACTTATTACTTATATATTTATTAATTATACTTACTGTTCCCAATGTTAATTCTGATGAGTGTTTATATTCTATTTGCAACAGTGAAGAATTAATTTGCAGGATTACTGAGAGAGACCCAAAATTCAGGCTGATGTATCTGAACACCACCCTCCTTCTCTCCACCCATCCATACTTAAATAAAATAAAGAATTTTGTTTCCATTGTATACAATAAATTTTATGCACTTTATTTACATAAAAAAAAGGAAGATAAGGTGATATAATTTATAGGAATATATTATAACTCTATAATTATTAAAGGATACTGAAATCAATTTATTTATTTTCTGTGTTGATTTTATAAACTATACATGCTTTTCAATATATGTAGTTTACACAAAACATTTTAGAGTTGATTATAACAGTATTTAGGTAATGCAATTTCTGATTTTGCCTGATTTGTCATTGAACATTTCTAAAAGTAGTGTAAACTCAGATCTACATTTCAAAATTCATTACAGCTAGTTTGTTTGTAGGAACACCTAGGATCCAATTGCTGGGAAAATAGTTGCTGATAGCTGGCAGTTTATGAATATAAGAAAGAAAATAAAACATGCACAAGCTCTTAGTCTTCATTTGTATTAAAAGCCCTTATGTCTATAGATGCTAAAAATAGCCGGAAAGGAAATAACAGATTAAAAGAAAGAGTCAACTATATGAGCTTCCAAAATGGAAATTCAGTATGAGTTATAATTAGGACACTCCATTTTCACATTGTGGTTTGTTGTGGAACTAGTTACCAATGGCACTGTTCTACAATTAAGCACTGTCATTCCTGAGTACAATCACAATCACAAATCTGACTATATCTTATTGTGTACAGGTGAAAAAACCCAACCATATTTGACAACAACTTAATAGTGTACACGTAAAAGGTACAAACTAAGCATTAAATGAAAAAGTTAAACCAAAATCAAAATAGATCTAAATGATAACCACAAACCATTTGATAGGCCAGCGACCTCCGTGGGAGGCTTTATAATAATCACTTCCTGCACCTGTTGCTCTAGACAAACCAAAGTCACTTATCTTCACCTAAAGTAAAAACAAAAATAGTTATTAAAAAAACACAACCAAACCTCTCATTAAAAAAACACAACCAAACCCCTCACAATACCCTGATTAATAGTGGACACAATACAAAGCAAATGTTTGTTGTCAAGTATCAATGAAATCTTAGGAAGTGAATACAAATAACCAAAAAATATTTTAATAACACTGCCATCACTATTTATCTCAATTATGCACAAACACACAATTGCACCCATACACCAGCTTAATGTACAGTAAAGAAATAATTAAAATACTCATACATTAATAATACTGCAATCATTTCTGCTTCAGTTATGCAATGTATAGTTCAACTTAATGCACATTAAAGCAGGAAGTGAATAATGAATGAGATTACAACCCTACCTCACCCCATTCCCAAGTAAAACTATTCAATACCACTACAATCATATTTATCACAATTATACACACATATTTTAACTTAACACAATATCTCCATAAAAGTTTATCACTGCATTACAGTAGGTTAGATGTGTTATCAACAAACCTGTTTTTTACTCTGAATGAGAATGTTTCGGGCAGCAAGATCACGGTGGACCAGCTGTTTCTTTTCCAAGTACATCATACCGCTAGCGATTTGGGCAGCCCACAAATACAAATCTGGTTTTACCACAACTTCATTTGGGTAGTCCAATAGAAAGTCTAGCATTGACCCTTTGGGTAAAAATTCCTCCACCTACAAAAACACAAATAACTGCTTCTATAAACTAAGGACAAGCCCATAAATTAAAGACATACCCATAAACTAAAGACAAGCTCATAAATTAAAGACATGCATAAACAATGATAAGCCCTTAAACTAAAGACATGCATAAACAACGACAAGCCCTTAAAATAAAGACATGCATAAACAATGATAAACCCTTAAACTAAAGACAGGCATAAACAATAATAAACCCTGAAAATAAAGACATGCCTAAACAATGATAAGTCCTTAAACTAAAGACATACCCATAAATTAGGGGCACACTTCAACACAGGTGGCAAGAGTATATGACTAAAGATTTAGAAACAAGAAGTGATAAAAATGATGGAAACAATCATGTTATAAAAAGATTAAGAATAAAAAAAGAAGTACTCAGAAAGACTGTAAAACATAATCACATCAGAAAAAAAAAAAGTACTCAGAAAGACTGCAAAACACAATCACATAGTGAAAAAGAAGGAAGTACTTAGAAAGAAAGCTGAACATAATCACATCAACAACAAAAAAGAAAAAAGAAGGGAGTACTCAGAAAGGAAGCAAAAGAGTTCAATTTACCAGCATGAGTGGTGGTCCTTGACACACTCCAAGAAGCTTTACAATACAATCATGATCAAGATGTTGCATTACCAATGCTTCTCGCAGAAAGTTTTCTCGATTCTCAACAGACTCATCATGGAACATCTTGATAGCCACTTCAATCTAATACAGATAACCAGAGTTCTTAGAAATGCTATCAGAATGATTCAAGTGTCCATGGTTAAAGGTAAATAAACTATCACAATTAGAGATAGGCAACTAATCAAGATACTTCAAGATGTATTGTTCTTGTAAATCTTCCACCCATACCTTGCTACAAGACTGTATTCAAATGTCAGAATCTGTATCTTATTAAAAGCAGTACACTCACATTTGTGTAGGATAATATTTTTATATTTAAATTCAAATGCTACTATGTACTAAGTTTTTTCTTTAATCACATTTAATTTTTAATTAAATGGATGCCATATGGTCATTGTATCATTGTTTTCAGATGTGCTGACTAAAGGAATTTATCTTGTTTGTGTTTAGATTCTGCTGAGTCAAGTCAATAAAATAAACTACTTAGAAGGTGTTGTTTTAAAAAATATTTATTTTTATTTTTAAAAAAAAGAAAGAAAACATAGTAGATCATTTACTATAGTTTATTATGAATTTAATTATCTTTAAAAACTACCAAAAATGGAAAGACTGTACCTTTTGTTTCTTTCCTTTGTATTCTGTCAGGGTGCCTTTGAGGACTGACCCATACTCTCCCTGACCTATTTCAGCACCTGGAAAACAATGGAAGTTTGGCGCACCTTGTTAAGAACAGGACTTTGTAATTACTTAAAATAAAATAAATGATCTAGATATATTTTTTTGTCAAAAATTTAAAACAATAAGTAAAAAAAAAATTTATTTATTTTTAACTAATAGAATATGAATAACATATTTTACCATTAATTTTGAAATGCTGGAAATGCAGGAAACTTATTAAAAAAATTATATGTAAATAAAATTATCTCAGTTTTTCTCTGATGTCTAAATAGTACTACATGAGTCATCCCAGTTTTGTCTTCAGTTTTATTTTAAATCTGATTAAATTATAATTTTTAAATTTTTTAAAATTACAATCTCCAGAAATGCTTTGCAATTTAAGAAAAGTTTACTGGCTGACAAGTTATTCATCAATGCAAAATGTTTTAATGCACAGAAATCTGATGGCACACTTTACTTTCAGAAAACAGATTCACCTACTCTTTATACTGGAAGCATTACATAATAGTTTACTACTAGACAGCAATGTGTTTCTATCTGAAAGTTACAAGTAGCGGTATTGAAAGACAAACAATACTCTTCATCTATAATGTGCAATTTTTTTCTGAGAAACATTTTTGCCGATCCAAAACAAATATAAATTTCTTGACTTACATATATATGGTAATTTATTAGAAATATTTTAGCACCCGATCTTTTCAGTTTATAAAAAACAAAAATTCTGGCATAAAAAAAAAATAGACATGCTATTAATTAAAAAAAAAATCCTATATTTTTTATAATATTAGGAAAATCAACACACAAACCTTTCTTAATATGCTTAGGGTTGATTTTATACAAGTCATCGGTTTGGTTCGGCTCAACTTTAGGCATACCTGATGGTGGAGGCTAAAGAAGAAAAAAGCCCAACAAAAATGGGAACCAAAAACGAATTTTAATTATAGACAATTACAGTTCAAACAGATTAAAAATATTTATTTCCTAACATTCAAAAGATAAAAATCCTCACAAGCATTTGTCTGTGAACTCAAAAGATAAGGCATAAATATTCAATCTTTATAGACAAGGGGTGCACGAAAAAGTATAAACTTTCAGGTTGTGATGCTAAGTCAAATGGATTTGACCGAGATGGATAGGTATAATGACTATTGAGTAAAATATATTTATTAATAGTATTCTACAGACATTTAGTGATGAAGTAAATTTTAAAAAAGTACTATGATGAGCAAGAAAATAAATGGATAGAATGACAATCAAACCTCAAACATAAAGAAGTTTATGTATTTTGTAAAGTATCTCTGCTTGTCACATACCAATGCATGAGCAAGCAATTTTGCCTGAAAAGGAGTAGGCATGTGATTGGGTTTAAATATTATGTTTATCAGATGACAATATTATTAGGGAATAATGTTTCTTTGTTCTGAATAAAGTATTTCTGTTTTCTGCTGGAGTTTACAAGAACATTGCATGAAGTAACAAACAGATGATATCTCGCAAAGATATTTTTAAAATGAGATAATAAAAATAAATATTCAAAAAACGACAACTCATATTTGCAAAATAATTTAAATTCATATTTAAACATGACAGCTAATGTTTGAGAAAAAGATTTTTTAAAAAGAGAACTTATAGAGTAATACCTTATTTTGAGAAAGAGGACATGTTTAAGAAAGAAAGGTAAACAAAGTCACCTCAAGTTTGGGAAAAATGAAATCTATAAAGAAATTAAAAATGACAAATTATGTTTGAGAAAGAGGTTTATGAGGAAAAAAAAGAAAAATATGTGAAAAAGAATGCCTTGAAAAAGAAGCAATAAGAAATAACACCTTTATGTTTGAGAGGTCTCTATTAAGGGGAATTTTTAAAATGATTATGTTTTAAGAGGATGACTTTACAAAAAAAAATTTAAAAAGGACAACTTATGTTCAAATATTTAAAAAGAAATGAAACAAAAAGATAACTTATGTCATGGAGGTCTTTAAAAAGTAATAAAAAAATAAACCTAATGTATCAGGAAAATGGACATCTTAAAAAAAAAAAAAGGTTAAAAAAAAAATGACATTTTAACATTTTAAGTTTGAGAGAAATGATCTTAAGAAATGAAATTTAAAAATAACACCTTGTGCTTGAAAAGAAAATGTCTAAAAATAATTTTAAAAAAATGGCAACTTAACAACTGTCAAAATTGACATCTTAAATAATAAATTTTAAAATGTATAAGAAAGGTTTGAGAAAGAGGATGTCATAACTTATAAGAAAGGTTTCAGAAAGAGGATGTCTTTAAAAATAAATTTTACAATGTGTCAGAAAGGTTTGAGAAAGAGGATGTATTTAAAAATACATTTTAAAACTTATAACAATAAACTCAGAAAGATGAAACTAAAAATAAATTTTAAAACTGATAACGGTGTTTTTGCAAGAAGGTGTCTTTGAAAAAGAAAATGGCACCTTGTATTGGTAAAAGAGGACTTCGAAAAGGAAATTAAAGAAACAACCTGTATTTTATGTTTGAAGAAAAAGTTTTACAAAAGAAATTTTAAAAGTGTTAATTTATGTTTGAATGTTTGAGAAAGAGGTCTTTTAAAATTCAGTAATAAAATATTGGCCTCCTACATTTGAGAAAGAGGTCTTTTAAAATTCAATAATAAAATATTGGCCTCCTACGTTTGAGAAAGAGGTCTTTTAAAATTCAATAATAAAATATTGGCCCTCCTACGTTTGAGAACGAGGTCTTTTAATATTCAATAATAAAATATTGGCCTTCTATGTTTGAGAAAGAGGTCTTTTAAAATTCAATAATAAAATATTGGCCTCCTACGTTTGAGAAAGAGGTCTTTAACAGTGGCACTCTATGTCTGAGGGAAGTGTATGCCTTTGACAGAAACTTAAATAAATAATTTCTATTCAAAGGAAACTGAGTTCTTCATAAAATAAAAAAAATAATTACATTTGAGGGAAGAGGTGGTCTGGATTGATGCTGTACAGTTACTGGAGTAGGTGGGAGAGGACTAGAAGGAGAGCGTGGCATTGGCTCATCTCCCATGGAATGTGGTCTAGGTGGTAGATCAGGTCGGTATGGATCTGGAAGCAAAAGTGTCAAAATAGTTCCTATAGAAAGTAGCCAGTTTTATGACAGGTTTTGCAGAAACATCTAGATATTCTCATGTAAAGACAACCCCTCACCCATCAACCCCACCCACAGCAACCTTGTTGTTGCTTCAAAATTCATACAAAAATATCATAAACTTTTGAAAATATTCATCCAGAATATGCACCTATCCAGAATATAGTTCTGCTTAACAATTTAGATAAACCAGTCGGACCATCTCTGTGTCTATCCATCCATCCATCCATCAAACCATCCAGCCATTCCTTCACCATACATCCATCTAACTTCTACCAGTCTTACAAATCCTGAAAAATCTGCCAACTATAAATTGTGCTTACCATCTGGAAATAAATGAGACTGCGGTAAATTACAGTAGTCGTCCACTGAAGGCATTTCCACCAGTATGTGACCTGAGAAAATAATCATTCAATGCGAAATAAATTTTCACATCAAGTTAAAACATGTTAATTATATTCTGAATCATTTTGGAATATATAAGTTTATGTGGTTAACACTACTTTTAACAGTTAATAAATATAATAAATGATTGTTAAAAATAAAAGAGGAAATATTTCTGGTCAATTTTATGTGCATATACTTGCCGTTAATGCTTATCATGTGCATATAATTTTTAATTTTACATATTTTCAGTTATTGTAAGAGAATATAAAAGAGCAGAACATAGGTTTTTAAATGAATTATTATTTCAATCATATACAAGTTAGAATCTTAAATGCGATATAGCAGAATAGCAGATGATGAGAGAGGCAACTATTGTATCTGAAAATCTACAAACCTTTGAATGAAGAACGAATTTAGTGAACTGCAGCATAGAGAATCAGATGATAATTATTATTATCAATAAATTTAGTGAACTGCAGCATAGAGAATCAAATGATAATTATTATCATCAATAAATTTAGTGAACTGCAGCATAGAGAATCAAATGATAATTATTATTATCAATAAAATTACTCTTATCTATCATAAAATTGTGAAAATTTAAAATTTATTATGACAGACATAGCAATTGTCTGTGCATAATACAAGCTGGAAGAATGGTGAATCAGTATAATGACAAAAATAATTCTTTATTTTAGATTCATTTACAATTTTTTTTAAAGTTCAATGAACTTATTCCAATATTAAAAAATGCAACAAAGCAATCTGCTCAAAAGACATATTTTCAAACCTCAAAACACTTAAAACATGTCTGCAGGATTTCTCATTTTCGACTTTATTTTTCAATTTACATTTTTGTTCACAAAGTGCTTCAAACAAATATTTTGCAAGACCAGAAATAACACAATAAAACATTATCCTACTTTATATTAAAGGAAATCAAATTTGAAGGCAACATTGGTTTAAAAACCTGAAATCTATGGTTGTTGGTTGTACGATCTTCAGAGGTCGTAAACTGCCTTATTTTTCTGATAAATTCAGAAGGTCCAAAAGTGCCATTATCTTGACCATGTACTGTTTCCTCTCTATATAGCAGTCTATTTCTCCATTTACTTGCTTTATTAATTCTCCTAATTCTTTATTTGGTTTAGTAATATGGGTATAATTTCTTTATAATTTGATCAGCAGCCATTTTTTTGTTTATATATAACCCTTCCACCCCCTCAACAAAAAAAAGAAGCCAAAATTCTTTCTGTACTGACTGAACAACAAAATTAAAAACAGCTACTGTTCTTGAGAAGAAGTCTTATTCTGGAATGGAAAAAAAATATGTTGTTAATTAGTTATATAGTTTCCAAATGTTCATAATGCTCCAAGTTGGAATTCTCAATATTCCATTTTGGGCTTCTGAATGATATACCAGAAACAACTGAAGAGAATGCCAAAGTAATGAAAACTTGCAAATGTTTTCACAGCATTGTATTTAAAATAAACATGTTTATGCAAACTGATGGGGAAGAAAAAGGAGAAGGAAATTTTTTTTAGAGTTAAAAATCAAGGACTTCTCAACTAATTTAAGGGTTTTAGGCACATACAAGTACTTTTCAAGGACAAAATAAAATTCAAGAACTTTTCAAGATAGTTCTCATTTTTCAAGAACTTTTCAAGGCTTTTATGAACCCTGTTCTAGATTTTTACTACATATCTATAAAAAAAAAGAATATATGCTTGTGTACTAGATGGCCTCTGACCTGAACAGGTTTGACATACTGTTTAAAGATAAACATCATCCTATGATGTGTACTCCTGTTTGGACTGCTGCATTTCATCCTCACCATCATCAAAACTAATATCACTGTCAGTTTCATAATTTGAAGCCATGGCATGGTAAATTTCAGGGAAATTAATGATCACAAAAAGAAACCAAACACAATGGTAAAGATGGCTGCAGAAGAAATGCTGACCTCATTAGCATAACACAATATGAAATTTCCCTTCAAAATAATAATTTTGGTGCATATTTCTTAGTTTATAGCATAAACCAATGATTATTTTTGTAAATTAAGTATGACTGAGATCAAAAATGATTTTTTAAAGTTATGTTAAGCAATTTAGTAGATGCCATTTCCATCAATTACTGATGATCAAAATTCCTAATGTGGTATGGAAGAGAGTTAAAACAACAATGATAAATTAGATCACTCATATTGCACTGATTTGGTCATGCATGTTGTCAATTGTCAACTATTAACAATGTTTAATTAATATACACCAGCTGGAACTGTATATAGGGGCTTAATTTTTCACTTATTTCTATATTAATCAACACATTATAATTATATAAGCATGGGGAAAAATTACTTAATTTATCACACATACTTGTGTTAATAGCTGTGTGTAGTACACAGGGAAGCCCATCAGCACGGCAACTATAATGCTCCACCAAATGCTCCAGAGACATCAAGTATGGCCCATCATCAATATAATGCATGAAGAAATCTCTGTAATGCTGCCAGAAAGCAATGAACATGGAACAGTTTTGCCAGTCTTATGAACAGGAATGATTCTGCTTCTTATGAACATGAATAAGTGTGCTAATTAAGAAAATGAATAGTTTTGTCTCTGAAAAAAAAGAATATATATATAAATAAGTTTTGTTGTTTTTTGAAGGTGAATGGTAATGTTTGGCTCTATGAACATCAACTTATATGTTCTTCATGAATTTAAACTACTATGTCCTATACAAACATAAAGTGGTACACCTTACAAACAGTATCTGTTTTACACCTTATGAAAATAAATACTGGAGAACACATTTGAAAGTAATGGCTAAAATGGCATGAACATTTATAGTCATTAAGATCAAAACAAACAAATGCTCACTTAGTACTCAAAGTGGCTGAGGTAGAAGATGATGTATGCAGACATATATGTGAAGATGTAAACAAGAAAGAGGTAGGTCTCTATGCAAGTGAACTCACATGAAAGCTCTCTGCATAGTTACCTGTAATCAAGCAAAACTATGATCTAGAAATGACATACCAAGTTTTTTATCTCATAGTGATAGGGTGTACGCTGGAAACAGAGACTGAGTGCATGCCAGCCTTCTTGTCTCTTGCTGGGTCGTATGAGAAAGAGTCCAGTCTGCAAGCCATGTAACTCCAACAACTCCACAGCACCCTGAAGTGTCCAAATCAAGTCAATCCAAACATCATCAAAGGTTGACATTCAGTATTTAATAAAATGTACTAATAAATAATGGGCTCAATAATTACAGAAAAAGCCATACAAAAGCCCGCTGTTTTATAATTTGTTCTGCTGAATATCAAATAAAAGTAAATTCCAAGCAGAAGAGGAGTGAATGAATAAACAAAAGAAATATTTACAACAAAAATCTTGCTTACCTGGCGATCTAGTTCTGAATGGCACCAATCCTTTCGGAATGTTTTAGGAGGGGGTGGATGGAAATTTTCTGCAAAATACGGCAAATGTTAAGGCAACAATACTATCATGACTGAAAAATAATTTTATTAGTACTATTATTAAATGAAGATTTTAAGACTTATTTAGTAAAAAACAAAATAATAAAACAACAAAACTATAAAAGATCATGAAAAAAAAAAATGTAATTCAGAACAATGCAACAAAGGAAAATTAAATATTTAAATGTTTACAGTCTTAATTATGCAAGTACATGTTAAATGTCTACATGCTTGCAAACAGTTAGTAAATCAACACCTAAATATAAAAATATACCAACTGCAAAACAAAAACAGTATTTATTTTTCAAGTTAAATAAGTTTATTCATTAAGAAAGTAAAGGTTAAAAAAAAAAATCCCCTATGGTATATGTCAAGCATTTAAAACAATATTTTGGGGGGAACAAGAAAAACATGCATGCACACATAAAGAAAATTTTTAAAACCATTAGTAGGAAATGCATTATGCTCTAAAGCAGTGGTTCTTAACCTTTTTTGAGTCATGGACCCCTTAGAAAATCCTGTGAAAGTTATGGACTCCCTCACTAGAAAAATGCACATAAGCAGAGTATAAAATATATGGAATATTTTACTTTCAAGGACCCCCTGAAGTCCATCCATGGACCCCAGATTAAGAAACCCTGCTATAAAGGGTGTAGTGAAGAAAGATAATTTAGAAATGAACATCAAGTCCTATGATTATCAATCGATTCTATTCTTTGTTACTGTCAATGCAACATTATACTAAGCCAAACTATTATTTTTTATCTGCTGATTTCAATTCTGGTTTGAAGTTATTTTCACTCTAAATCAAGTGCTGATATGTTATTAAAATTTATCTTCCTCCCATTCTCTCCCGACTAATTATACAGGGTGGGCCAAAAGTAGGTATATAGTACTGATCAAATAATGGCATTTTACTTTATTTTTATTTTTCATTTCTTTTATTTTACAGGTATTTATAACTATTAATAATGTAATGAATTTCATGAAGTGTTTAATTAGTAACAGGACTATATGTGGAACAATACTGAATACCTAATTTTGGCTATAGATTTCCTGTTTATTAATCTTTTTTTTGTGTGTGAGTGTGTGGAACATCTTACAAGATTTGTTTGAAATGTTCTTTGGATTTGTTGCTGCCAAGGTTTAAGTTTGTGTCAATGACACTATGAAGATTAATAAGTGCTAATACACACATGAATACAAGAATGCACATATGCTCATGTTGTGATTAAAATTTCTATAATTACTTCTAATTCTTTAAATTTTTATCAAAGATGATCATTTACCAAAGACCTTGATTACTTCAGTCCGTCTATATTTTACAGCAACATCTACTGGTGTCTCTTTGTCGGCATTCCGAGGGTAGGGAGTAGCATGCAACTCTAAAAGTGTCTGCAACATTTAATGAGTTAACAATTTTTTTCAAACATAAGCAGAGTGAAAGAGTGAAAATTTACCTATTACAATTTTTCTACTCAGACATTTCTATAAATATTTCAGTTTTAAATCCAGTAAAATAGAATTTTACTTTAATAACAGAAAGTATTGCTGATTTATATTATGGATCATAAAAAGATAAAATTATTCACATTTATGCACTTGTAACAATGACATAATAGAGTCTATAAAAATTTAGATATGTATAAAAACAGAAAATTAATGCAATGCTAATCATAAAGCTAGACCTTGATTCAAATTGCAAATGGTATTACTCATAATCTGTTGAGCACAAGAAGGTGAGTAATATTCCTGCTCATTTCTGTACACTAATGTTAATACTATAATAATTTTTATTTATAAATATTACAAAGAATATTATATTAATGTAGCTATGTAATAACTCACTGACCCATTGCATTACAACCAAACCCCAAGTCTGTTAGCTGTTCCTGTCTTAGATAACTAACAATGATGACAACAATCGCTTGTTCACCATGCACAAGTATTGCAGCCATTGATGACTAAAGCAAATGATTACCTTGACACACTCCACACTGCCCTGCATGGCTGCTTCATGTAATGGAACCCAACCAGTTTGTGGGCATCTTACTTGAGGATCACATTTGCCAACTTTCACTAATAATCGTATAGTAGAGGCACTCTTCCCAACACATGCCCGCTGCAAGTATAGCAAGAGGCAAGTTTACAAAAAAAATATCAAAAAAAACCTCAACCAAAAGTAAAAAAAAAAATGAAAAAAAATTGTTTAAAAAAATCAGTTGCTATCCGATTCCCATTCAGTAATAACTATGTTTATAAAAGGGTCTAGTAAACCCTGGGACAAAAAATGTTGGGAACCAAATTGCTTTTCATCATAGCATCTAACTTTTTCAAAACAGTAAAAAACAGTGACTAAAAAAAGTGTGCACTTTTGTGAGGAAAATCCAAGTTTAATAGTAATTGTCAATATTCAATGATAATGTAAACTTAATGAAAATGAATTTTTCTAAAATAATTTTTTCATGAATACTTACCAGATGAGCAAACTGGGAGAATGATAGTGTGTCTAAGCACATACAATCTAGAGCCGAAGTAATCCTTCATGTGCATCCATAAGAAGTAAATATATTCACCCAATAATGTTTTCCTTGATGAGAGTGATGTGCCCCCAAAAGAAAAGTCATGGCTGTTAACAGTAGGGAGGGGTGGGGGTGGCCTTTATCTATTCTCATCTAATAAGTGTTCATGAAAAATTTATTTTATGTATGAAAATTTCTTTTTCTGTCATGCAATCAAATATATATACTGGAAAAGAATAATGAAGAGGTGGGATTTCTCTTGAAATGAAGTATATGAGAGTCACAGGCACACGCACACACACACACACACACACACAAGCATGCATGCATGTACACACACTGATTAATTAATTTTTCTTTAAGCATGAAGGCAGTGATATTCATTCAACCACGAATCATAATGTATAAGTGAAAAAAATTATAGTTAATAATTTCTTAATGAAACTGGAACACAGTCTAAAATGTATTCAGGTGCATGTCATTTTGGGTAAAACAAGATATGAAATGAAAAAGTAAAAAATAATAAAATGATAGCCATAAACTTACATATTTGTTGAAGTACTTTAAAAATGTAAATATAAATTCCTTTTTGATATTCAAATAATATGCTGATTAAAGATAATGACTTAGCCAAGAGTGATGTTATAATGAAAGTCATAACTGAAATAAAATTAGTGCACAGTAAATGAGTTACTCTATAGGATATATGAGTGACAGAAAAATAGAAATGTTGAGATAAAGTGTATACATGAGTGAGGTTGGAGAGGCACTTTGAGTTGGAATCAAAGTGAGGAGACAGTATGCCAGACTCTGGAGTGAGTGGGCAGCATTATAGTGATTATCAAAATTTGGTGGGAATGTCACTGGGAAAAAGTGATTGAGGAAAAAAAAATCTGAGCATGAAGATTGCATTTGCTTTGAATGATTAGTAATGAGAATGGCTTCAGTATTATAATCATTCATCCAAAGATTTATAGTTCATCTAGGAACTAACAATCAGAAATGCAGTCCTCAGTGCAATGAATGGCAGCATTTAATTTCCTTCAGATAGATAGACTTCTAGAGCTGAGTTTTGTTGGCATATATTTTGCTTGTCCCTAGATGACTTCTGATTCTTGAGAGGTTGTATGCAGAGGATAAAAGAAATTAGTTCAAGAACTGAATCTTCTGGAACATCAAAGTTTAAGTAGGGTTGAGTTCTGGCCATTTACAGACACTACCAGGTATGATCTGATCTACCCTTCCCTCCTTATCTATCTGGCTCTTATACATTTGAGCTGACACATTATTAAGAAAATTTTAATTAAGGATACAAAAAAGTTTCTCTATGCAGTAAAAAATTTAAAGATTTAATTAAATGAACTTTATTTGATGCTTTCCTTCGGTTATAACCAATTTTGCCTCAAAAAGACCTTTTTTCCCTCAAGTACAAATGTGTAAAAGAAATTCCACCCATGTGTATACGGCTAAAGAAATATCACATACCAGTGAATAAAGAAAAGTAACTATATAGTTTAGGACTGATATGTTAGAGAAAAATATAAAGAGTTAATTGCTTATGACTGATTACAAAAATCCAGTGATTGAGAACATAAAACCCTATCTGCAAAGGTGTGAGTGATGTATAGGTACCAAACAAAACAAACAAAAACAAGGCTCCTAATGTCTGTGATATCAGAGTAAATTAGAAATCAGAAGTAAAGCCCACATGAACATAGCTGTTGCTCAAATTATGAGTACTAAGAATTCAATGCATTGGGAATATCTCTTGGGTTAGGAGCATGTTTGATTAAAATGTGTAACAAAGAACAGAATAACAACTCAAGTTATAAAACATCTATACTAACGTGTATAGCTGTATGACCATTGCGGTCCTTGATATTTGTATCAGCTTTGGCCTTCAGCAACATCTCTACAACATCATTCTTGCCATAGTATGCAGCCATGTGTAAAGCTGTTGAACCTGAAATGATATTTTTTTCCTATTTATAAAAGTGTTTCATGTTTATTTCTGAAACAAACATAAATGAAGTAGTTATCCCTGTATCTCTTCATGACTAGAACTCCAATCATTAGCATGTGAGCACCCAGCTTTCCAAAAATTGAATAAAATCAATAAAGTTTATTATTATTAACTAAAACTGAAACAAAATATTTTTGCCATTAAGATGCTCCTTTCATGATTTAATAAATATTTTAATTTAATTTAAATTTATTTCCAGTCAGTAAAGTTGTGTAAAAATGTTTAAATCATTAAAAGAAATATTTGCAAATATAAAAAGTATTCCATTCAAATTAGTTCCATAAGTTAGTCTCAAGCAAACATTTTAATGAAGGGGGACTAAGCCAGAAAGTAAATATAATTTATGTTGAAGGATCAACAATAAAATTAATGTATATTGAATTTTAACTAATTGCTCTAGTAAATTTATTTTTAAAATTATGATAGTAAATGACAATAGAAAAATAAGATAAAGGCTAATATATATATATATATTTTGCACAAAGATCAAAATAATAATTGACTGTATAAACTATTCATCAAAGTTTAAACTGAGTGCATTTATAATGTTAACCTATGCTTTCTTGCATTAGATTTATTTAGCAACCTATACACTTAAGTCACTTAAGTTATCACTTGTTAACTAAAATAAAACTTTGATATTTACAATGACAGAAAGTACAGAATGCAAAACACAATTAAAAGCAAATTTTGTCAAAACTTTGCTTATGTGTATGAAGTGAAATTATGTGGAAGACAATTTTTTTAATCACAAACAAAAATCACCATATATGGGGCTAATTCAGGAAATAGAAGAAACCATCAAAATAAACCCTTTAACTGGCTTACTTGCTGTAATCCTAAAATCCAAAAGATCTGCATTTAGCATAATGATAGCAATACATTTTGCTACTGATGGGTTTGTTACAAAAAAATGTTTTAGCAAATGCAAAACTGACTGTACATCTAGTAACAACATATCTTGCATGTAAAATTTCATGACTATGTATATGCTCTTAAATTATAAAATAAATATGGACCCCGAAATTCACAAAGTTCAGTATACAACTTACTATTCTGTTAAAAATTATATTATTTCTTGTAACCAGTTAACATAACTCGTCATAAGTAGACTTATAATATTCTGAACTGTTATTCATTTTTATTGAATGCATGGCTGGGGAAGGTAAAATGTTCTAAATTTCAATCTAGTTGCTAAATATGGGAAAAGTTTAAATGACGAGAGAGGCAGCAGAACAAATTTGTACATTTATGCATTTGTACATATTTGACAATTTTGCTAATTTCTAACTAAAGCCTTTCAGTGTTCATTTTGACATATATTCATACTCACCCCTGGAATTTTTAGCATTAATATCAGGACAGTTTGGATGGTTAAGAATCTGCCTCACAATTTCGGTGTTCCCTGTAACAGGAAAAAATGCAGATTATAAAAGCAAAATCTATAGGCACAATAACCTGCAGTGTAATAAA
Organism: Sinotaia quadrata; assembly: GCA_028829895.1. Lineage (NCBI taxonomy): Eukaryota > Metazoa > Mollusca > Gastropoda > Architaenioglossa > Viviparidae > Sinotaia > Sinotaia quadrata. The sequence goes on from CM054177.1 coordinate 100,495,164, forward strand.
CAAACCTTTTTAATTGTATTGTAATTTTAAACTGTTGCTAAATACAGTTAAATGTTTCTTTTTCCTAGATCCTGGTCATGTAAAGTGACATTAAAAAATATAAACATAAAGCAATTTAATAAACCCCAAATTGTTTTTCTGATAAAAGATTATCCTATAACAACTAGGAAAAAGAGAAAAGATTATGTGGGTGAACAATAACAGTAAGATAAAGTTCAAGCACAGTACCTCTGCATGCATTTTCTAACATTTCCTCATATTTATGGATTTGCATTTTATGAAAAACACACTTGTTTCCCAAAGTTAAAATCAGAATCTATGATAAAGAAAATACCATTGACTGATCAAGCTAATTTGTAATTTTTATGAATTGAAAAAAAAAACAAGTAAGAAAACAAACAATGAACTGAAATGCCCAACATTTGAGTCATAACTGAGAGTCACAAAACTTAACTCATTTGATGGCATCAGGTTGTATAGGTCCCAAAATCTAAATGTAGCTATATGTTGTAGGGACATATGACCCATTTGCACGTACACTCATTTTTAGTCATTCAAAATGTGCCATCAGTATGAAGGAAATGTGTGCAGACAATCTGTATCAATTCTACCATTGGATAGCTGTAATTAGATTGATTATACCTTAGAAAGAATGTTTTTTGTACACCCAGTGCTTTGTCTTTCTATAATAACCAGCAGCCATTGCGTCTTGTGCTGAAAATGAATTTTTGTAAGTCATGTCTTCAAGTCGGAATGCTTTTGCATTTTTTATCAACAGACTTTGTCAACCCACAGCTGAATTGGATTATGATTTAGCTGATGATTCATGTTCTGTTTCTTTTGAGGAGGACTTTTGCCAGCCTCTAGTGATTTCATAGAAAAGTGTGATGACAGGTTGGCCAACATAGCAAGGTGTGGTGTTCAGTTTTCAATATGTTAGCTCATATGGGGAAAAAAACAAGTGCTTCTTTACTTCATTTGGATGTGTAAACTTTTATATATAAACTTTTCACTGGAATTGTTAAAAAAGATGTGCATTGGATTCCTGTGCTAATTCTAATTTGTTGTAAATAATTATAAATCTTTACATCGCATCTCCTCTCTTATTTGCTCTGGGCTAGCTCTTTTCCTGCCAGGACTTGCAACAAGTGCTATAATTAAAATTTATATATTTCAAAATTATATATGTATATAATTCAAACAAATATTTTTCTAACAAATAAATTTCACTGATTTTACTTCATCATTCCTTTTTCTTGTCATGTATACTCAACAAGTACTTTCACTTGAACTGTAAAAAAAATATATATATGGACTATATTCAACTTGAGGAAATAATTTTCATTTAGAAAATATCTTAGGACTGAAAATTATGCAGAATAAATAGTACTTTTGCATCTAATCAACAATGGACTTTAAATAAATTGTGCAATTGGACTTGTATTTGTTTATTTAAAATTTTCTTTTATACAACATGCTGTGACAGTTTGATAATTTCTTCACATGGAGTTTCTGAATACAAAAATGTTTGTGCAATAATCAACAATGAACTTCAATTTGCACTATACATTTGCAATTGGACTGGTATTTGCTTTTCTAAAAAGAATTCTTGTGAACATTGTCTTATGACAGTGTAATGATTTTTTTTCATCTTGTATATTTCTTTAAAAAAAATTCATCATTTTCATTGACAGGTAAGGGAACTGTATATATTATATATTTATTTTTTAATTTTTAATTATTAAATTCTTTGATATGTTTAGCATAGGTGACAATTTACATTTTCAAAATCCATTCATAATTACATCTGCTTTTCAATTTTTAGTAAGCTCACCCATTCACTTATCGCTGAGTGGCAAAATAACCTGCCAGGATCACGCATAGTGTAACTATGTGACCTGACAGGCAAGAGGTTAACTAATATCAGCACAAGTTTCCTTATAGCTGTCATTCAAAGTTTCAAAAAATACACTCAGGTCAGTTGTTTTTAATTAAATTTTTGAAGGTTTAAATGTTTGCTTTTAAACTTGAATGATAAATCTGTTAAAATTAGGAAGAAAAGTACAAAACACAACACACCAAAGACACGCATGCACGCACGCACACACGCACATACACACACACACACACACACACACACACACACACACACACACACACACACACACACACACCATCACTGGAAATTAGAAATATTAGAAATATTCTCTTTGTTACTTATTATGTGTTAATATATTATTAATATAAGATTTTTTAAAATATCATCTTATTTTCTTCAGTCCAAGTGCTTGTCAATGTTGTCTTGATTTCATCATATGGATGATTCTTGCTGTGCTGCTCAATCATTAATATTACTTAGAAAATGAAATGGTTAACAATGAATTTCCTACTGCTCAGATATATTTACTTTACTCTTTATTCAGTGAATACGTGGATGCTTTTTAAGATAACTGCTGCAAATCTCAATTACCACCAATGAGCCAAAGTTTCTACTGAAAATTGCTGGAAATTCAAATTGTATAAGTCCCAAAGTAAAAATTATGTCAGAGTTGCAACTTAAGAATTGGGTCCCATAGTAAAAATTAGGCAAGATTTGCAACAAGAATTGGGTCCACAAAAATTAGGGTCTAGAAATTGTACACAAATTGTGGGCCTCATAAGTTTGGGAATCCATTCCTAAAGAGTAGCAATATTTTTTTAAGATAATTAATCTATATTAATTGCATGACCATAGTTAATGATGATCAGAAATGTAATCCCCCTACCCAACCCCTTAAGACACACACCAAACAAATGTTTAATTTAAAAAATTTTATAAACTAACACAAACATTTTCAAATTTTCTGTTTTGCTATACGACAAACTCAAACTTCACAGTCCCTAAATCAGACAAATAAAATAAATAATGGAGACTTCTTCAGTTCTTGTACTATAACTTATCCTGTGTCCAAAATCAGATTTGTTCAAAAATGAAATTCTGTATTTTCTATTTAAAATATATTACTTCTTTGCAATAAAATTTCTGTTTAAAATATATTTTTGTTTTACAACAAAAGACCACTTATTACAATGAACTGAACAATAATCACAAGTTTCTTTCACCTTACACACTATTACCTTCCATAATAGCTCGATGAAGTAGGTTTGTAGGCCCTGATTTGCGAACATGGTTTGGAGGGGGTGTGCCTTTGCAGAAAAATTCTAAATTGGTAGGAAGACCATTTGGTTCATCTGTATAATACTGTATGAGACACTCAAGACCTTTATAGAAACAATAAAAAAAAAAAAAGCAAGAATAATGATTTTGTACATTAAATAACTTAATACGGTCTTTAAAATAGTGAAACTGAAAAACAAATGAAAGTAAGTAAAAGAAAAAGTGTAATATATATTGTGTGCATGCACACATACAGCATATATAATGAAACGGCAGTTATCTGATGTCTAATTAGTCAATATTCTCACATTAAATGACTGTGCTTCAACTAGGTTAGTTGCAAACTATATGCAGACCAAAAGGACTATTTTATTAGAAATGTTAAATCACTACTTATGACAATATTTTACAAGATATTCTCATAATTTTCTCTTCAAATTATTTTTCATATCTGCGACCACGTTTCCTTTCCCCTCACTCATCGAACTTATTGGCAAATTCAACTCATGGTTTCCCAACCCTCTATATATAAAGTGTTTGGGTAACTAATTCACTGTTTGGATAACCAACTCACCAGTTTTCTTGCATTTTAATAAAGAGGCATATTTCTTTGTAAAGCTTTACTTTAGGATCTTAGACCAAAATATGGTGCAAAAAGTAGGTAACCCCATATTATTATTCTAAGAAAACCTCAAATAGTTTATGAAATATTGTCCTTTGAATATACAAGTTAGTCATCATCACCTTAACCAAATGAATAAATGCTCATATTTGATACACTGTAAAAATCTTCACTTATGAAATGACAAGTTAAAATTATAACAGAAGTATATATTCTAAATGATAAAAGAATGCATAAGCTCTTCAGAGAATGTATTATATTTTACAAACTATCTACAAACATAGCTCATCATTACATAAATGTGCTTCTAATATAATATAAAGTGCATATTCAAGATATAATATTCAAAGAAGTGGGTTAAAATGTATTCTTTCTGTATTTGAAACAATAAAGTACCAAGGTGTTTTAGCCCAGATTTTTCCAGAAATACTGACCTAAAAGTCAAGGATATATTAGGTCTCAAACATCTTCAAACAAGCAGATTTAACACATCTAGACTAAATGTTATGACACAAATTGCAAAATGTCACATCTCTGGAACTATATATTTTACAGACATGGTTTAAATATTAAAAGAAAGAGTATTCAGAACTGTACTTTCATTAATAATACAATGATAGCTATTGTTTAACAAATCCAGATGTAGTCTACATTCTGCCAGTGGCAGCAAGCAACTTAACATCCCATGCAAAATAAATTTACGAGTCAGTATCATCATAGTCAATACAATCCACCTTACTACCACCACCTTAAATGTAAGTTTAAGTGACTAAATTATTTACTGAAGATTATATTTGCCATGTTAGTACAATAAACCCTGAATGCCTTTAAAACAAAACAAAATTTGAGGGCTTTGCCAGACAGTAGCAACTTGTTGCAATGTATTGCAACAAGTTGCTACTGTCTGGCAAAGCCCTCAAATATAACTTTTAAATAATCTAAATAAGGCAGGTCTTCTAAAATTTGGATCCAAAACTTCTTTTACTGAACACTGACATGTCATACTTAAATGCTATGTACTATTTAAACAATCGATGCAATTGAAATATTCACAAGCTAATATTTTTCAAATTTATTCATTGTATTAATAAATTCAGCTTTAAAAATTCTAAATTGCTTTTATTTCCATTTTAATGAGTGACAAAGAAATTAATAAATGCATAGATATAAAATTATGATAATATCGCAACTACTTCTTAGGTTTTTTAAAGGCATCATATTTCGAAAAGATACTCTCATGTAATTTTCATGAAAATTTTGGGAATCATTGATGTTTCAAAACAGCTAAGATTTCTGATAATCTGAATATATTTTGATTAACTGGTTAACTGACTTGTAAATAGCTTACATATTTATATATATATATGTAGTTTCTTTTGCATTTAAAGTTTCACAGAGCTGCGTGTATGTTTTAACCTGAGCTAGTAACGGTAGAAAAACCTGTGAACTTACATTCAAGAATATAAACACTGCCATTAGGTTTATTATATATTAAAAATCATTATATTTAAATACATACATTGTTTATTTAATATTACTTAATATTATCTTTGCAGCATAGTGACTGTTTTAAGTTTAGTTGAGAAAAATAGAGCTTCTTTTATAATGGTTGATAATATAATTTTATCACTGGATAGTGGAAGCCAAATAAGGTTTCCCACATGGTGAAGAAAGAGTTTTATACCCCATTTAAAATAAATATATAATCGAGATTAAGTTAATAATTCAGGTTTGTAAAGAAAATATTTTCACTGCAATGAGATAATTATATTGCTTAATTTAAAATAATTTTTCCTGGTAAAATATTTCTCAAATATACTTTCTAAGTTTTCAACAGAAACATATGCTTTTTACATATTTCAAACTCATATAACATCAACATTTTTATATTTTTTGTCTTTCTTATGTTTTTAAGTGAGCATTAGGCCCTGTTGTAGATTTTAACATGTGAAATAATTAGTTTTATTTTTTGCACTTCATGTCACAAAATGGTATACTTGCCCAGATGATGAGCCATAATTGATAATATCAAATAATGTAAATTAAACAAATGTATTTGAAAAGAATATCAAAAGTTTACCATGAATAATTGGACCCTCATCAATTTGAAAGAACCCTTCTTTTTTTTCCTGTACTTGAAAGTGGTAAGTGCGTCCCTCAGTGGTAAGAGATAAGGAGAAGTCAGTGGGTGATGCAGTGCTATCTCTTAGTAGGAAGAGTCCACCAACATAACCTTTGTCTTTGTATTTTTTCACAGCTGGAATTTAAACAAGTCAGTATCATTTTATCAATCAATTAAATTAAACTGCATGCAACCATTACAAATTATATTGCATGAAAAAACATTAATTGTCTATGTATGTGTGGTATGTGAATGTCTGAACCTTTGAAGAAAAGAATATTTCAAATATGTGAACATTTCGAGAAAACAATGTTTCAAACATGAGTGCAGAAAAAGAATATTTCAAACTTGAATCTGTGAACATTAAAGAAAAAATTACTCAAATCATGAACTAGCTTAAAAATGTGATGGTTGATACTTACTAGTAGATGGCCCCCAAACTTTGAAGCATATGACATATATATATGCTAATCAGTATTTAGTAAAACTAAAAGTGTACTCATAAAATAATAAATACTTCTACATTGTTTGCATTTTAAAGACAGCAAATTAATTTATTTCTTCTTTCTCATATCAATTATCAGCTATCAAGTTATGATAATCTTAGTGAGACAGGTTTTAACAGTAGTATTCTTTATCTAAAGATTCTAACCAAATAATATTCACTGACTAATGTACAGCCTATGACTCTAATCATTTTAATTAGTACATGTATTAGCATTTCCTGTTGCTATTATTATTATTAATATTAGCATTATTTAATTTTATAATAAAATAAACAGAATTAGAACAGTTTATGATACTTATGGTAGGAAACAATTTAATACGGAATATGTGCAGAAAATTAATAATAAATCATACTCAACCACTCAAAAAGTTTGCAAAACTAAACATATTCATCCTCTACATTCAATAGAAAGTGAGAACATTAACATCAGGTTGGAATTGGAGGTGAGAGAATAAATTTAATTAGTGAATTACCCGTAAATAAAATGAAAATATTTAACTGTTAAATTCAAACAGTACATGTTCATACAATACTGCAATTAATAGAAGCTGTATCTAATTAATTTCTAGATATAAAAATGTATAACTAAAGTTGAATAATAACAAATAAATACTTATTAAACTCATAATTTAAGTATAACTAAGTTATATTATTTATAAATATAAGCCTATAACTTATAAATTTAAAGTTGATAGCATATAATAAATTATAATAAGGAGGTAGCAATGCTATGTGTTTTAATACTAAAAGTAAAACAAAATACATAATAACTAAATAAGCTTTTGTGTTTTAATACTAAAACAAATAATAATAAGCTCTTGTGTTTTAATACTGCTACTAGATTAGATGTAAAACCAATATGTAATAAGTAATACTAATATGTTTTAATATTATTACTTGTAATAGAACTAAAACATAAAAAGTAATGAATTTTAATACTAATAGTAAAGCTAATAGTAATACATAATAAATAATGTTCTTTGACATTAACTAGCAATAACAACACTAAGTAATATATAATAAGTAATATAATCACAATTATCAAAAGAAAAAAAAAGAAAGCATAGTTATTATACAAAAGGTAAAAATATATATCACAAAATTGAATTTCTCTTAAAAAAAAAAAAATTAAAGTACTGAAAGAGAAATTTTTTATTATACCAAAAAGTAAAAATACACAAAATCTTTTTAATTTTACTACAGTCAACTGTACTTAGATTTTAGAATAAATTATATAACAAAGCTCTTTCCTGGCTATTTGTACTCTGGTACTTTAAAGTGATTAAATAAAATAAAAACAACTCTATAATAAAGTATTAATTGGTATTGTAGTTAAAAATAGACTTCATATTTAGTATAACTGTAAAACTACAGCATAAATTAAGTTACACTACCATTTCCTTATGAGTTTAACCCGTCAGTGATTAAATGAGACAAAGAGGTAGTTGTATCATTTCAACAACTTAAAAAAAAAAATAACTCTTTAAACTAAAGAGTCAATCCATTTCAAAATCAGAAAAGAGGAAAATGCATTAATTTCTAAGCCATAAAAAATAAATTTTATTTCACTTTTAAAAAAACATTATTCATTTCATTGCCTGAATTTTTCATCCTAATTCCTTTCAAGAAACATTCTAATTTCTATAAGTCTAGGCCTTACACAATGAAGACTTTCCCTGGTGTGAAATTATTGTTACATGAAATGAATAAAGGACAAAATATAAATTAAAGTTCTTTAGCTCAAAACATCTTTTAAAATAAGATGTTTTATCAAATGTTATTCTCAAACATATGTGTTTACTCCTGACATTTAGTTCCTCCTTCCTTTCCTTTAACTTTTAAGTATAGTCACTAAGCTTAAGGGCTTACTTTTGGTAATACTATACTTTTGAATACCACAAAGATTACTGGTAATATGTATGTCACACACATTACTTCCTCCTTTCCATCAAAGGGCATGTACTAACAAAACAGGAAATATACATGACAAAACAGCTTTGCTGACTGGTTAAAAATTATAAGAATAAACTAATAAAAACAGTACATGATGCCCTGTTCTTTTAACTAAATAATTAATAATGCAAATATAATTTTAATCTTGTAAAAATAATATTATTACTGTACATTACCTAGCATTAGTAAATGTCAATGCAATTTTTTTATATTTATATTTATTAGAGCATTTGCAGGACTTTTTGAACTTATTTCCTTCTTTAATTTGTCTACGCCCACTAACATGCAGTAATAGTAGGAAAAATTATTGTGATACTATAATAAACGTAAAAAGCAGCCACCAATCACTAGATCAGAAAACAAGTGCAAAGTTGTTTATTTTAATTTTCTTTAGCAGGATGCAGGCTGGTGACTTTTACAGACAAGTGATTCATGATATACATTCACTTTCGAATGCTATTTAGATTTTTTTAAAAAATCAATAGGCCTACTGCAGAGCACTTGTGTTTGAACTATTTTTGCCAAGCTAGTTTATCTGTTTTCAGAATACATTAAACAATAACACAAACAAAATAATGGCCAAATATAATACAATAGGCGGTTAAATTACAAAACAAAAAGGAGAGAGATTTAATGCCTTAGTGGGGCTAACTATTCATAGTTAAAATAACAGTTTGCTGTAGTATATATGTATTAATTTACTAATTATTAATATTTATTTTTTATTTACTGTACTATTTATCTATTAAATAAATTGGGGAAAAATATTAAATTTAAATAATAAATAGTGAACAATATTTACCTTCCTGTAGAAGATTTTCGGCTGCTTCTCGAGATATTTTACCATGATACCAACAAAGAATTTCGTCTTGCTTTTGGGTCTCTGCTTTGTCGTCTGCAAGCAAACGATCCAGACTTGTTGTCAATATCAATTGTGAAATTGTTTCTTTCGAAATTTCCTCATTTGCATAAACAGATTCATCTTCCAAGGAATTCATATCTTTTAATACTCTTTTATTAGTTTTTATTCTAAGATCATACAGTCTTTAACACGAAGAAGGAACTCACATAACATAGCTACAAGTCTTATGGTTTTACTTCCTTGTTTTAGAAGGCGGAAGCTGCCATTGCGGTTTGTTTAAAAGTATAACTGTGCAGTAAACGAAATAAGAGATAAATGTATTTTTATTATCTCGCTAAATAATTTATTTACATGTAATTATTTTGTTTAAAGAGTAAATTATAAAATGACTTAATGTACATCGTACGCGGGAATATGTGTTTTAAATAATAATATGAGGCATTATCAGTTTCACATGTTTGATATCTGTTCTGATTACCTGAATTTGCCAATCAGTTCGTAAACACAGACGACTCACACACTATCCCCACCCCCCACCCCATCGCGTGCACATCATGACATAATATACACCAGGGGTTCACAAACCGCGGTCCGAGACAGGGCTCTATGCGAACCCCGGAGGAATTTTGGATGTTACCATTTTTAAGAATGTAAAGCATATTATTTCATTATTTGTGTTGTTTTTTTCTACTGAGCCATCCATGCATTATCAGTTGGAAATAAGGCCCTCTTGCCTAAAATGTTTGTGCACCCCTGCTATACACTCATACTAATCAACATGCTCAATAAATACTGATGATAAATATAAGAAATAAATTGTCAAGCAGAATGTTGTTTAATTTCACTGATTCAATATGTTACTATGCAGTATGTATGCATTGAAATTATAGACACCCAACGAAGATGAGCGAGATTGGAAATAGATTTTAAAAACGAAACAAGACACCAAGTTTCAATGTAAATCTTTATTGCACTTAAATTTGACAATATTTTAAAAGAAGCATCCGATTGGTGGCAGTTGAATGCTTTGATTTGAAAGTGTATAATACATCTACACACAAACAGACAGTTCCTGTAAAAGTAAATGAAAACAAAATGAAATGACGAAAAAATGAGTATCATATGGAGACATGAAATGTAGACCTAATTTGAAAGGTGTGTGTGTGTGTGTGTGTGTGCATGCGCGCGCGCGCTCGTGTTTGTGAGTTTCGATAGCAGTTTTACGTCACCACTGATCTGGAGTGCCCCAATGGGACCCACGGCCTCGCATTTGTGTTCGAGGTGGAGGGCGGGAGGGCTGGCGGAAAGAGGTGGCACACACCCTCAAGAGTAATTCTTTGCATTGGGCCGATTTGTTGCAATTATTGTATTCAAGTTTATTGCTTTGTCCTGACCACTGAACTCTATATATGGAGAGGATACAAAGGCACATTCTTTGTTGCCGAACGTCCGCCATATTGAATAGATCGAAACAATGTATTGGCATCGACCGTTTATACCCAATGTTTAGTCCCAATTTTATACCCAATTTATGAATCTGTAATTCAATAAATAGAATTAAATTTACAACAAACAAACAAGAAGGGAAATAACCTCAGGCCTGTCACTTCAGATAATTATTATCAATAAAATATAAACGTGTAAAACGACAGCCTTGTAGAAAATTTTACTCGGTCTACTTAAAAAATACTTGTCTGAATTTGAAAAATCGAATCGATCTAGCCCCTTTCTTTACATTGCAATTCTTGTTAAACTGCATTGACGACTATAGAGTTAACTCTACCGAAAAGGTTTTGACTAATATTATTTATGAAACAATCATTAATGTGAGAGCTAACTCTATATTAGTGTTGCCAAAATTCATCAATGTTCAGAATAAAACAGTTTCATTTACACCAGAATTTTCTCCAGTTCTAGTGTACAGATATTTTGCTAGTTTTGTATATTACCGTTCCATACTCATCAAGATCGATGTCAAGTGGGTATTTTTTCATAAGGATTTTGTGGTATGTACTTCGATTTTGAAAATATATAGGATACCTCTTAAATACATACACATTATTATTTTAAAATGTGACTAACATTTTAAAAATATTTTATTTCACAAATATTTTGCTTAAATGTGATAAGAGAATATTGTTAACACGAAATATTAGGTGATTGTGTACTGCAAGTTTAAGGTTCAAAGTAATTTCAAGGATGTTTAATTTGATCACTTAAAATATTTACTTCTAAATATTAATAACAAAATAGTTATAAGAAATGTCTAATAAAATTCATTAGATATGATTCTATACTTTACAATTAGCATTACAAATACTTTAATCAAAAAGCGCTGTGCCATTTTCATGGAAAGATTACCACTGTGTACTTGCGAAAACATTAATTATTTAATCATATCTGTGTAACTGTACTAGTGGTATAAGATCTACTATTACATAATGACATGTCAGTAAAGATAAGTAGATAGGGAAATAATAGTAAAAAATCATATTTGATACCAATGATTTAAAATGTAAAAGGATAATAAATCTGTTTAATTAATTAAAATGTATTTCAAATTATATTAAAAATTGTGATCTTTACCAATTTACACTAAATCAGAGAAGAAATATCTGATTAAGGTAATCTAAGTGTGCTAAAAACAAGGCCCATAATTTAAATGAAATGAGATTTTAACTGTGATGCCAACGCCACCTAGGTAATGGTTTATGATTATTAATTAATCATCCATAAATAATTAAAACTGATGAGAATTTATGTTTACACCTCTCCTCTCTCTCATTTGACAGATATGTGGGTGCTATAAACATTTTCTCTCTCCCATAACACCAAAGACAAAATTTATCATCCTACAATATTTCCATAGATGGAAAACTTCTTACTAAAGGAGAAGACAAATCCATCTTTAATCTATATTTATTGAGCCCCATCCACCCACTTTCTTCTCTAACATAAGTATATCAATATGTGTAAGAAGGTCAATAAATTTAACAATAAATTTATTAAATCAAGAATCAAATATACATATAACAAATACAATTATAAAGATTATTTGACATCAATATTTTTGCAAACCAATTAAAATAATTTTAATATCTAGACAGTCTTATATCCTAAAATACAATTCAACAGATTAGAGTCAATACAAATCAAAGGATAGTTCATATCAGAGAACAGAAATGGAGTTATTAGAGATAAATGATAATAGTTTCTATGTAACCTTGTATAGGCAAAGCCGCAATAACCTTTTGGCGCACTTTTTGTAACAAAGTCACAATTTATTGTTCACTTTATTATTGTCCATTCCATGTGTTTCCCTCTCACATTGTCTAATAACCTAAGTGAAATGTTTAGCAATACAAAATATAGTTACAGTTAAAAACAAATGTACATAATATTTAGTTATACAAGCAAATCTACATTCCTTCAACAGTAATATACACAGATGGGTTCCTGCTGCATCAGTAAATGGCAAAGGGTACATGCTGCTATGCAGTATGATTATAGCTTATTAACACCGGGAGAGCTACATGTTACCTCTACGGTCAGTTGCACTAGTCTGCCGAATAACAGGTAGGTTTCTGATACATTCGTTGCATGCAGTTGAGCTGCATTCTGAATGGTCCATTTAAAGCAGGGGTCTCAAACTCACGGCCCACGTGACGATATTTTGTGGCCCCCACTTGATATAAAAGTTTAGTGAAAGTGCAGCCTGCACGTTTTTCTCTAAATAAACAATATACCAACAAAAAAGATTACATAAAATAATTATGAAAAAAGTACTTAAAACACTGACATGATTTTAATGAATGTGTTTTGTCATTTCTGTGAGAGTTAGCTGCCTGTTAATGTATGCAATATACTGTAGGAGCCTGTCAAAGCATAGGCCTATGACATCAGCAGGCCCTTTGCAGCAAATGCCTGAAGGTTGACAATGTGATGTCTGATGTTGTGAAATGCATCAACCATATCAAATCCAGGGGTTAAAGCACCGGCAGTTCCATGCCTTTTTAGAGGAAATAGAGTCAGCATATGAGGTACGTTGGCTTAGGTCTTGAAGAGGTTTCATGAGTTGAGAGCAGAAGTGAAAACCTTCAGGCTGTTCCTGTACTAAGTGATCTCAAATGGATCATGGACTTTTCTTGTTGACATCATACAAGAGCTGAACAAGAAATTACAAGGCCAGGGGCAGCTTGTAAGCGCAATATATGACAATGTCAGAGCATTTTCCACAAAACTTGTGTTATGGAAAGCCCAGCTTTCCCAGACAAACCTCTGCCATTTCTCAGCATGTAAGGCACTCCTAGATTCTGGCACACCATTCAGTGGCGAGAAGTATGTAGATGCCATTGTAAAGTTGCAGAAAGAATTTGCAGATTTCAAGAAACACAGAACCACCTTTCAAATATTTGCTGACCCCTTCTTCGATGTGAAAGATGCCCCTCCTGTGCTTCAAATGGAGCTAATTGAAATACAGCGTATTTCTGAACTCAAAGCCAAGTTCAGGGAGGTGAGTGGAAAAGCAGACAAGCTTGGACAGCTTTTGAGAGAATTGCCCCTTACATTCCCTGAGCTTTCCAGGATGTTCAAGCGGACCATGTGCCTTTTTGGAAGCACCTAACTGCGTGAATAGCTCTTCTCCACCATAAACTTTAATAAGTCAAAATTCAGGTCCAAACTTACTGATGAGCATCTTCAAGCCACACTGAGGGTCTCAGTGGCTTCTTCCCTGAAGCCAAATGTGTCTCAGCTGTGTAAGAGGAAGCGTTGCCAGACTCTACTTCCAGCGGCCCCCAGGCAAAATGAGTTTGAGACCCCTGATTTAAAGTGAGTTGCTACTCAACCTATTCTCTCACCCGGGAATAAAGGTAATCTCTCCTAGAGTAAGGTTTGATTGCAGTCTATCTTTAGAAGAGTGCGGGTGTGGGCTACATAATGCCATTATGTGACAAAGTATGTATGTTTAATTCAGTATCAACTGCAACAGCTCATAAAGTTATATTAGTGTTGTATTTTTCTCATTATATGCTCAGTAATAAAGTAGAATGCACAACAACAGCCCACTGTTATAGTCATGTCAGTTTGTATTGTCTTCTATAGGTGAAGTTAACAATCGATGCTGTTAAGACTCATTACTATATTTTACATAGTTTAATGAAGTTCTTATATAAACTTTTATACTAATTTCTGTTTATAGTTATTTCCTATCACTTATAGATATGCAGTTCAGTATTAAAGTTGGCCGACATTAGTTAAAGTCACATTTAGATTTTTGATATTGAAGCAGTTGAGACATTTCCTTCTGCTAGAACGTAAACACCGACTTAGGAAGTAAATTCATACCCCCTACGAACCGTATTATAAAAATGTCCATGTTGTTTAGCCACTTTAACAAGTCACTGCCCCTAGAGAGGTGACCTCAGTACTAAAGCCGGAAAAAAACAAATTTAAATTTTGTCAATCACTGCTTTTCAAATCCACATTGCGTTGTGATATTTCTTGCAATCTCTCTCTCCCTCCCCCTCCATCCTTCCATCCATCCATCCATCCATCCATCCATCCATCCATCCATCCATCTATCTATCTATCTATATATCTTTGCACATTGAAAAATTATTATTATTATGTGTTTGTATATATATATATATAGATATCAATGTTCAAATTCTTCTTTGAAGGAGACGTTAAGTGATTGTTGTTGAACTATTGTTATTTAGCCCGTAAGACTAGTTTGACGTAAGAGGAAATAGTTTACTATCTAAAAGAAATTGCTGCTTTATTTTTTCTATTTAAATGTTTTGTGAATATCATGCTAAACTATTTTCTAAGCTGTGAGAGAATATTTTGTTTCCAGTTATTTTTAAAAATTATTTTATTAAGTCTTTTCTAATTTCTCTCACACATTTTCTTGATGTAAAATTATCCTGTTTGAAGCCACACCCTTCATTATTTTGTGTCATCATGGTGACTGCTTTCTGTTTACAGAATGCTGTTTGGCGAATATAGTGACTAGTAATTTATTTTCATTATTAATCTGCCCATAGTAGACAATTGTTGTCATTTATTCAGTTGAGCTTGAAGTACAAAATTTGTCTCATAGTTTTAATGTCACATAATAGGTAATTCTCCCACATATTTTAAATATAAATTCTCATTTCCAATTTTAAGAGGATGAGTTATTTGTAATTTTTATAGGTCAGAAGTGAAGTGAAAGTTGATTGATTAAATGAGTTAATCAGGGTAGAGAAGTGCTTGGTTTCTAGACAGAAAACTAGGATGTAGAGTCCTAAGACTTACTCTTTGCAAACGAATTCTTCTGGTGAGGCGTCATAACTATATCGAGTCCCTCCTGTTACGTACGGGTTGTAAAAGAAACCAAGAGACAGACTATCTTGGCTGCTAAAGATAAAAATGTCTATGTTTTGTGCCACTGGTTAAGATTTTAATAGGAAATGTTTTGTCATTAAAACATGTCTATCTCCTGTTTTTTTGCAAAGGCATAGGCCTAATTAAGTATTTATTAATATAGTACATGGCAGTGTGTTTAGCATTCGCAATTACGTATGCTTCGGGGTTTTTATTTCCGTTTTCAAATTTGGTTGCCTAGGCTGAAACTGTTCATATGGGCGCAAGGTGCTGAGAGTAAGCCAGTTTTGGTACAAGAAGTTGTTGAATTGAGTCAATTTCGTATTGTGCTCAGCCAGTTTTGGTACAAGAAGTTGTTAAATTGAGTCAATTTCGTATTGTGCTCAGCCAGTTTTGGTACAAGAAGTTGTCAAATTAAGAACTTATTAAGTCTTTCATATAGACTGACAAATAAACTTGTTAAAGGAAAACTATGGTGCATGGTACTGAGAGTAAGCCAGTTCTGGTACAAGAAGTTGTCAAATTAAAACGGATGGATTCTAGGTAAATCTTTGTCCGGTATCATATCAATAAATATTAAAATAATAAAATGGATGGATTCTAGATACATAAGGAGCATTGGAGAAGGACAGTAAAAATGACGTATGCACGTTTAACTTAATTATCCAAGTCGCATGTAGAGCAGGACGGATGTTTTCCAGCTAAGACAATGTAGGTCAAACGGAAGCTAACAGGAAAAGGAAAAAGAAAGACGACTTAAGTTTGATCAGGAGAAATTACGCTTAGAGTTAGTGGCAGAAAAAGAAATCAAACTAGCTGAAGTTAATTGCAAGGATCGGAACGGTTCAGTCAGAACATATCCAGAGGGTGTGGATGATGCCTGTACCTCTGAGAGCCATTTTATGCCAAGTATTGAAGAAATCCGTTTTCAAAGCTTTGATGATAGAGGAGAATATTTGACTCACTTTGAACGTTTGGCTGAGGCGCATCAAATTCCTAAAGAGCATTGGGCGATAAACTTGTCTAGTTTCCTTACCGGACAGTCACGTGATGTGCACCACACATTGCATTAAAACGAGGTACATATAAAATTTAAATTTTATTCCGAGCAATATCGAAAATTATTCAGAGACGCGCATAAAAGAAATTACAATACTCTTCACCAATATCACGCTAAGTTACATAGCTTATTCGAGACAAGGGTAACAATGGCAGAAATAGAGAAGATTTATGCCGGACTTAGGGAGCTGTGTATTAAAGAAAGGGTGATGGAGAGTTATAGGCCGGACTTGGTCACGTTTTTAGCCGAGAGAGACCATACATATTTAGATAATATAGATGGCTGACCACTATGATGCAGTACATAGCAGCCCCAAAGAATAAATCCAGTAAAACGCCGTACTGAAATTAGCAGGACAATGCAGGGCACAGGTGAAAATAAAGGAATATTTCAAAACAGTAGTTTTGGAGAAAGGAAAAGTTTTAAAAAAGAGATTAAGCCTCCACACCAAATTAGGCCACAAGATGGCAGATATCAGCCACAGGCTAGGGTGTATTACAACTGTAACAAGCCGGACCATCTAGCGCATGATTGTACCCGCCATATACCGAACTATGTCTGCGCGCTAGAAAATGGTGGAGGTAAAGATGACCTACCAGTTAACATTACTCGTGGTTTTTGTTGGAGACAAACAAATAATTTTCTGTTAGACACTGGGTGTAGTTTTCTTGTTCTTCTTGACGCCAAATTAGTAGACAGAAAGAATTATACTGGAGAGACAGTATCAGTGACATGTGCTAACGGTATGAATGACGTAATCCCCATAGCAAAAGTCTACATTGAGACACTGTACATGACAGGAGACTTGAAAGTGGTAGTATTGGATGTCTATGCGTACTGTTTTGTGTGTCTGTATTATGTTGTTTTGGTGGGCGGAGTAATGTTTCTGTTTGAATGACGTGTATGTCTATGCTATTTTGGTTTAGAACAATGAGCGGGGGCGTCAGTGGACATTGTCAAATAAAAAAGTATTGCAATGCATTGTCTTTTCTGCCCTGTATGTATGTTTTGGTGTCAAACTTTGTGTACTGGTCGAGTGTGAATGAGCCCCAGACTATTGATAATGGTGTGGTGTCTTGAATTTATTGCAGATGGTCTTTTTCTCTTTAGTCTTTTTCATGTATGTTTACGGAAATTTTTGCAGTATTGAAACTCTTAATGAAACTCTTCAGACCCATAAACCCCAAACTCCCCTCTACTGAGATCCCCCTACCCCAGTGTTAAAAGTGAAGCAAACACTCACCATCCTTAGAAGAAAAGAAAAAAACCCAGCAAAATACATTGACTTTTGTCTGACCCAGTTCTTGCTCCAAGGTACAAGCTATCTTCACAAGACTGTGCCATCAGAATGACTACCACTTTTATGTTCTAGGAATCTAGGCCAATGGTTACCAACATCTGGGTCATGACCCATTTTTGAGTGGAGAGAGATTTCTGAGAGCTTGCATAATGTAATTTTGTAATTTGAGAATTCATTTTCATTTTATATTTTAAAATTTTCCCTACTCTTAGCTGACATACTTTGGGCCACCAGACAAATATGTTAAAGTTTTCGGGCCACAAACACAAAATGGTTGGGAAACACTTTCCTAAACCATTGTTTTATTGAAGACTCTGCTAGACTATAATAGTTCTAGCAGCCTCTGATATTGGGATCTACTGTTAGTCTGCAATAATACTTATTTTGGGAGACTATAGATTCTAATAGATTGACTCTCACCAATCTATGCTGATTCAAGAGCTAATAACTTTTACCTGATTGTAAAATGTATAAAAGTGTATCTGCATAGACTTTGTGTTACAGTTTTAAACATAGTGGGGTTAAGTGTACTTCCATGGTTAGAATGAATATATGAAAAAACACACAAACACATCGCATCTTAAGCATTCGTTCCTCAACACAAATGCGAAAATAGAAAATTTCACCAAGATAATAACTATTTTGTAAGCTTTCTTTTTCGTTTACTGAGAGAGACAAGTGTTAACAAATGTAACAAGACATTCTTGTCCTTTTCTACAAAATAATTCCTCCTTCTCTCTTTCATTCGCTTATCCGCCCCACTTCTTGATAAAAGAACGACAGCAGCAGAATCATATATGCACACTACCATAAAACATTCATTTCATTATGAACAATTACAAAGGCAGTTTCATTAAAAAAAAGCTGAAGAACAAAGTTCTATCATACAATAGAGTCAAACAGCTCTTTCACATGACATAAAATAACAAGCGTAGTACTAAACAACAAAATATAAATATATCAATAAAACTGCTCTCTCCAAGACTGATCGACAAGGTTATTGCATACACTCTACATACAAACACTCAACAGTTTCCTTCCATGACTGAACCTTAAAAAAGACACTCCCTCGCTCGCTCACTCACTCACTCACTCACTCACTCACTCACTCACTCACTCACTCACTCACGCACGCAAGTGTGAGCTATGCTGTTCCTTTTATAAGAGTTGCCAAGGTAGAATCATTCAATTGCAATTGATATGCAACGAAACGACACATTTTTCCTTCCTTGGATCAGTTGCAAAGGTAAAAGCAAGCAATTTATTCATTCAAAATATTTCTACTAGTTGGGTAAAGAATATCGTCCACGCAAATAAAATAGTAATGTAATCCAAAACTTAAGCAGACGTGGTCCCTAAAGTACGTCACGTAGCAGTGACGTATTTCCGGTTTAACTCCATGACATACGTGCAAGTGTATTAAGCAATAGACTTAAGTATTTAAGTGAAACAAACACAGGCATTTATAAAAGTACATAACAACTACTCACACAAGCCAGTAACGGATACACTTATTTCATTAACTAAAAAAATATAAAATTAAGTTACAAACATTGGGCAACAGTTTCATACCATGAAGTGAGACATACACTAGTGAGTACAGGACATTTACAATTAATATTAAATACATACAGCTATGTAAGAGATAGAACATTAAGTAATAAACACTTGATAATAAGTGAGCTACACATACAAGTGAGTGAAAGACACAAACAATACTAACAGATGCATACATTTACACATAATAAACATGTGGCTTTAAGTAAGAGACATGTGCAATTTACAGTACATAATACTGGGACATACAATACATTAATACTATTAGAGACATACAGTATATTAATACTGTGACATACAGTACATTAATACTTTTAGAGACATACAGTATATTATTACTGTGACATACATACATTAAAAATGGGACATACAGAACGTTAATACTTTTAGAGACATACAGTATATTATTACTGTGACATACAGTACATTAATAATGGGACATACAGTACATTAATACTAATAGACACAGAGTATATTAATACTAATAGAGAAATACAGTACATTAATACGAATACAGACATATAGTACAGTAATATTATTAGAGACATACAGTACAGTAATACTCATAGAAGCATAACCAACAAAATAATGCTATTAGAAACATGAAACCGTTCTTTCAATGACTAGTAGAATGCCTACTTAGGCAATTTTACACAAAATAGTTAACTTCTACCCCACTCACCCCACAACACTTCCACCCACCACCAGAATCCAGAACACTGGTAATAAAGTAATATTTAAAAATTGTTCTTATTCTGATATATATGTGCACATACGAATATAAAAAATAATTCGTGGATAAAAAAAGGAAAGTATAATTAGTGTAGGGACTGTACGTGAAGGAAACAGAACTATCTCTTGAAACAGGAATTTTACTTTTAATACTAATGAAATAAGAACTGTCATTCTACGTTTCACATTTCATGTACAGGGGGAGATAATCATAGCCTCTTGATGTTTTCATTCAGGCTTCAACCAACCAGATATAAGTGATGTACTGCTTTGTGGTATGCATTTGCATCATGCTTGCCAACCATAAAGAAACGAGTCAAGTGGTTTGTGACGTCAGAAAGCTATGCGTCAAAAATCAGTCTAATTCAGCGCCTTTCACTTTTCGCTTGTATGAGACATACGTATGCCACAAGTCACGTACACACGGACATAAGGCTAAATCGTCAGCTTTCTGTACACCTGACAAACATAATTATCATACATACAACCACCAGCCCATATTTTGTCACCCTTCTATATTACAGACGCGAACATTCAGCCATCATCCTAAATCAACTTTCTGTATCATAGACAATTAAATACACTCATACAGCGATCATTTAAAACCGTCATCTTTCTATACCACAAACCTATATCTTATTCACACAGCGACCATTTGAAACCGCTATCTTTCTATACCACAGACGTATCTCATTTACACATTGACCAGTTGAAACCGTCATCTTACCATACCACAGACATATATATATCGTAGAAACAGCGACCAGCCTAAATTATTAACTTTCTATACCCAGACAATTACAACGATCAATTGAAACTGTCAACTTTCTACACACAGACACACGTGATTTGTACAATGATTAGCCTCAATAGTCAAATTCGTCCTAGAGTTTGCATTTTCAGTATCTATCACGTATTCCATGGGTCGAGCTTCTTTGCTGGTGTGTGTGTGTGTGTGTGTGTGTGTGTGTGTGTGTGTGTGTGTGTGTGTGTGTGTGTGTGTGTGCGCGTGTGCGCGTGTGTGTGTATTGTTGTTGTTATATAATGTAACCAGAAGAATGTGACCACATCAAATTGTCAAATTATTACCATTTTGGGGTGGGGTGGGGTGGGGGCGTCTCAATTTTTGGCGCAATTCTTATCTTTTTTAGAGGACCAGGTGGCACTTAGAGATAACACTCTCCACCTGAAGAGAGCATGAACAATCTTTAAAAATTATTATTATTATTGTTATTTTTTTTAAAAATGCCGTCTGCAAAAAAGAGTTAATAATGTATCTCTTTCAGTCTTATGTTAACATGGCGGATCAAAATGTCACATTTCTGCTCAGTCGTTTAATTTTAACGAGGCAGTTGTCCGAGCATACACTAACTGGCCATCATTACTGACTGTCAAGAGTGAGCAAGTCATACGCTGGAAAAGGTACACAGAGTCTTTCGCTTCAGTAGACTGATAAAATTATTTGGCTTTCGTCGTTAGCATCGTGCTGTGTAGAAAGTAGTCAAGATGCCTACCTTTCATTAGTTCAAGACTTAAGAATTAATTTTTTTTATAGTAACTATGATTTATAAGATCTGACAAAACAACAAAAAATCCATCCTCTTTCTTTCCCCACCCCCACCCGTCATACTCCACAACAAACCCTTTTAGAATATTCTATGTGCAAAGTGGAATTTCATATTCCGATCCATTTAGTTAATTGTTCGAAACCAGTAACAAACATCACGCGTAATTTAAACAGCAAGCAATGACGGCATTCAGAAAACAAACTGGTCAGTGACGTCACTTATAAACAGTTTATAACTGTATAAATACTTCTTTTGTCAATAAAACAAAACAAAACATATTACTAAATAATTCGCCATCCACACCAAACAGGTAAGAACCGATAACGTGAAGAATTTAAACGACAATCAAGTCATACTAATTTTGGAATTAAAAGAAATGTCGTTAGATATGGCGATCAGCCATCTCCGAGGCCGAACTCTCCAACTTTCACACAATTACCCAAACTTGATTTTTGTTTGCATGGAGAGTGGACCTGACTACTGTGATGTCAAGGATTGGCCAAAACGACCTCTTTCCACCAATGGAATACATGCAATCAACCAGTGAGGGTATCACGTGGTCAGTGTCCGCATTTCTTCCTCTCAGGTCACATTACTTCTGTCCAAGTACTCATGATTAAGAAGTTTCATAGTAGTACAAGGAAAACATCTTGGGCACAGATTACATGTTGGGTAGACTGCAAGTTACATATGTAGCACGCAAGGTCTACTAACAAGATAAGGACGTATCCATTATATCGCAAATTTCAATCACTAGATTCTGGGTACGACTTTATTTACCCATCACGTGCTGATTGATGTAGGTTGTCTTTACCACACACCGTTTACTGGTACAGTGGATGCAGGGTACGTCTTTACTACACATAGTTTACTGGTACGACTGGATGCAGGGTGCATCTTTACCACACACCGTTTACTGGTACGACTGGATGCAGGGTACGTCTTTACTACACACAGTTTACTGGTATGATTGGATGCAGGGTGCATCTTTACCACACACTGTTTACTGGTTCGACTGGATGCAGGGTATGTCTTTGCTACACACCATTTACTGGTATGACTAGACTGCAGGGTACGGCAGGCTTGAATTTCCGTGGTGAATAGTTCAGTTTCCATTAATGCGGTTCACGTCACAAATCGGTTTTCTAGTTTTTCTCTTTTCTGTTTACCGGAACAAATAGTATTCTCAGGAATTAATAAAAGAGAAACTATTTTCCTTCTTTAGCGTACAAATCTCCATGCAGTCATAATATCATCCTGTTAGCCACCAAGCCACGGTTGACTAACAGTCCTCAAACAAGTCTGAAAACATACAGGCCACTATCGAAATCAAGCGAAAGTAGCACACAGCAGAAATGTTTGTGTAGCGTTAACCAACTGCGCACACATCTCGAGTCGTTATTGAATCGGCGACGTTGGATTCAAAAGCTCCAGTATTTAAAGCATTCAGGTCATAACTAATGGCTGGCTGCGTTCCAGTTTTCAAAGCATTCAGGTCGTAACTAACACTGGCCGCGTTCTAGTATTCAAAGCATTCAGGCCTTCATTAGCACAAGTCGGTATTCAGTTCTAGTAATGCTTACTGTTTACTAGGCCAGTAAAGTTACCACTCCAACTGCACAAGAGAGCGTCTAGCTGAGACTTTTAGTGTGGGAAAAATTGAGACTTTGAGTGTGAAAAGCCAAGACAACTAATTACAAAGGCCAGAGCATAGCTGGTGAGGAGGAAGCGGTGCCTCGTCCACTGCCGTCCCAGTTATTTAGTCACTTGACCTCGGCTGGTTCCGTGGTTATCAAAGAACTTCTCAAGACACACGTCTGCGCTGTGCTGAGGTATACGTACTCGGGTGGGCACTCCGAGTACACGAGAGAGCGCTGGTCCAGGCAGTAGACGAACCCTTGGGAGACGAAGAGGCCCGCTGGAATGGTATGAATGCCATCAGACAGATGCTGACAGTTAGGGATGTCCAGGTAACAGTCGCTACAGGTGCGGTACCGGGTGCCCGGGCAATAGGACAGGTACTCGCCTGGAAATACAATTTGGAATAGATTATTGGAAAGAAAAAAAGAGGAAGAACACATTAATGACTCCCACCCCTCAAGAAAGTTCATGGCTTGCAAATATAAGCTATAAATAAAGTTTGATGGAAAGTACATATGTAGCACGCGTAAACAAGGGGATTGGAGGAAGAGAAATACAAAATCAATTTTACAATAAAAGGTGGCACAAATAGCAGAAGGAAATAAATTTTAAAAAATAGAAAAGTAAAGACAGGAAAAGTTATCCAAATTGCGTTAGAAGTAAATAAAAATACTTACACATGCAACACCAGAAAAATGCAAGTAGCAGTTAATAGTAGCAAAACTACCTGACCTTAATACAAGAGTTAATCAGCATTGTTTTTCAGTTGTGTGAAGTATGGGCAGATGAATGCAAAGTACAGACTTTTCCGAAACCCGCACCATTATTATTGGCTAACATTCTACGTCACCTTTCACTCACCCAACCTCAAGTTATCAACCCTGGCTGGGAAGGTGTCTTTTGCAAAACTACAGCTATTCTAAAATCATCCATTCCAGCAGAGACAATTTCGCAATTTATATTTGGGTAGGTGAGTGTAGCTTTACAAGACTCACTCTCGTTAACCTATGCTCACCTAAAGAGAGTGAGTTTTCATTACACTATAACATTTGTTATAAGGTTACTTGTATAGACTTCGCATTTCGACTGTCTGTTTAAATATTTGTGTTGTCTTTGATTTCACGTTTCCGAGAAGCCAGTTATGTCCATTCCACTCTTCTGCTACATTAATGTGACTAGTTCCTTCATCAGACTCGTCTGTTAATTCTATCAATTGTCTACCCATAACTAGGATTTACTGGGTGTGGTTGAGTGTGAGTCAACATGTGTCCATTGATATATCTGTTGTATGGATCAATCGTTCAGTTGTGTGAGTGTATATGTTATCTAAATTGCCGGTATTAGTGCGGTGTGTGGCCACGGTACTGACATCTCTAGTCGCACTCACCCATACATACATCACATCTAGCAATCAGTACACTCCGGCAGTTAGTCCACTAAATCAACTATTTAGTCCACTAAATCAACTATTAATTAATCAAGTATTAGTCAATCAATAAATCCAACAATGCGCCAAGCAAATAAACAAATCGTTTATCAGTCTATCATCAATCAATCCATAAATCAATTACTATATCAAGCGCTCGATTGCTCTATCCGTCATTAAGTAATTTATCAACCAGTTAATAAATATAAAGTGCACCATTTCGCAAAAAGACTCACTCACTCACTCACTCACTCACTACAAAAACACTACGATCCTCACACTGGTGAAGGGGCTGCTTGCTCCGCCCGCACCCGACAGTATGGAGAACTGTGATGAAGGAGTCACACTGCATGGTCTGACGGTTGAAGAGGGACGGGTAGCGACACTCGGACAGGTAGGGTCGGCCCAATCTACCGGGAGTTTGCAGTGAACAGTTGTAATAGCGAGCGCAGTGGAGAGGGTCCGCTACCACCGCCTGCGGGTACTGAGAGCAGAAAACCATCGGAGCGCGTGCCACGGCCAGCAGGACTGGAAAGGTACAGAGATGTCCAAAAGTAAGTTTTTGTCAAAACAGCAGCTTTCACAAACTTCACCTAATACCGAGCAATCTCACGCAAGCAGATTTTATTGAAAAAAAGAATTATTGCTATGAGCTTGTCTTTCATTTGTTGCATATGTTATTTTTAAAGGGGTCAAGTTTCCTGCCTTTTTAGTTTAGTCAAATGCTTTTTGTGTGTCTCTTTTATTTGTTGCATATGTTATTTTTAAAGGGGTCAAGTTTCCTGCCTTTTTAGTTTAGTCAAATGCATTGTGTGTGTGTGTCTATTTTAACCAATATTTCGCACACCTAGCCAACTTCAGTTTATCAAAGGGAGATAATTTAATTAGTGAAGCTTCTAAGGGAGCCCATTGCACAATAAAATGGCTGTGATCCGCTTGATGCGTACAAGGTTTACAGTCAAGAAGGAAACGAACGAATAATCAACAAAACCTTACGAAATTTGTTCAGTTCAGTACTTTGCATGCGTATCTTTTAATGGCTTGTCTAATAAACGGCTGTCTTAACAAAAGAGTAATTCCAACATTTCTTGACTCTTTAAAAAACAACATGTAATTAATGTAAAATCGCCATACACTGCATTTAAAAAAAAAATCAATATTTTACCAAATCTTATATTAACCGTATTTTTCAAACTGAAGCTTCATCCAGCTACGTCGTAATTTTATAATTACACTTCATATGTGCAATGAAGTCATTTTATCACTGACTTGACAATTGCGCGCGCATTAATTTCTTACTTTCATTTAGCTGTGCTCCACACTGCCGGGTCAACGGGTGGAAATAAGAGTTCATGCACTTGACGACTGCCATTGTGCGTTCTGTGTCACACTTGACGAACAGAGATGTCAGCAACTGCCCCGGGTATGGCCAGTTGCCGTTTGGTATACCCCGACAGCTTGGGAATCGTTCTTTGCAGGGCGCGCATGACGGCCTCGTTTTGTCTTGACACGCTTGCATTGAGGCGTATTCACCTACAAAGAGAAAAAGGGAGACAATTTATACAGTAACAAGCATATAATATAAATGTTAGGTTTAATCCTTTCACTGTCTGGGAATTAATAAAATATTTTGTTTGATGCAATGGTTGCACGGAGAATACCAATTAAGAAAAAAGAATAGATTATTTAAAATATACCCCTTCATTTCAAAATTCCTGTAAATCAGAAACTAAATCATACACGCACACAGAGATATTCCCACATATTCATAATTATTTACCTACAAGCATATATACGTATATGCAAATGTGTAGTCTGACATACTTTTAAGATGTATATTATTCACATAAGTAAAAAAATATTTATTGGCTAAAATTCTGTAAATACGCTGGAATTATTTGCGTTCTACAGGTGGCAATTCTTTAATAAACCATTAAGTTCCTTAAAAACTAATAATGTTAACAGATAAAACCTCAAATCATTTAATAGGCAATATTCTCCAACTAAACACTGTAAGCAAATTAAACCAGATCAGTTACAAAACCGATTAAAAAAGTGATTGTTATGATACTTAAGCAACTCTACATAAAAATTATTATGATAATTAAGGAAGTGTACATAATACGATTACTATGATAATCAAGCATCTCTCTATAAAACGATTACTATGATAATCAAGCATCTCTCTATAAAACGATTACTATGATAATCAAGTATCTCTATAAAACGATTAGTGTGATAATCGAGAATCTCTCTATAAAACGATTAGTGTGATAATCAAGTATCTCTCTATAAAACGATTAGTGTGATAATCAAGTATCTCTCTATAAAACGATTAGTGTGATAATCGAGCATCTCTCTATAAAACGATTAGTGTGATAATCCAGCATCTGTCCAAAAACGATTAGTGTGATAATCAAGCATCTGTCCAAAAACGATTAGTGTGATAATCAAGCATTTCTTACATGGTTCCTTCGGTTCATATCTCGATCCACAGTTAACATTCTTGAAGCTCTTGCAGATTCCGCCAAAGAACAGGTTCGGGTAGGGACACTCCCCTTCCATAGGCATCACCCCGATCCTTTTGCAAAGAATATACCTGGCACAGTGCAGCGGGTGGGCCGACAGAGTGTCCGGGTGCAGGGTGCAGAAATACGCTGTTGTATCTTTGGCAAAAATGGTAAGAGGTCTAAATAAAGACGCGGTCATGAAGAGAGAATGGAAAACTTTCTACTTAATATCAAGCCGAAAGGAAACTAAAGTAGGTGACAATCACGTCATAAAATGAGGAATCGACAAGAGTGAACGAAGAACCAAAAAACAGATTTGTTGATCTGATGTAATCATTTGACAATGGATCGAACAATATGATACATGGATTTATGTATGACTGTTGGGTATTTAGTTAATAACAGTAATGACGACGATGATGATGATGATGGCGTAATAAGCAATATATAGATTATTATTAGCGTAAGCACTGTTTTGAAATAAGTTGAAAGACAGAATGACGTCATTTTACTGGAAAAAAGTGCACACACTTTACAAAGTATATTATATAAGTAAGCGTTTTTTAAAATTGAAGTACATAAATGTGCAAAAACACGTTTTTGTTGTTTTTATATTTTTACCAGCATATCTCCTTCAGTATCTATCTATCTATCTATCTATCTATCTATCTATCTATCTATCTATCTATCTATCTATCTATCTATCTATCTATCTATCTATCTCTCTCTCCATCCATCCATCCATCCATCCATCCATCCATCCATCTATCTATCTATCTATCTATCTATCTATCTATCTATCTATCTATCTATCTATCTATCTATCTATCTATCTATCTATCTATCTATCTATCTTTCCATCCATTCACCATCTATGTCAGTCAGTGAATCAGTCTTACTACACTCTCATCCCCTTATATGCCAACACCCGCCTTTCCATCGTA
Organism: Sinotaia quadrata; assembly: GCA_028829895.1. NCBI lineage: Eukaryota > Metazoa > Mollusca > Gastropoda > Architaenioglossa > Viviparidae > Sinotaia > Sinotaia quadrata. Next base: position 100,523,495 of record CM054177.1, read on the forward strand.
TATCTATCTGTCGGCATGTCTACATTCCTACCTATATACACAAGGTTCATTCAGTTTAAATTATAACGAGGTGGGTCTGAGTAAATGGTGTTCTCAGAGAATTTTATTTGCAAAAGGGGATCAGTTAATTACCTTCTATCAAAGGTGTACAAAATTCATTTAATGAATCCGACCAGAAAGATTTTTCTTACTAGAGGCAGCCTAAAGAAATTTGTAACAAAAGCGATTTACTTTCTAACCTAAGACGCGTATTTCAGTTCTGGCTGGAACTGGAAATGCTAAGAGACACCGTGATCAGAATCCTGGTACTCGGAGTCACCAGTGTTTCAAGAGACCAGTCAGTTTTAGATCGGGTCAGGTGGGAGGATCCGTCTATCTATGCACTTACAAGGCCTAGGTGGCTGGGCAATGTAAATGAATGATTTCATGTGTGTTTATGGTACTAGAAACATCATTCCGGTGATTGCTCATGCACACTCTGGCACAGTAGGATGTGGAAGAATGTGCCTTCACATTTTCACTCCATTAAGATCTTTCATCATCATCATCATCATCATCATCATCATCATCACCACCACCACCATCATCATCATCATCACCGTCATCATCACCATCATCATCATCATCATATTCATCATCATTATCAGCTTACTCATCGTTAGCTCTGATGTACATCTCCTTTCCTTTGGATCCATAAACTGTCCATGCGGACATGTAAACAAACCCTCTGCACGCCCATTCCTGCAGAAGAGAAACAGCGAGGACAACTCTCTTGGCAAAGGTAAAGGACCGTCTGGCTTTCCTGAACAGGATGAGAACCGGTTGCTGCATGGGACGCAACTGCTAGAGACGGTTGCGACAGGACAGTTTTGAAGCTTGTAATCACCTAGATACACGAGAGAAAGAAAAAACCCAAACAAGGCAAGACTCTTAATGCAAGCTGCTTACATTTGATGTCTGATAAGAAAATTTGATACTGGTTTTTATGTATTACATTGTACTTTATCTTTTTCCCTCTAAAAGTATAGAAGATAAACATGATTTTTACCCGATTTCTCTGGGGAAAAGTTGTTCTATGTAGAGTCTTATTATGAGAATATATTTTAATGATTGATTTATCAAACTTTGAACAATTTGTAATGTGATAGCTTATGAACATTCATTAACAAATTAAAAAATATTTATTTTAATAAATTATTAAGTAATTTAGCCAAAACACATACGATTAATGCTACATAGCTTGTAGTGTGTGTTTTCTGTGTGTACATGTGAGAATATCTATTTACTTATCTATCTCAGATATATCCAGTGTTGCCCAAGTAAATAACATAACTGAACTTTTAATAGAGTAAAATAGTTCGTTTTTACAGCCTTAAGTGCAAATGGCAGACGATGATAGTTCTATTGTATTGCGTAAATATGTCATACACACTAATAGTAAATGGCTGACATTTTTTCACTCTATGGGACAATGTTTTCTGGCTGAGGAGTTTTATTTGTAGACTTAAGGTCAGTAACATTGATGTATCAGTGAAGACCTGATATACCAAAAGTCGGCCCCTTGGAAAATGAGTGTACCAAATGACCAGTTTATCAAAAGTCCTAGGGTGAAATGTCCTTTATGAAAAGTCCACTGGCGAAATATCTGGCAATCGCCTGCAAAGTAAACTAACCTGAGAGCTAACTATACTAAACTACTAAAATATTAGAAGGCCACATCCACCATCTCTCCCCCTCACCTCTATGCACATGTTGTTCTGTGGCCAGAATTCTTTTGTCATTGAGCAATCATTCAGCCTTGATTGAAGTGTAGGAGACGCTTCCGGCTTCCGCCGCTTTTGCGCTTGGGTGGGGTGGGGGGAAAGGACCGGGGAGTGGGGGGAGGGGGTTCATTCAGCCTGTTGACGAGACCTGTTTATATATGAAGGGATACTACTGCAAGAAATGAAATTCATTCTTCTTGAGTTGTCTTTCTTGAGTGAAAAATTCGTTATTTGTTTTTGAAAGGTGGTGGGATTGAAATCTAAATCCTCAGTACAGGCTTCTGAGCATAAGTCTCAAAGTGTCTTGTCACACACACAAAAAAAAAATCAGTTGATATATGTTGGGTTTAAAAATGAGAATTCTTAGCTTTATGGTGCATGAACAGACAAACAGACTGAAATAAAATGTAATTGTGGAGGCTCCAAAAATCCCAGCTCCGGTTCTGATCATAAGTCTAAAAGCTTTCAGTCATCAATAAGAATCCATTGATATATGCTATATTCGGTTTAAAATGAGAACGTTGGGATTTTTATAGCGGACAAGTAGATAACAAACAGGCGTCATTGTTGTTAATGTTTTCCTGAACATGTGTATGCGTTATGTATACAGATACAGAAACATACATACAGATACATAACTTACATACGATAGAAAACTAGATAACATACAAGCTTGCAACGGCTCGTAGCGTCGCTGGCAGGTGACTGTGGAGCGGGGGGCGCAAAGACCTCTGGCTGTATCAAAAAGGAAACCAATTGAACATTCGGAAATGAACGGTCCCAGAGGACTGTTGACATTCGAACAGTTGTAGTACTGAGCACAATTGTCTCCCTTCGGCGCAATGAATCCTGGATCTTTTCTACAAGTGGTATTTACATCTGCGAGATTAATTTATAAATACTTTATACCCTTGCAAACTGATAGACAAGCAGACATGCATAGAGAGACATAGATACATAAACGGATAGATAGGCATACAGATAAACTTACAATTAGACATATTTATGCATACAGACAGGAATACAGTCAGACATACTGAATACATAAAGTTAGACATACAGTTAGTTAGATAAATAGCTGAATAAATATAGATAGATAGAAAGATAGGTACATAAATAGTATAAAAAAATCTGACAACATGATCCTTTAAGAATAAAGCCTAATGGGAAAAGAGTGTCAACAATGCAAGCTTGACGACTAGTATATATGACACTGCTATAAAGTAAGCGAGCTAGTATGTTCTTTTAGCATGGCGGAAGCAGATACTAGTTGTAAACTACTGAAAAATTACGCGAATAAAATATTAGCAAACTTTGACGGTAGACTATCAAGAAATTGACTTTTTCGAAGAACTCAAGAAGATAACTTACTTATACTAATATACTAAAATCGTGTACCTCGGCACAACGGCTCGCTACTCAATAGATTACCTGTTCACTAATGCAGTAAATAACCCATTTGAAGTCACAAATTGCTAGACAATAATTACTAGGCAAGAAAGAGGAACAGAGAGGGTGAGAAGTAGAGAAAGAGAGGGAGGGACGAAGGGGGAGAGAGGGGGAAAAGAGAGACCAGTCTGTTATCATTTATTGAGCTACTCACCAGATGGCAATGGCAACAGTGGCGAAAAGATTGTTGTGATTTTGGGCTTTGCAGTCGTTATTGACTTTGGTGTTGTGGTGGTTGGTTTTGCTGTTGCCTTCGTAGTCGTTGTTGGTTTTATCGTCGTTAGAGTTGAAGTTATAATTACATTGACAACTGTTGTCGTTACTTTTGGTGCCGGTGTTACCAAAGCTTAAAAAAAATTCATTGAAATAAAATTAAAATGATATATTCAATAAAAAAAATATGTACATAATTATATTCATAAATAATATTATTTTTATTATAGGTAAATTTAAAGTTTGATGGACAAAGATGACGTTTCGATATTAGAAGTTAATCACAATTTAACATACATTTTACAGTTTATAAAATGGAAATAGAAGTATAACAACAGAAGTTGGGGAGCTGAAGAGCCGAGCTTTCTCAACGCCAACCTTGCAGTCAAGGAGCTAAAGGGGTTCGTGTCTTCCACCCCTGTCACAGCTCTGAAAATTTTACAACTATATGTATCCACTACCTAGCTCGAGAGTTATCGAGATTATGAAAGGGCATAGAAATTTTAAGCGATGTAAGGTGTAATAAAATCTCCATTATTTAAGTAACAATTATAAAGTATTATTGTATCCTTTTATACCACCACCACCTTATCATTACTTCTTCTACTAGCACTACTACTAACACCACTGCTAGTGGTGTTTATTTGCACTAATTACCAAAGAGTTCTAAGCTGCGTATATTATGGTTGTCTGAGATCAATATGCGTAAGCAAGGGAGTTGGGTGGGGTGGGTGGGGGAGGGGATCGAACAATATAAAGAATCCTATTGACCAAGGCTGGTCTCGAACCGAAGACCTCAGCACGCGAGATTAGTGCCTTTACAACAAAACCGCCTCTTTTCTCACCAAACGGAAGTCGGGTTATACAAATAGAGCTTAAACGATATTGATTCTTTAATTCTGATTTATATGATATTATTTTGCTTATCAAGTTAGAGTGGTTATAATTATATGATATTAATCATGTTTTCTAGTCAGTGGTTATAACTATATGATATTATTTTGCTTATCTAGTTAGAGTGGTTATAATTATATGATATTAATCATGTTTTCTAGTCAGTGGTTATAACTATATGATATTATTCATGCTTATCTAGTTAGAGTGGTTATAATTATATGATATTAATCATGTTTTCTAGTCAGTGGTTATAACTATATGATATTATTCATGCTTATCTAGTTAGAGTGGTTATAATTATATGATATTAATCATGTTTTCTAGTCAGTGGTTATAACTATATGATATTATTCATGCTTATCTAGTTAGAGTGGTTATAATTATATGATATTAATCATGTTTTCTAGTCAGTGGTTATAACTATATGATATTATTCATGCTTATCTAGCCTTAGTGGTTTTAATTATACGATATTAATCATGTTATCTAGTTAGACTGGATCATAATCTATGAATTAATAATGTTCATTAAATAAGACTGGTTTTCATTCATTCGATATTAACCGTGTTTACTTAAAGGGATTATATGGTACCCCAAATTTAATTATGGACGCTGATGGAAGTGCTGATCTTACTTTATGTAAGTCAGTCGATATAAATCATCATATTTAACATAATTTTTATTTCATGAAATCTGGGTTGAGAGGGCTCTTATACTCATCTGCGCAAACATTACATCAGTTTTGAAGCCTACATCAGATCAAACAGATCCGATCTTAATTGAATTATGTCGGTAGATGGCAATTCAGTGCAGATCACTTCAGACATGGTGATCAAAGCGGAACAACTCTACTGTTGCCTACGACATAAGCACCTCAGGACAGATATTCGCGGAGATGGCTGCCACACGTAATCATCGATCATTGTCAGACACTGAATCAAACAACTCAAGGCAGGTCTGTGCAAATATAAATAAATATTATGAAATTTGACCTCTGACCTCCGACCAGCGTGAACATAGATTGAGCAAGACAGTGCGAACAACTGCAAGACAGGACTGGACGGAGTTAAACAGCATTGCTTGTGGCCTACGAAACAGGTAGACCTGTGAGAAACAGAACATTGCATGTAGCCTTATGAGGCAGAGCAGGCCGGAACGGGACATAGCCATCACAGGTAACTCCGATCCTTGTTTTTGGCCTCTCTACGAAATCAGGTCTAGGTGGAGTTAAGTACTATAATTGAACAATTCTTACATTGACTATTATATATGTATGTCTAAAATTTAGAGCCGACTTTAGCAGGTATGATCCTTAATTACTTTATTGTACCAGTCGATGAAAGTCACTACAAAAATAGTGATATTCACAAGGTAGGAATAGTCTTTTACAAATTTTACAAATGCACTCATTGCGTTATGAATAATCTAGGTTGTATATTTATCTACCCATTGGTGGATAGGCTACGCCTGCGTTCTTGATTTTCATGTGACGTCACCAAGTTCCTCGCAAGCTCTCTCGAATTTCTGAGCTACATGTAATTAGCTTCTCCAAAATTTAAGATTTAATCCATCTCTGTATCTTCAAGAAAATGTTTCGTCTGCATTTGCCGCATGGCTGGATCTCAGAATGAGCTCGGTCATAGCGTTTCCCACCACTTCATAGACTTCCGAAGTTTGCTAGAGATCAAACCTCTTGTATAAACTACAACTTTAACTGCGTCTTAACATTGATTTAATGTCGCCTCAACCCCATTTTCCCGACGTGTGCGTATCTGACGAGAGATAGTTTTCTGAGTACTTTCCCAGTCAAAATCAAGCCACGTATTCGTCGTTCGTTTGTGTTCCAGTCCACAATTCGCTCCATGATGCAAAGAGTTAACGGACTTCCTCGCATTACTTGCAAGAAAGCGATCAGTGACCTTTAGTTCATACAAGTTTATTATGTTTACTTTGCTGTGGAAATGCAATAGAGCGGATGCAATGTTTTGAATATTTTGAGCATATAAATAAGCGTGTTTGTGGCATTACCACTTAATAATCATTGTAATAAAATTAAGTAAAATTGACGAAAGCGAGTAATTATCATGGGTTTAGGACTTTCGGCAACGCTGCCTGTTTTATAACAGCTGATTAGCAGGCAATTGATTAGTCCTCGCCAAATGTGGGGGTGTATAGTAGCCAGCTGATGTCTTTATTATTTGAATTATGCTCTGATTCTAGTCATGACACGAATACACGTACGTTATGTCTTGTTAAGTAAGACATGTTTCTTTCCCTCAAGTATACTTCGACCTACTTACTTTCTGCAGTTACAGTTAATGAGCTTACATCTGTAATAATAATAATAATAATAATAATAATAATAATAATAATAATAATAAAATAAAATAATGAAAAACGTGTTAGACAAGTCCTGAAGTCCAAGCTAATTGGGGCAAACAAAATACAAGCCCTTAATGCATACGCAATACCTGTAGTAAGCTACACTGGAGGTATCATAGATTGGACAGCAAATGAAATAAATGAACTGGACAGGAAAACAAGAAAACTACTCACAATACATAAAGCCTTACACCCCAAAGCAGACGTAGACAGGCTCTATGTATCTCGAAAAATGGGAGGCAGAGGTCTCAAGAAAATCAAACATGTCATTGAAGCAGAAGTCATTGGCCTTGTGGACTACATCTGGAATAACAACCAAGATGATCCACTGATAGAAGCAGTAAAAATGAGTGGACTATTCCAACCCCCAGAAACAGACAAAGAAACATGGAAGAAAACAACGAAGCAAGAAATAGCAAATACATGGAGCCAGAAACCTCTGCATGGCCAGTATGTACGACAAGCTGACGAAATATCAACAAAGCAATCAACGTACAAATGGTTGAAAGAGGCAGGATTGAAAGCAGAAACAGAAGCACTCATAACAGCTGCACAAGATCAAGCACTCAACACCAAAGCACACAAAGCGAAAATCATGAAAATTTCAAATGATTCCAAATGTAGACTCTGCAAATCCATGGATGAGACAACAGAACACATACTATCTGGATGTCAGGTTCTGGCTGGAACGGAATACACCAAACGACACAATGAAGTGGCAAAACACATACATAGAAATCTGTGTGAGAACTATGGCATAAAAACCCCAGAAAGAGCATGGATGCATCAACCAGAAGCAGTCACCGAAACAGAAGAAGTCAAAATACTGTGGGACTTCGAGATAAGAACAGACCGGGTGATTCCTGCAAGACGACCAGACATTGTAGTTCTCAATAAGTCCAACAGAACAGTAACAATTATTGATGTCGCTGTTCCAAGTGATAGAAACATAAAAACAAAAGAAAGAGAAAAAATAGAAAAATACCAAGACCTCAGATTAGAAATCCAGAGACTGTGGAATGTAAAAGCAGAAGTGATACCAATAGTGATAGGAGCCTTGGGGAACATAACATCAGAATTGGAAGGCTACCTGAATAAACTCCCTGGAAACCACAGAATCGCTCCACTACTCAAAGCAGCGCTCCTCGGAAGTGCCCACATCCTCCGTAAAACCTTGGATCTCCCAGAATCTTGGTAAGATTCCGAGACCTTGGATCACAGCCGACAGTCAAACAGAAGTCGTGGAAAGAGACTGAATAATAATAATAATAATAATAATAATAATAATAATAAATAATAATAATAAATAATAATAATAATAATAAATAGAGTGCACTAGTACAGAAATAAGCCAAGTGACAGCAGCAATACACAATAAAGGAAAGCTGAAAGCAACATTAGTCACCAAATACCATCTCAGTTGCAGAAGCATTAAGACTGCAATAGAAAATGCAAATCAAAGACTACTGGGAATCAGTCACCTTCTGAAGAGATACACTGCAAGACGTCAGTAATTCCAACAGAACAAAACATTCAAAAGTGACCCTGGAAGACTATACTAAGAATTCAAATCAAATTCCAGAACGAATAACAGGTGCCAAACATTCATGACACAAAGACCTTCTGGGAAAACATTTGGAGCAGTCCAAATACACATAATACCTCAGCCAGATTTAACAAGGAACTGAAAGGTGAGCAATAAAGACACACCTCACAAATGTGACGTCACAATCACCGAGAAGGATATCAAGAAGAAGATAAGAAAGATGGCAAACTGCAAAGCCCCAGGCCTAGACCGAGTACAAATATTCTGGTTGTAACATCTTAACTCCTTACATGGTAGACTTGCTGAATAACTGCAAGGCATTTAAACAAACCAGAAACCCTGCCAGCCTGGATGGTACAGGGAAAACAAGCTTGATTATTATGAAAGATCTAGAGAAAGGACAACACAAACAACTATCGTCCAGTCACATGCCTATCAACTACATGGGAATTTTATCTGATAAAATCATGTCACCTTGAAATAAACAAACTTCTGAACAATGAACAAAAGGGTGCTAGACCAGACAGCGTGAGAACAAAGGACCAATTGGCAATTGATAAGGCAATATTTACTGACACCAAGAAACGAAGAATAAATCTTGCAATGGCATGGATTGACTATCAAAAGCTTTTGACTCAGATCTACATTCATGGATAATTGAAACATTAACAATGTACAAAATAGCACCATCAGTACAGAACGTAATTCAGGAATCAATGAAAAACTGGAAAACCACCATCACATGCAACAACACAGAAACTGCAGACATACCAATAAACTGTGGAATCTTTCGAGATGATCCCTTATTACTGTCACGAGTCTGATAAAAATGTCCGACCTGATGACCCACTTACCTTGTTTACTTCAAATTCGAATATTTGAAACCCTTGACTCCTTTGTTCAAAGCTTCCTTTTTCTAGGCGCTTCTAGAACAGGTCAAGATGTTATGTAACTTTAGGACCATTGTCCAGTTCTCGAACCAACTACATGCTTCGCGAACAGTCACGTGATACGCAATATACCTTTCTATATATGTACCTACACGCTTCCGCTCCCTCACTTCGAGCACATTTTAGCTAATTCCATCAGCTTACTCGGGTCGTGAGAGGCAGCCGGCGCCATAGAGAATCAAGGTACCCTTCGACTTCTCTCAAAGGTATCATTTTATTTAATAGTATTTGCCTATGTATTGTTTAAGTATGTATTTGTGCTATGTATTATATGATTTCCATATACACTTGAGCATGGTTCAGAGAAATAGCTGAAAACCTGTAAGTTACGGAATATAAATTTATTGTAACCATTTTTCCATTTCTGTACTTTAATTTATATTGTTTAATTCACTAAGAGCCAGAATGCTGCGCTCGATATGAATTCTTCATGTAATTCAATTATTGCGTGTAATTTTAATTGTAAATTGTGAAGCGCTCTGTCGGTTTGAATTACCTCTTTGTATGAACATTAATTTAACGTTGTATCTATTTTTATTGCTTCATACGTCATGACTGTTAAATGGAACACATGTGAGACGATTATATTTTTCTAAAATTTAATTGTAAGCGACGCGAGGTCGAAACTCTTTGTTCAGCGCATTTAATTGAGCCATGCCTAAGTAGGGCCTGTTAGGTTGAGAATTATATCCAAACACGTTGCATCCACAGGTCGGCTCATGGTTCATGTTTCACCATGCCTCACCTGCACTAGCTTATTGGTATAAGCGTGTCGAAATCCACTCTGAGGGCCATGCTGCAAAATTCCAGTTCCTAGCCACTAACAAAGGGACATCATTCCTTATGCACCACGTGTGTCGTTAAAGGGGGACTGAGGGAACGAACCGGCATGACTGAGTGTTGAGACCAAGGATACAAGAATAGAGCTAAGTGCAAAATCAAGTGTACAGATCTCAAAGGAACACTTTTCTGGCAATTTAGATTGACAAAAATCAGGCATAGGCGCGTAAAGACAGAGTGAAGACTATTCGCGTTGCATTCGATTTATTGTTAATTTGTTAAACTTTATTAAATCTTATTTTCTTGTTAATACCTCTTAGTAGTTGATTTCTATGCACAATAGACCAATTAGATTAATTCTTAGATTTGAATGGGGGCGGATGAGCAGAAAGATTGATGACGAGTGCATATTAATTTAGAGGGATTTAACTGTTTTCAAATCTAGCTAAAAGTTCGCAGTTTATTAGTCTGTAAATTTGTCGCCTGAACTACAAGACGCACTTTTAATTAGTCAGATAATAAATTGAGCAACCAGTCTGCGTAGAATATGAGAGGAAGAATTAATTATATTTAAAGTCTTTTAATTATTCTAAGCAGGGTCTTTAAATAAATACTGGAAACGTAACAAGTGTGGGTCGTCGCGGGATTGATATGTATTAAATTGTAAATTGTAACATTTTTCATACATAGGGCGTATCATAACCTAGAAACGAACGAACGAACAGAATTGCCAATTGTTCTTTTGATTTTTGTATCACTGATTTTCTTTGCTTTTGTTGTGACATGTGCATGTATTCTTTTGCAGAGTAGCGTGCATGTTAGTTAATGTTGATATATTTAAGCGTAGTTAAATATGTCATGTTAGCTATTGAATGATTTATTTAGTATTGTGTTACTGAGTACTTCATTGTGAGGAGTCGAAGGTTATACCGCCAGCTAGGAGAGTTATCGGTAGTAACAGACTTCGGACTATTATATTTAGGGTGCTAGATATAATGTGTAATGTTGTATGGTAGGAGCCGTGACATTACGAAAGTCTTGGAACAGCGGACACTGTGACAAGCAGGTGAAACGTGTAAAGAGTTAACGCGTAATTTATTTCGGAAGGTGTTCTGAGTAAATTAAATAATTTTTGTAAGGTTGTAGCCTAAAAGTTATTTTCGGGATAAGCGGAGTTATCGCCGACGGTTAAAACACACAATTCACGAGATACATTCTTATTGTAGCCAGCGCGCTAAGACAGTAAAATGGATCGCAAACAGGTTCTCGAAGACCTGAAAGAAACCGGTATCATGATAGGATATCAGGGTGACGAACTGACTAGCTACATTAAAACTGAGCTAGAGAAAGCGGAAAAGGAGAGGCAAGAGATAGAAAGGGAAGAACGGTTAGCTGCCCGCGAAGCCAAAAAATTAGAGGCTGAAAGACTAGCCGACATCGAAACAAAACGCATCGCAGCGGATACAGAAGCCAAACGCATCGCAGCAGACGCGGAAACAAAACGGCTAGAATTAGAAGTGAAGAAGTTAGAACTTACTAATCCAAACCGTGACCGCCGAAGCAGTGGTGATTCGCGTTCTAGCGATGGAAATAATCACAGTAGAATTGAAAATATCATTCCAAAGATAAATATGGTCCCATTTGATGAGAACAAAGATCAAATAGACGCGTATTTAAAAACGTTTGAAAAGTTAGCCAGAGCAACAAACATTCCAGCGGAACATTGGGCGATAAATTTATCGGGGTTATTGCAGGGCAGTGCGAAAAACGAGTTCAATAAGCTTAGCGATTCTGAGTCAGATAATTACGACACAGTCAAGGCCGCATTATTGAAACGTTACAAACTCACAGCAGATACATACCGACGTAAGTTTAAACAGGCCACTAAAGCCAGTTCAGAGACGCACGCACAGTACATACGACGCGTAGCTGACTTGTTCCAAAGATGGATAGATCTAGCCGAAACTCCACAGACGTACGCAGGTCTTAGGGATGAAATGATAAAAGACCACATTCTCGGGTCATACAAATCAGATCTACTGATTCACTTAGCAATAAGGGAAAAATCTACGCTAGAGGAGATAGGCAACGCCGCCGATCGCTTTGATGACGCACATTCTCAATTCTCGAACGCACACGCGAACAACAAGTCTCGACCGAACGAACCGCAGACTCGAAAGGATAAGAAAAATGACGGGAAGGCACCTAGTGAGCGTGATGATAAAACATCTAAACCCGACACTAAAAACAAGTCCGACAAACAGAAAGATAAAAAGAATCTTGCATGTTACACTTGTGGTGATAGTGGCCATTTTTCACGAACATGTCCTGAAAAGAAAACAGCTAAAGTTTACGCAGTAGAAAGTCATACACCTAAAACAGAAAAGTCGAATCGAACACCAGTACAGGCAAACGGTCATGACACAATCGCTTTGCTTGATACAGGGTGTGAGCTAGACGCTATTGTAAATGCATCATTAGTTAACCGTACCGACTACACAGGGGAGACAATCTCTGTCACCTTTGCAAACGGCGAACAAGACATTTTACCAGTAGCTGAAGTCTCGATTGTTTCAGACTTTGTAGAAGGAACAGTCAAAGCGGCAGTTATGGAAAACTCACCGCATGACGTGATCCTTGGTTGCAAGTATGTTTTGCCGTGCAAAAAACAAACTTCAATCGAACCACCACTGGTTAACGCTGTAACCAGAGCAGCGAGTAGTAAAGACAAATCTGTAACTGCACCGATGTCTGCCGCACCAGCCGTAGATAAAGCAACAGTTAGCGAGATTAAAATATTACAAGCTGAGGACGAAACACTAGACAAGTTACGCAGACAAGCTGTACCTGTTAGTGACGTCAACACTGACGATTCGAATAAGAAAGCGTGCATTATTCTGAAAAAGGGTTTATTGTACCGCTATTCGAAAGTGGGAGACGAATTTCGGAAACAATTAGTCGTTCCACAAACCAAACGAAATGACGTATTACGATTAGGTCATGAGAGTCTTTTTGGTGCACACATGGGTGTACAAAAAACAACTAGTCGTATTACAAGTGAGTTTTATTGGCCGGACATCACTGCCGATATCCGTAGATTCGTGTTAAGTTGCGACACATGCCAGAGAACACAGTCTAAAAATTCAATCAGACCCGCACCGTTAGGAGAGCCTGAACTGATCAGTGAACCCTACAAGCGCGTAGCATTGGATTTGATTGGGCCTATAATACCCACATCAACGAGAGGTAATCGATACGTGCTGACCACTATTGATTACGCAACAAGATTCGCCGACGCAGTACCATTGAAAAATATTGATACTGAAACTGTCGCCGAAGCCCTTTTCGGTCTTTGGAGTCGTGTTGGAATTCCTACGGAAATTTTGACAGATCAGGGGAGTCAATTCATAGGCAACGTAATGAAGGAAGTAAATCGTTTACTTTCCATCAAACATCTTACTTGCACACCATACCACCCCCAGGCAAATGGTCTGATTGAAAAATACAATGGGACATTAAAAACAGCACTTAAAAAGCTCGCCACAGATAAACCGAAAGACTGGGACAGATACATCCCTGCCCTACTATTTGCATATAGGGAGGTGCCACAATCTTCCACCGGGTTTTCACCATTTGAGCTACTTTACGGACGTACTGTACGCGGACCGATGATGATTTTGAAGGCACTTTGGACTGATGAAAAGACAGATGACGAAGTTAAGACAACTTATACATACGTCACTGACTTAAGAAACCGTCTTGAAACTATAGGCAAGATAGCACGGGAAAACCTGACAATAGCTCAGTCTAGACAGGCAGAATATTACAATAAGCACACCAAACCTAGAGAATTTGAAGTTAACGACAAAGTGTTACTGTTGCTTCCTGAAGCACATAACAAACTTCAGATGAAATGGAAGGGGCCCTTTGTAGTTACCGCCAAGCTAGGGGGACTGAACTATAAGGTGCAGACAGGAAAGAGAGAGAAAATCTTTCATGTTAACCTACTCAAAAAGTACATAAGCCGTGAGGATCAAACCACTCAAGCTGATTTTGTCGTAGCGACGATAGTTACAGAAGACGAGGGGGAGACTGATTGCGTCACTGGTACTTTACCAAACTGTCCTCTACAGACAGACGAAACTGTCAAAGACGTTAGGGTAAATGAAGCCTTGACAGAAAGACAGAAAAAAGAAGTGAATGAATTGCTTAATGAGTTCTCATCTACTCTGACAGACAAACCAGGGTTGACAGACTTAATAGAATTTTCACTGAAGCTGACTGACAACAAACCGATACGTTTGAAGCCGTATCCGTTGCCACACGCTAAGATAGATGACGTTAGACGTGAGATTAAGACTATGTTAGATCTAGGGGTCATAGAGAAGACTGACAGTGCCTACGGATCACCCATCGTGTTGATTAAAAAACGTGATAACTCGTTCCGTTTTTGCGTAGACTACCGCAAACTCAATCAAGTGACAGAGTTTTGTGCCGAACCTCTTCCTGATCCGGATCTCATCTTCACTAAGCTAGCTAACGCTCATTACTATACCAAAATAGATTTGTCACGCGGTTTTTGGCAAATCAAGGTCAAGGACACTGATCGACACATACTAGCTTTCACTACACCAGTAGGAAACTACACATGGAAAGTTATGCCTTTCGGAGTTTCAAACGCTCCAAGCATTTTTTCTAAAATGATGCGGTCATTGTTAGAACCACTGTACGGACGTGGAGTTGAGAACTTCATGGATGATTTAATTCTAGGCACCCAGACATGGGAGGAGCACTTAACACTCTTACGAGATGTGCTAGCCAGATTAAAGCAAGCCAACCTCACTGCCCGCCCTACGAAGTGTGAAATAGCACAATTCTCCTTAGACTTCTTGGGACACAAGTTGAGTCATGGAACTATGTCGCCAAGTGAAGCTAAGATAGCACAACTTAAGGACACTTCACAACCGCTAACAAAAACACAAGTTAGAAGTTTCCTTGGTCTTGCTAACTACTACAGAAAATTCGTACCAGATTTTAGTGCCATTGCATGTCCTCTGACTGACTTGACACGTAAGAATATGCCTACAAAAGTAGTGTGGACTGATGCATGCCAAAACGCTTTTGACACACTGAAATCTAGACTGACTTCAGATTTAGTTGTTAAACTGCCAGATTTGACAAAACCATTCTTGTTAAGGACTGATGCTAGCAACACAGGATTAGGGGCAGTGTTATTACAAGAACACAATGACACCAAACACCCAGTTGCATATGCAAGCCGTAAACTCACAACTACTGAACAGAAATATTCCACCAGTGAAAAGGAATGTCTTGCAATAGTTTGGGCCATAAAAAAGTTCGAAAACTATTTGTACGGAAAAACCTTTGTCATTGAGTGCGATCACCAGCCGTTAGCCTTTCTCGGACAGGCGCAATTTACGAACAGCCGTTTAATGCGTTGGTCTTTGTTTCTGACACAGTATGACGCAAATATTCATTACATCAAAGGGTCTTTGAATGTTGGCGCAGATTACATGAGTCGTGCTTGATGCCATCAAGTGCCGGTACTGATAGAATGTTGTTTAATCAATTAACTGAACCCTACGGATTCCTTCCTGTAAATATGAAATATAGTTGCACACTTTATTTCTAGGAATGTTGAAATTTTTTTTTGTGTAAATTTTTCTTCATTGTGGACTTCTACATTTTATCATACATAATTTGTAGGAGGCATTTTATCTTTGGTAAGATAAACGCCTCAAAAGCAAGGGGGTGTCACGAGTCTGATAAAAATGTCCGACCTGATGACCCACTTACCTTGTTTACTTCAAATTCGAATATTTGAAACCCTTGACTCCTTTGTTCAAAGCTTCCTTTTTCTAGGCGCTTCTAGAACAGGTCAAGATGTTATGTAACTTTAGGACCATTGTCCAGTTCTCGAACCAACTACATGCTTCGCGAACAGTCACGTGATACGCAATATACCTTTCTATATATGTACCTACACGCTTCCGCTCCCTCACTTCGAGCACATTTTAGCTAATTCCATCAGCTTACTCGGGTCGTGAGAGGCAGCCGGCGCCATAGAGAATCAAGGTACCCTTCGACTTCTCTCAAAGGTATCATTTTATTTAATAGTATTTGCCTATGTATTGTTTAAGTATGTATTTGTGCTATGTATTATATGATTTCCATATACACTTGAGCATGGTTCAGAGAAATAGCTGAAAACCTGTAAGTTACGGAATATAAATTTATTGTAACCATTTTTCCATTTCTGTACTTTAATTTATATTGTTTAATTCACTAAGAGCCAGAATGCTGCGCTCGATATGAATTCTTCATGTAATTCAATTATTGCGTGTAATTTTAATTGTAAATTGTGAAGCGCTCTGTCGGTTTGAATTACCTCTTTGTATGAACATTAATTTAACGTTGTATCTATTTTTATTGCTTCATACGTCATGACTGTTAAATGGAACACATGTGAGACGATTATATTTTTCTAAAATTTAATTGTAAGCGACGCGAGGTCGAAACTCTTTGTTCAGCGCATTTAATTGAGCCATGCCTAAGTAGGGCCTGTTAGGTTGAGAATTATATCCAAACACGTTGCATCCACAGGTCGGCTCATGGTTCATGTTTCACCATGCCTCACCTGCACTAGCTTATTGGTATAAGCGTGTCGAAATCCACTCTGAGGGCCATGCTGCAAAATTCCAGTTCCTAGCCACTAACAAAGGGACATCATTCCTTATGCACCACGTGTGTCGTTAAAGGGGGACTGAGGGAACGAACCGGCATGACTGAGTGTTGAGACCAAGGATACAAGAATAGAGCTAAGTGCAAAATCAAGTGTACAGATCTCAAAGGAACACTTTTCTGGCAATTTAGATTGACAAAAATCAGGCATAGGCGCGTAAAGACAGAGTGAAGACTATTCGCGTTGCATTCGATTTATTGTTAATTTGTTAAACTTTATTAAATCTTATTTTCTTGTTAATACCTCTTAGTAGTTGATTTCTATGCACAATAGACCAATTAGATTAATTCTTAGATTTGAATGGGGGCGGATGAGCAGAAAGATTGATGACGAGTGCATATTAATTTAGAGGGATTTAACTGTTTTCAAATCTAGCTAAAAGTTCGCAGTTTATTAGTCTGTAAATTTGTCGCCTGAACTACAAGACGCACTTTTAATTAGTCAGATAATAAATTGAGCAACCAGTCTGCGTAGAATATGAGAGGAAGAATTAATTATATTTAAAGTCTTTTAATTATTCTAAGCAGGGTCTTTAAATAAATACTGGAAACGTAACAATTACCCTTGCTGTTCTGCATTGCCTTAAATCTTCTCAGCAATGTCATCCAGAAATCAGGATTAGGATACTTTTGGATTGTTTTTACGGATACCAACATCCAAGTTAGTTGCAACCTTTAATTAAACATGGTCTTGGTGTGAGTTGCCTCATTGTCGTTGTGATGCTTATGACTGCATCTCTAGTTTAAATCTGAAGATCGCAGTATTGGGACTTAGGGTCTGAGCCAAAGGTCACTGCTTGACTTTTGACCCACAATGCGTTTGAAGAAGTTAGCTAGTTAATGTACGCCGCGACTAGAACCTCAAATATTAATAGTCAAGGAGATTACTGAATTATCTCACCTTTCTCTTCCTCCTCTTCGTCATCTTCAGTAACATTATATTTTAATTTCAGTTTGCTAGATCGATTGCTACCTAACTTAAATATATTTCAAAGCAACAATTATCTCGGTTCGTAATATTAGCAAGTTTTTCCCGCTAGAGCAGGAACAATGTCATAAAATATGTTTTTTTACCTCCTCCCTCTCTCTCTCTTCTCCCACCACTCCCTTTTGCAGTGTTTTGTTCGGGCAACGTGTTCAGGAAGCGCGCGTTTCCTGCTTCGTCTGGTTATTACATGCCCTCCTCGTTGACAAAGAAAGCATGATTCTTTCTTTGGTCATTTAGAACGTGGCCAACTTGTGACTTGACTAGGTCATATTTTAAAACTCCAGTTGCCTTGTAGACCGTCGTGTCGAATTAATATTTTCCATTAATTTCATGAAGTGACTCATGAGAAATAGATTGTTGATGCCAGTATAACGTCTCTCGTTAATTTTATTAAATGACTCGTCATTAGAGTCGTGGTCGTGAGAATAATGTCTCATAGTATTTTCCTCATTAGCATCAGTCTTCCTCTGGACAGTCTGAGATAAAATATGTGTGTGCTGCTTGTGCGTGTATGCGTATGTGAGCGCGTACGTACACACTTTTTGTATCTGTATGCAGTCGAATGGCTAAACTGTCGTGAGGTTTGAAATTAATCTTACTTGCACAGCACTAGTTCAACAAAAAGAGATTCTTTGGCAGCCTTAACTTGCTTTCCTTTCAAAAGTGACTCTCGTTAATATTTTGTTGAAATTTATTAATCAGTAAAGTAAAAATATGTTCCGCACGTTTGTCTGTATAAAACATTTCGTGTAAGTTTTCCAAACAAAACCTGTATATTTGTCGTGTGAATAGCTATTTTAACAGTAATTTGCACGTACGTATAAACACCGGGGAACTGGGTAATTTACAAGGGAAAACTTAGAAAAAAATGACATGGAAAAAAGAAAAGTAAAAAGAAAGAAAAAAAGGACTACTATGAAATAGGAAGAATAAATGGAAATAATGAAAACAAGGAAGGAACGAAAGAGTGCAAGGATGAATGGGGAAAAAGAAAGAAAGAAGTAAAATCGAAGAAGAAATTAAAAGGAAAAAACAGGAAGGAAACCAAGAAAAGATATACTCATTATTACATCTGCATTTAGCTATTAATATTGTATTTATTTAAAAAGTGTTTCTCTGACATTGAATCAGAACTCTTAACTAAAATCATTTTCACGATAATGAAAAAAAAGCTAGAAGTTTATAAATGGGTATTTATTCTGCATTCTTTATTTTATGACATATTCAACAGCAAACTCATATAAACTCTATGCAGTTAAAACAGAAATGAACTAGGTAGATTAAAACAAGAAATTATTATAATTATTATTAATAAATTTGCAATGAAGCCAGAACCTTTCTAAAAAAGATAATCAATATCCAAACAGAAAAATGGAAAATAATGAAAAGTAGAATATTACACAAAAAAAATATTACTTGGCTCTATCTGTTCTTAACTAATAACTAGGTCCTCTCGGTTCTTAACTAATAATTACATGCTCAATCAAAAGACCGTTTTTAAAAAAGAATAGGGTGCTGCTTAAATAAAAATACCTACAACATTTGATACGTTAACAAAATCTTACATGACTTTCTTTGATTACAAGATCATTTACCGGTTGTATTAGTAGTCACGGAGATAATTTCGTTGCACTGTTTCAGCTTCCAGTTGAAAGTGGTCTGGCATCGTCCAAGAATCAAACGATTATCTATACACCTGTAATATAACTGATCGTCAAACAAAAAGCCGCCGGAAGTTCCATTTCTGTCTAAGCATGTTGGGAAGGCTGTCGGACAGTACAAGCATGGCGATACAGGGCAAAATGTGTAACTGTCACCTGTAAGTAAATGACATGAATGAAAATTATTTTCTTTATTTGTCTGCACTTAATTTCGCAATAAATCATTTACAGAGACAGAGTCCTGCTTGCTCAGGACAATGGCTGAGTCTGTTTGCCACTTCTGGAAGCCTATTATTCTTCTGAACCTGATGTGCACAATAATTTGTTATGACCAGAAGTGGATGTGGAAATATGGTTTGTGCGACATCGTCTTCTGGGTAGTAATGTGGGCTTGCGTTTAATTTAAGATGTAATAAAAGCTAATTATAGTGAAGCGTGTCTTTTAATTAAAAAAAATGTATTAAGAGTTTGCGCCCAGCGGAGCTAAAACAAAATAAAAATCAAACGATTTCTAGGTATATAATACACTCACGTCGTTACCCCTCACTCCCCACTCACACAATTAATACAATTATCGACGCTCCCTTTACCTGGCCTTCAGTTATAATGAAGTGGGAAGAAGGGAGATCTTAGACAGACGATGTATGGAAGGCAAGGTAGGAAAGAAATTACACCGTGTTACAAATGGGAAGAGGAGGGCTACGAAAAGTAGATTGGATAGCTCCATTGGATTAATTAAGAAGAGAGAGAGGGGGAGAGAGAGAGAGAGAGAGAGAGAGAGAGAGAGAGAGAGAGAGAGAGAGAGAGAGAGAGAGAGAGAGAGAGAGAGAGAGAGAGAGAGAGAGAGGGAACTTACAGGGGTCAAGAAAGATGTGTCGACCTTTGCACTCGACCTCGCTATAGTGCTTGCAGTCTTTAGTCTCCACGTGGTACAGGTCTGGGTAGCGGCACTCCTGCACTCTGGTAAGGTTCTTCGTGCAGTCGTAGTACTGAGCGCAATTGCTTGGGTTTTGAACGCGTCCTTGCAGGTAGTTTGTGCAGAATTGTAACATGGATACTGGAACATCATCATCATCACCACCATCACCATCACCATCATCATCATCATCATCAACATCATCATCACCACCACCACCATCATCATCGTCATCATTATCGTCGTCGTCGTCAGAAAACAGTCTAGAAGTCAGAAGTACATTTTTTTTTTAAATTTTAAGAAAAACGGTATGCTATTTTTAAAAAAATATTTTGATTTCATAAGCATGAACTTTTGACTGTTTTTATTAACCCATTTAAAGAGAATATGTAATAGTTATGGCCTATATCATCATGTCAATTTGTATAAGAACTAGAAGGCTTAAAACTAATCTGCACGAAATATATTCGTTTCTTTAGAAAGGAAAAGAAAATTAAGAGTCATGTATGCACCTATAATTATCGAACTTATCCTCACATCAGGGTAGGTAGAATATGTACAGACACTGCTCACCTCATTTAATCTCAGTGATTGACGTAACCTAGATATTTCCAAATGATATATTTACCATTAGCAAGCGATATAGGAGAGTAAAAATATTTAGTCATAAATAATTTTGCAAAAAAAATCACAGTTTCTAAAAAAAATATCCTAATAAAAAGTTTTAAAATATTTAAATGCCCCATTTTATTCTAACCTTCAGAAATAGTGTCTACACATTTTCGCTCTACCATGTCAAAAATTAGCCCGCCGGGGCAAGATGAAAGGGAAACAACTCGTTGATCCCGACATTCCATGTATGCTGACGTCATTTCCTGATTGATGATAGGATAGAGTCCATTGAGCTTTCCATAACAACTTGGCATGATGAGTTCGCAGTTCGTGCACTGAGTGCTCGTGCACTTGTTGCCCACATAATCACCTGCAATTCAGTGACACGTTCAATTTAGCCAGTGTTTGCAGCTTGCAAAACAGGACAGGAATACAACAAAATACAACATATTATATACAACAACCTAAACTCACACAACTGTGCGTAGCAACAAATCGCCTCATAATGAAGCAGATATAACAACACGAACAATAACCACACCTGTACCTCTGTCCTGAGGTACTAAAGAAAAGATCACGTGTTCAGGATGCGAAAGCTATTGGCTAATTAGGATGAAAGAAACAATTTCTCGTATTTTAGCAGACGGATCGTTCAGTCAATCAACCACATTTTTGATTCCGCTGCAGATGTTTCCTCAAAGTGCATAAACCCTGTATATACGAGATATTCTACAATTTGTCAGTAGAGGGCGAATCTTCGCTATTATAATTATTTGTCAGTAGAGGGCGAATCTTCGCTAGTAGAGGGAGAATCTTTGCTATTAT
Source organism: Sinotaia quadrata (assembly GCA_028829895.1). Lineage (NCBI taxonomy): Eukaryota > Metazoa > Mollusca > Gastropoda > Architaenioglossa > Viviparidae > Sinotaia > Sinotaia quadrata. The sequence goes on from CM054177.1 coordinate 100,545,239, forward strand.
ATCTGTGACTATAGGCGAATCTTCGCCATTATATTTGTCAGTAGAGGGAGAATCTTTGCTATTATATCTGTGACTAGAGGCGAATCTTCGCTATTATATTTGTCAGTAGAGGGCGAATCTTCGCTATTATATTTGTCACTAAAAGGAGAATATTCGCTATTATATTTGTCACTAAAAGGAGAATCTTCGCTATTATATTTGTGTCACAGTAACGTTTGCTCGGAAAGGATAATGTCAGGGAATTGGGATTTCGCAATGAAAAAGTATTCCCCACTGCTGGAAAGGCCAAATAAACATTTTAAACTGGTAGAGCCCATACAAAACAAACTCTTTGAAATTGGGATTTCACAATTTAAAAAAAATATCCCCACTGCGGGAAAAGCACCATAAACATTTTAAACTGGTAGAGCCCATATAAAACAAACTAATGGATCTTTTTCCTGATTAGGTCTGAATTACAATTACCATCTGTTCAATCATATTCAGAGAATGAATGATCAATCATAGTATGACTCCTGTGATTGTAGGCTCATCACAGTCCTTTACACAATGCACAAACATAATTCGTGTTGGGTGATCTAAAGCGTTCTTTTGCATATTTTTTATCACTTGCATCGATAGAATGGCATTTTCTATAATTTATTTCACGTATGGATACGAGTAACAATACGATAGAAACATACAAACAAAAGAAAGAGAAAAAATAGAAAAATACCAAGATCTCAGGTTAGAAATTCAGAGACTGTGGAATGTAAAAGCAGAAGTGATACCTATAGTGATAGGAGCCTTGGGGAACATAACATCTGAATTGGAAGGCTATAGTATAAACTCCCTAGAAACCACAGACTCGCTCCACTACTCAAAGCAACGCTCCTCGGAAGTGCCCACATCCTCCGTAAAATCTTGGATCTCCCAGAATCTTGGTAAGATTCAGAGACCTTGGATCACAACCAACAATCAAACTGAAGTCGTGGAAAGAGGCTGAATAATAATAATAAAACGAAAATCATGAAAATCTCAAATTATTCCAAAGGTAGTCTCGCAAATCCATGGATGAGACAACAGAGCACATATTATCTGGATGTCAGGTTCTGGCTGGAACAGAATATATCAAACGACACAACGAAGTGGCAAAACAAATACATAGAAATCTGTGAGATCTATGGTTTAAAACCCCCAGAAAGAGCATGGATGCACCAACCAGTTGCAGTCACCGAAACAAAGTAAGTCAAAATACTGTGGGTTTTTTGAGATAAGAACAGATCGAGTTATTCCTGCACGAAGACCAGACATTGTAGTTCTCAATAAGTCCAAGAGAACGACACCAATAAATAATAATAATACTAATCTTTCAAGCATTTTTCTTTATTGCCTGTTGTGTCTTGGCTTATGTTGTTGTTTTGTTTACAGGATCATTAAGCAAGCCTCTGTGTACTGCCGTAGGTAGATTAGTATAATTCTTTCTTCCTTTGCTTAAAACTCTTCAGCATTTTCTTAATATCTGTTCTGAAATCATTTAGAAACAAACATTAGTTGCAAGATTGATATAATTATAAACATTATATACTTTGATTTAGAACTGCGTTTGAATGAGTCGGTCAGTCTTTATCCTTAGTGTCTGAAACATCCAGACGCCTTGTTTGGTGGGAAATACTGTTGGTAACGGTTTGAGAAATGATATTACTTTCCATTTAATGAACATATAACTTCACTTATTGTAAGCACGTGAACAATTTTGAATACACGTGTACGCAGTGACTTGACGGGGCTGTTGGGAATTCCTTGAGCTCTAAGTCTAAGAGAACAGTCTACGTAATTTGCGCCTGGCTTGAACCTGGGAAACTCACTCACACGGCCATATTGGCTCACGCAGAAAACACACTCGCACGAGCATTGGCTCACACAGAAAACACATTTTAGCGGCAATATTGGCTCACGCAGAAAACACTTTAAAACACGGCGATATTGGCTCAAGCGGGAAATGGTGATTTTGGTTCAAGCGGGGAAACACTCACATGGCGATATTGGCTCACGCCGAGACCTGCAGTCCACTTGATCGTGTGGCTTGCACTGGACCACGCTGTCATCGACAAGGTACGGGTACTTGCACTCGCTGACGTACTTGGGGAAGTTTGCTATGTCAGTGAGTCGGGTGCAGTCGTATAATAAGCTACACTCGGTTGGGTGCGCCAGCTTGCCGTTGGGGTTTTCAGCACAGAACTTGTCCAGTGTTACTGAAAGGACCACACAATAATACTATGAGTTACTGGACTTAGATACCACTAGCTACTGTACATAATACCATGAGTTACTGGACCATGATACCATGAGTTACCGGACAATGATACCATGTGTTTGGAAAAATTACACGCAATTTCTGTGACCCTGAATTATTTAAAATAATAATGGCCCCTCATATGTTTCATCAAATACAAATCAAATTGAACAGTATCATTATTCAATTCGTTGAATATTTTTATTGATACAAAATGTGCTGAGTGGAACAAACTGTTTTAATATTCAATTAGGCCTACCAAGAACAGATTATACAGTTACATGTAATATTTTTTGTAAAAATTGCATGTACATTTTCCTCATTTGTTTACTGTGTTGTGTGTTGTCGTCATTGTGTAAGTTTGTACTCAAAGCCAGTCACTCAATAATTGAAAATATTTAAACATTTAACAAAATAACAAACCATACTGTAAAAAATTGCGTTATATTTGTTTAATCTTGGACCGGTTTGGTTGCACTTATTAAGCGACTCATTGGAAGCTATGCATAGAATTTATGGAAGCATGATTGTGTAGAATAATTATTTATTTATTTATTTATTTAATAATTTATTTATTTATTTAATAATACGTAGGCTAGGTTAGAGTCTACCAAGACAAATAGGTACTGCGCCAAGACTACACTGTGAAAACTTTGTGTTAGCAAATTTCCTTTCACTGCACGTTTTATCCATGCTGCTTGTATTGCATTCGAGATGTTCGACAACTTTGTAGCAGTTTCTAGAAGGCTACTGTATCAGGAAAAGACAGAAAATTTTGGACCAGAGCCACAACAATCTACAGTATTCAAGAAGCATTATTTCGCTGTACAGCTCTATTTTATGCCAGTTAAGAATACTTTTTTGAAAATTCTTAACAGTGAAAAAGTTCGGGTTTTAGTCTTCCTTTGTTTTCATTTCTCATTTATTGAGCATCTACAGTGTGTGGTGAAACAGTCGAATGACGTTTTTACCCGGAGCATGATTTCCAAATCTAACTATTCCATGGATGAGTGGTTAATCAAGCAGATGTAATATAGCGCTATAGATAACACCATGTCATGATGACCCAAGGTATAGCACAGTGGTCATTTATGAGCCATTGTTCTTCAACAGATTATGAAAGCCATCATATTCTTCTTTGAACTCATCAGTCAGAAGTTAGGCGACAGATTAGTCGTGTGATGCAGCTAGGATAGCTGTTCATATATTCATCTTTCATTGTTTTTTTACCCTCACTGCGGTTAGAGAGGAATGCATATGTCGACATGTCGGCAATTTGTGTACTCTTACTTGGATTATTTTGTGCATTCTTTGTGTGGGTCATTCTGTGCATTCTTTGTGTGGATTATTTTGTGCATTCTTTGTGTGGGTCATTCTGTGCATTCTTTACTTGGATTATATACAGCTATACATAGATAAGGTCCATGGGAAAAAATACACTAATAAATAGATATGATTCTCGGAAAAATACAGCTATAAATAGGTATGATTCATTGAAAAATACAGCTATAAATAGAAATGATTCTCCAAAAAATACAGCTAAAAATAGGTATGTAGGTATGATTCATTGAAAAGTACAGCTATAAATAGAAATGATTCTCTAAAAAATACAGCTACAAATAGGTGTGATTCTCGGAAAAGTACAGCTAAATAGATATGGTTCTCGGAAAAATACAGCTATAAATAGATATGGTTCTCGAAAAAAATATAGCTATAAATAGAAGCAGTTACAAGAAACTCTTACTTACGCGTGCTAATCTCTGGTCCGCACTTTCGAACTTGAGGGTCGAACACTAGCCCAACGGAACAGTTTCTCAAGTTCACTGTCCTACCCGCCTCACACATCATATGGTAGGCAGTTAAGACGTACCCGGGGATGGCGTTGTAGCCGTTGGGTAGTCCAAGACAACTGGCATCACATGGAATACATAAGGACCGATCGATGCAGTGGCCAACTATATAATCACCTAACACAACGGACAAAGCAATGATAGAACAAAATCAGAAATCAGAAAATCATAAAATTGCGAAGAACATTGCAGCTGAACTGAGAGTAACAATCATCGATAACAGCAATTAATGTATCTAACCAAACTGGGTTAATAAAAATTAGTTTGGATTAGCGCAGGTGCAGCCAAAGGCTAAGGAAAAATAGAATCACACACACACACACACACACACACACACACACACACACACACACACACACACACACACACACACACACACACACACACACACACACACACACACACACACACAATCTCTTTCTCTCAAATGCATGTACATAAAAAGTATAGGTATGAGAACAAAGGCTTATGCTAGTACTTGAATATCAAGACACCGCGTTGTCATAAAATTTCGTTTGAGTATGCGGCGTTGTAAGAAATCTCCATCTTCATTTTTGAAATGTTGCACAGTTAATATAATAGTCCAGTTACATCGCGACATTATTCAAAATTTTCTGACTAAAACGCTGTAACTTAAAGTTTTTTCTTGAATTGTAATGGATAATAATTTGCCGAGATCCATCCATCCATCCATCCATCCATTCATCTATCCTCCATCCATCCATCCATCTATGACATCTTACATGGTTGGATGGGCTCCTCTCTAGTACCACACTCCACGAGGTTGAAATTTTCGCAAACAAACGTGACGGCGTTAAAAAGACTCGGGTATCTGCACTCGGTTTGCTTGTATCGCAGACTCGGGTGCAATGATGTCTGTTGAGAACAATTGTAATAACGCCCGCAGTTGTAAGGATCAGCAAAGATGTGTCCAGGCTTCCTTTTGCAGAAATCGGTCACAGACTCTGCAACAAACCTGATCTCAGTGTATGATGTCGAATGGAAAAAAATATCCTATGATCCAATCTCTGATTTCATTAACTTAGAAAACATTGTCAAGCTTACACCTTTCCTCAAACCTCCATGAATGCAGTGACGTAGACAAAATAGTCGAGCGTACCGTCCCTGATTACAGTGACGAGAGCAACGTAGTCAAGCTTACAGTCCCCGATTACAGTGACGTAAACAAGGTAACTAATCTTACCGTCCCTGATTACATTGACTTAGACAAGGTAACTGAGCTTACCGTCTCTGATTACAGTGACGTAGACGAGGTAAGTGAGATTACTGTCCCTGATTATAGTGACGTAGACAAGGTAACTGAGCTTACTGTCCCTGATTACAGTGAGGTAGACTAGGTAACTGAGCTTACTGTCCCTGATTACAGTGAGGTAGATAGGTAACTGAGCTTACTGTCCCTGATTACAGTGAGGGAGACAAGGTAACTGAGCTTACCATCTCTGATTCCGGTAACGCAATATTTCAGCAATGGATCAAAGATCTGTCCCGCGCTTTCTTCACATGCAAGGCTTCGTTCCACGGTGTTGTTCACACAGCTGACATAATGAGATGTGAACGGGCGAGTGGGATCCGAATTGTTACCATCTGGAAGGCCTTGGCAGCGCTGTGACAACTGACAGCCAGTGGCATAATCACCTGTTCTCGAGGGGACGAATGACATATTAGTGCCATGTAACTGACTGATAGCGATCTACAAAAATTACACCATTAGAGCCAAGGGGTTATGTTGAATGTTTTAAAGATTTGGCTCAATGTATATGTTTTGGTTCATTACATCAGCTATCAATCAATAACCTTTATAAATAAGATATTTTTGTATTAATCAGCCATCTTCTTGTCTTGACGATCTAATGTGGCCGTTGAGCATATAACAGCCATTATAGGCATATTGTCCTTAAGTATTTGTGTCACCATCTGAGACTAACAACTAGAGTAATTTGAGATGCTATGGAAACGGTTAGGTTAAACTGATGACAACACAAACTGTAATCTCACCAGAAACAAAAACAAAATAAAACACTCCTCCCCACTCCATAAAAGTATAAAAATACATATTTATATATTTGTAACTGCCAACACATCCCCTGGGCAAATATTTATTATGTCAAGAATATCTAAAGCACTTTTATTTAACTTTCTTCCTCCTCTGCCTCCTCCTCATCTTTATCATCTTTTTGTTTTATCAGCATTAAGAAACTGGTTAAATGCCAACAACGTTTAGCTTAATAGTTGAATATTCATGATTGTTGTCCTTGTTCAGTTAACTTGTATCAAACCGAAAGTAATATATGTCTCAAATAATGTTGATGTAGAAAATTCTTCAAAATTAATTTTAATTGTAATTAAATATTAAACAATACTTCTACTTACAAGGAAACTGTGGAATTGGCCTTGACCCACATAAATCTAACAGGACGGCTGCAGTGGGTCTCGGCACGCAAGCGAACGTTCGAGCATCAAAGATGTACGGGTACGTGCACTCCCCTTCGAACTCCTTTAAGCCACCCGGTTGTTGCAATGTTCGCGAACAGTTATAGAACATGGAACAGCTGGCCGGATGAGGAAATAGTAAGTCAGGCATTTCTGGGCAGTAGGTAGAGGCCACAACTTACGATGGAAAAGAAAGAAGAGAAATGAGTTATTTCAAAAGTCTCTCTCTCTCTCTCCCCTCTCTCTCGCTTCAAACTGGCTTTCTCTTCATGCGACAGCCTTTCAAATTACGTACTTAGAAATTAATTTCTTGTGAACGGCAAACAAAATGAAAAGCAAAAGCACTTCTGCTTGTGAGCAATGGATTACGTCATATTCAGAGATTATGTTTGGATAACGTCACATGGGACTAATTCAAAATTTAACCAATTCTAACGGCTAGCGTTGACATATTCATGTACTCTCAAGCCATCCTAAGCTTGAATATGAACTACTGGTATGAATTTAGGATCCATTTGACTGCGATTAACTTTTGCTGGACATAGTAGAATAAATATATGTTAATGGCATGAGATTAATTAAATATATTCCTAAAATTATTCTTTTACGTACACCTACATCCCACCCCACCCCACCCACTTACTTTCTCACTCACACACACACCACACACACACACACACACACACACACACACACACACACACACACACACACGCACACACACACACACACACACTAGTAGCGGTGTCAATGGTGGGTGGGTTGAGATGTGAATTTTAGTCACCTGGAATCTCTGTTACCACACACACACAAGGAACAAAAATTGAAAATAAACAAAACAACTCCAAGGTGCTTGTTGTTATGCAAACGCAGCATCTAGACAAATAATTTCAAGTAATCTTCCTTGTTAAATAAATATGTAATTCATATCTTTACACACGCACACACACAAACACACACACAAATGTGTATACACACACATGCAAACTTATATACACATATGCATCTCTTTATCTCTCCCTTTCTGACACAGCATATACACACAAACTCAATATGTGTTAAATTGCTAGAGTCTTTTTCATATGAATACAAAGATATTCGTATGCGGCAGAGAGTATTCTGATGAGGAAGAAAGGCAAGAACGATTGCCATTAAAAAGATAATTTTTTAAATGAATTTTACAGTAAATACCTTATCGTAATTGGTGCAATTCTGTAACACTTGCTACAGAACAGCACTTGTGTATGTCAAGGCCAGTGTCAAAGTTGAGTAAGTGTACTCGAGTGAAGATGGTCAAGCATAGATATGATATTATATGAATTGAGCCAACAGAAATATTTCTAAACAACCGTGAAAATGCCCACACAATTCCGGCAATTGTTGACGATGGTTTACTCTTGGTCACTTGTTCTGTAATAATTCAGCCTAAAAACACTGAAAAGTCAATACTGAACACTTTCTCTTGACGACAAGTAGAACTTAATCATAAGTACTTATTAAATATGAATTTTAGATTTAAGGGGAGATAAAGATATGTATTTTATTTTTCAAGGTTAGGTACAAATACATATTTTAGAGTTAAGGGGAGAAAAAATACATATTTTAATTTTAAGATTAGATAAAATTATATATTTTAGTCTAATAGGTAGAGAAAATACTTACTTTAGTTTTAAGGTTAGATAAAAGTTCGTATTTATTCTTAAGGGGAGGTAGGAGAAATACATATTTTATTCTGAAGGGGAGATACACATAAAATTTCATTTTAAAGGGAGATAAAAAATATATATATATACCCTACGTTTGTGTTAGTCTTAGCACAGACGTGATCTGAGATATTCGTCCACAGAGGGGTTTACATGAATAAAATCTCTAGTTATCAATTTTAAAATGTATATATCATTCTGAGTGAAATCAGCGGTAAACATTTTAAATTTGCCTTGTGAATTTAATGCCAACTATCACCAATGGACGATTATTATAATTTTAGATCCTTATTTTTTAATTTTTTTTTGTGCTGCAGGCGTTAGCAATAAAACTATTTTCTATTAATAAGTTGATAAACAGAAATATATATATTTTTAATAAGATTAATGTAAGTATTTTCAAATAATAATTCATTAGTATTTGTTGACACTTGTCAAACTGGCCAAAAATTATGGAATTATAGGCAAATAGTACGTATATAAAATATTATCATTTATCATTAACCTTGAACTTGTAATGTTCTCATCATGACCTTGACAAGGAAGATATTATTTTCTAAACTATCTTTCGAATTTTACTTGTATTATGTTCTCATAAACATTTATATTAAAAGAATTACCAGAAGCCACGAAAAGTTTCATTGTTATATCAAATAATTTTACTCTATTTGCTAATTTTTATAAATAAAGAATAATCGTTAATCGTTATAAATGTACTTTTGTAAAATTTACCGTTACTATAACCAGACTTATTTGTTATAAACATGAATAAAAATATAAATCTTAAAACTTCTTTAAACTGTCTTATAAATTATTTTGTTTGTTCAAAATATAAAATAGTCACCACGCGAGTTTGGTTTAGAGAGTACAACTTTGAAATATATGTTAGTCCTTAATTGGTCAGTGTAGAAGTAAGATTGGCACATATACCTGAATGATATACTTATGTGTATGCATATAAAGATAAAATTTTAACAAACATAGCTTCTTGCATATTTCTGATATTTCTAATAAGTATTATTTTAACACGAGTTTATAGTTTAAATATTTCAAACTTATTTACAAATATTTATAACGCAAAACTACTTCAATCATAATTTAGAATTCAACAAAATAAATAAAACAAAGATATCTTCTTATTTTATAAATAAGTTGCAGATGACTAATTTTGTCGTATGTAGTGTGATTAAGACATTTAAGCTAATTTCTTTCTCAAACAAACAAACAAACAAACAAATAGAGCATAATTTTCTCTTTTATTTGCAACAGGATTAATGATAATACACTAAGAGTACTGACACCAAATACATTATAAAAAGGAATATACACCTTGTAATATATTTTTTAAAGTATAAATGACCATTTAATAGAATACTTTCATAGTTTTAGCCATGACGCAAGTTTTGTGCTACTTAATTGATTTTACAGTTGGAAAACAACTGTAGGTTTCGATGCATAGCAAATTAATTACAGACAAGCTATTTTAGAATTTTTATGTAACTGGCCCCTGTCGCTAAGGAAATCATTAAGGAAATCATGGCTCATCTTTAAAGCCTAATTTTCTCAAAGAAGGTACCAGTAAACAATAAATCACTTTAAATGTTTTTTTTATCTAATCGACTTTTGAAGTTAAAACCATAATTATATTGCCTAATTAAAAAGAAATGGATGACAGCTGTAAAACCGGTAAAAACTCAACACTACTGATTAGTTTTGCCATAAAAGTTCATATTTAAGTTGAATAAATATCAAACAGTTGCAATATATAGGGACCTCTTTGCTTTATGCAGTAAACTCATGAGGATATCGTTACTTTGTGCAGTAGAATAATTAGGGACAATATTGCTCTGTACAGTAGAATAATTAGGGACAATATTGCTCTGTACAGTAGAATAATTAGGGACAATATTGCTCTGTACAGCAGAATAATTAGGGACAATATTGCTCTGTACAGTAGAATAATTGCACCAGTAGCGGTTTTTTGTTGTCGTGCGGCAGGGATTGTGGCTGAAAGTTCAGTGCATCGAAAGTCGGTCATGCAGATCTGACAAAACAGGAACGAATTAAGTGTGATATTCTCTGATGATTGTAGGTGATTAAGAGACATTCTAGTGTAAAAGAATTTAAAAAAAAATAAAATTAACGGACAAGAGTCCTATACGTAAAAGTCATGGTAAAAATAATTCAAAGTGACATTTTAAATTTAAATTATCAAATTCGTATGTAACTCATCTGATATTTTGAGAGGTAGGATAACCTGTGGGCTATGAGTGAGCCAGAGAATGCACTTGTAATAATAATTGTAACTTTGTATAGACGTGTTTAAGTGTGTGTACTAATATAAATGTTTAAATTTAACTTGCAAGTGGCTTGGGCAAAAGAGGTGAACGTCAACGTTATTAGCACGAGGAACTGAGAACTGACTCTATGAAACCCAAGAGAGGATGAATCGGCATATAGGAATATAGAATATGAAACTAGAGTGTAATTATACTAATTTGATAGTTAATGTTAGAAACACAACACCCCACTTCACAAACTAGAGTTTATTTATATTAATTTCATAATTAATGTTAAACACAACACCCCACTTCACAGGTAGTATATCTAATGAAGACAGGGATTTGGAATCTTAATATAAATAATGTATAATGACTAACTGTTAATTTCAAAGTTTGATGAAATAATACAGATTTGTTTCTATATGAAAAGAAAAATAAATAGACAGACGATCAAAGGTTGAAAAAAGAAAAACAAAACAAACCCACTTCGGCAGATAAAAATTAGATACGCATATACATGAGAATATATATATATATAAAGATCAGTTGGCATTGGATAGTTGGTTAGAGTTAGGCAGGTAGATAGACTGAGAGAGAGAGAGAGAGAGAGAGAGAGAGAGAGAGAGAGAGAGAGAGAGAGAGAGAGAGAGAGAGAGAGAGAGAGAGAGAGTTAGGTAGGTAGATAGATGGGTTTGTAGATAGGTCAAAGGGTATATATAGATAAGAAATAGTCAAACCGACAGATCAAAGGAAATAAATTGACAGATCAACGGAAACAAATAAAAACTTAGCAGCAGGGGGACAGATAACATAATCAGATGGGTAGAAAGTTAGTAAATATAAATATATGTAGATAAATAGATATATAGGTAGACAGAGAGATAGGCAGATAGATAATTTGGTAAACATATCAAAGAATAGAAATAGAATTGTTGATCTATATCTGGGGGGGGGGGAGGGAGAGAGAGAAGGAGAGAGAGAGAAAAAAGATGTTTTAGGTGAAAATATAGACAGATTTGTCTTTAGCTGAAATATATTTACATTTAAGCTCCAGAAAACATGCTTACATACATTTATTTTTACATATATATTTACATATATTTTTAGCTGCCCTTAGGGCAATTTATTTTAGGGAACCTGCGTGCGTACCTGCGGGTATGCAGTCACCCTGCATGCGTGCGTGCGCGGGTGTGCAATCTCTTAGGGGAGTGTTTCATTATTTAATACACAGTGTATTAAATAACTTAACTGCAGCCTTATGCTGTCAGTCATTTTCCATTTGTCACTCAATACGGAGTTCTCGTACTTGGTGACTTGATTTTCCGGTCACTTCAAAGACAAGCGTCTTTCCTCGTTCACGAAGCTCGCTGACTTTTTGATTGCCGATTACTAGCATGACAAAACGTATTTTAATCCACGCACGCCATCCCACTCGACGTCACACGACAGGTGAATATTATTAGCGTCAGTTCTGATGAGACCCGTCTTGCGTTGTGAAAGAGAAGAAATTATGCGAGCCACGACTTGCAATGAAGGAAAAGATCTCGACATTCATTAAACATCAGTAGGAGAGCTTGCGAACACTCATAACTAATGACATAGAAGTAAAGATTAAGATCTCGACATTCATTAAGTATCAATAGGAGAGCTTGCGTATACTCATACTTTACGAAATAGAAATAAGGATAAAAATCTCGACATTTATTAAGTATCAGTAGGAGGGTGTAGTATACTCATAGCTTACGACCTGCAGTGAAGGACAAATATCTCGACATTTACTAAGCATCTGTAGGAGAGCTTGCGAGCACTCACAGATAGGGATGCAGAAGTGAAGGATAAAATCTCGACATATACTCAGATTAAGCAGAAGAACCTGTGGTTGTTCGCAATCAATTGCGATAATTACGAAAAAAAATCTACTTATTCCCATTAAAAAGAAGAATTGCTAATTACCCTCAGTCTATCGTGAAGGTTACGAAACTTATTCTAGTTAAACACAAGAAATTGCATCGCCTTCAGGTAATTACGAAAATTTCAAATATTAAAACAACTTACTTTAGTTAAACTTGCAGATACCCACAGACAGTTGCAATGGTTACTTATTTCAGTCCTCACTGCGGTCACATATAAATAGCAACAACAAAAACAACAACTCAACAAACAGATAGTTATGACGGTGTGGGATTATTGTGTCATCTCTAGTAAACTAAAATATGCAAATCCTGGTGGTTTCGGATCTTTGCCTGAGAAATAGATACACCTATTATTGCTCGCAATACATGCAAATGGGTTTAGTTCACAAGGTGAATTAGAAAAGAATTTAACCAAAATCACGCGTTGCCTCTGTGCAATAACGAATGTCTGTAAAGCGACTGACTATTAACGATGGAAATTAAACAAACACAAATATCTTGAGAAAATATATACAATTTGCTACTTTAAATTGCATCTGTAGAGATTTAATTTTTTGTGTGTTAAGAACCACTTTAATTTGACTCTTTCAAGAATGTTTTACAGTTCTGAGTATTGACATCTATGGGTAGAAAGATGGGTGGTACTGCTGATGGGTCAACCTGCAGATTGCGTCATCTCGACATTTGCACTTCTATCACCCCCACCCCCCAAGTCTAATCACGCACGTCTACAAATCTACTAGTCAACCAATACACAGGTCTATGGTTTAGTTTGGTGATGTGTCAACCAATCGTCTTTATCAAATCGGCATAGTACAATTTGTGTGTGTGTTCAGTATTCGCTTGTTAACATCTTTTAACAGGCTAGAAAAGGGGAGTATGCTGACCTTTTGCCGGTTTTGTTTCTATTAAGTTATATTTAACAATAAGTACTTTTATTGGACGTTCATTGAAAGATTCCTACAAATATATAAGCTCACAAACAAGCATACGCACGTAAGCGCGCGCACACACACATACAAAATACAAAATTTACCAGAGAAAACAAACGCAATTATTGTTCTCTTTGATTGGTTTGAGAAGTATCTGAGTGGATTTAGACAATTATTATTCTCATTCTTTAATATATATTTTGAAAGTTCTACTGTTATCATAAACTCAACTCATTAGGCTTAATGTTTACCTAGATATCTAGATACGTCTAAACTAGACAATGAACATGATCACTCAAAAACAGATATAACTCACTAATAACAGCTAAGTAAACGCAACAAAATTAAAATCAATCAAGAAAATCAATAAGTGAGTAAAGAGATAAATAACGCATTTATATCAAAGAAGCCAATCATAAACGAAAAGTAAATTTAACTGAATTTAATATAAACTGTCATTATTAATATTTGATTTTCATAAGTAACTTGCATCTTAGTAATTTTGATTAATTGCAATTTTCTCACATAATACTGATTTTCTTCACCAAGAATTCAGATGAATGATTAATTATTCTTCATACGCGTTTGAAAAACAACCTGAAATAGATATGCATCCTAAACTTTAACAAGACTGTTCCAGCAATCGACATCTATCAAATTATTTGTTAAATTCAACATCCAGGATCCTCCATTCCAACCCAGAATCAAACGAAGACCAAAATGTTTTGTTGTATAAAATAAAAATCCAAGATGGTTTTGCAGTTGCACTCGTAAACTATTCCTGAGTTCTTGACACCGATCCGAGCAAGAAACTCGTTTGAGTTATCTGTGCGAGGCACGTCTGACATCTCGAAAAGGACTTGTCAAGTGCGTGACATTTTGGACATGAAGTAAATAAGGGACTTTTGCAGAAATGAATGCTTGTATACATGGACCAAAGCTATTGCTCAGAAGTGAAGCAAGGCAAAGATATTTGAAGACAAGTATGTATGGATGGCCCTATCCTGAACTTAGTCTAAAACTAATTTTAGTCGAATATTAATCTTGGTGCTTTCTCTCTCTCTCTCTCTCCACCCTCCCCCATCCCAGCCCAGCTCCGAGACCCAGCCACTCTAATTAGTGAGCTAATTAAACAGACATTGGCATCTTTGTCACGAAACACTATATTTTAGGATTAGCTAACGTTAGGGTCGTGAATCAACCATTTAAGTCGCTTTAACACCAGCTGACTGATTTGCGTGTAAAATACACGACCTCTGGCGGTGACCAACTGTATAATGAACTGATGGGTGTCAGTCCTATCGTGGACTGAATACAAACGACTGATTTGTGTTCAACCATGAGTCACCTTTATCTGACCCCGTTTGTACGGCAACTACACCGTCATGCGGGATAACTATCAATTGTCTTTCGGCCAAGAGAAAGACAGTGGAAGAAAATAAATGTAATACTCCACTTTTATTGTTGCTGTCGCTTCTCTAAGCCAGTATTAGAAGGAATTAGAAGGAAGACTTTTAGTGGAAATTGCATCCCCCTCCTCCTCTAACAAAATGAAGAAGAAGCAATATTATCAAATATATTTATCATTTAGAGCGGTGGTTCCCATGCGATTTTGACTGGACCCGACCTTTAGTAGTC
Organism: Sinotaia quadrata; assembly: GCA_028829895.1. NCBI lineage: Eukaryota > Metazoa > Mollusca > Gastropoda > Architaenioglossa > Viviparidae > Sinotaia > Sinotaia quadrata. The sequence goes on from CM054177.1 coordinate 100,560,283, forward strand.
TTTCCTTCAGTCCTGTGACTTATGGAAGCTGGTACATGTTAATAATACTATTTTAAAAATTAAATTAGGTTCAATTAAATTAAATTGGGGGTGGGGTGGGTAAAAACCGATAAACATTTTTTCACTACTCTCTGGCGACTTCACCCTTCATTTCAACAACGCAATCTTTGTTATGTGAGTCCTTCCTGTGACCTGGCTTGGGTTGCGATCCCGGGTTTGTGAACCCACTGATTAAGGAGATGTCGGTTACGACTCCAGCATTTATGGGGTTGTCTACGTTAGTGTTAGAGATTAATACATTTGTCCCACACAACAAAGCCCAAAGCAAACAATGTACAAACAATAAACTATTAGTGCATATTTGAATCATACTCACTTTGAGGAGTCGGACACCCAGTATAGTTGTCAGAGCACACTCCATTTTGGGGATCGAACTGTTTATTAAGTCCACACTGAGTCCAAACAGCAATAGTCGTATTTCCGGGTGCAGAGTCGCATCGTATATACCCGCTACAATCCCACGGCGTGTGAGTGATCTCTCCTTGACTCACACATAGCATGTCGTACGCAGAATAATGGCCATTGGATAGCGCTTTCACAAACTCCAAGTGGAGACAAATCAAAATGACACTGGATAGAATTATGTTTTTGATTCTTTTTTGCGTGAATTTCATTCTGTAAGAAATATGTAAAGAAGACGAATATATTAGAAAATACATCTTCAGAAAAGACAGTCTTATTATCAAATTATTCAACTGCTAGGCAAATGATAATGATAATGAATACTGACAATATTTTTAAAATAATTTTATTTTTTTAACACAAGTTGAACAGATAAATAATTGATAAATTTTGATCGATGGCGAAAGTGTGCTCAAGAAACGGCTGTTTGAACCCATGGAGTGAATTTAACTACCAGAAATAGCACTGTCCTTCATCCCAACTAATGAAGTGAATTTAATTATCGTCTTTCATCCCACCCAATGGAGTGAATTTAATTATCTAAAATAGCACTGTCCTTCATTCCAGCCAATGGAGAGACTTTACCTGTTCGTGAAATATTTAGCACTGTTGAAGACCAAACACCAGTCGACGAAATCTCAAGTCATGACTTATTAATGATCGCCTTTCTTTCAAGGAAGCAATAGAAAGGAGTTTAGTATTACGAGAAAATGGCTATAAAGTTTAAGTGTGTGTGTGTGTGCGCTCGCACGGCGCGTGTTTGTATTCACGTTAGGAACAATTACCTTAAAGAATCAAGCAAATATTATAATAGTCAAGTAAATGACAAGAATTCAATAGGTGTTTGAGGAATAGATTGTTTCAAGAGAAGAATGACCACACCAAATCTAAAATTATACACTCCCTTCAATAGTAAAATTATGTACACACTTCACTTATAAAATATACTTCAATTATAACAATATATACGATAAAATTATATACTTACTTCAATGATAAAATTTGATACAAAAGAGAAGGAAATGGACCAGTACTTACATCTGAATTTTGTTCCAGGTTAAAAATAGTAACGTGAAATAAAGAAATAAAAACGACAGAACGAAACTGTACACAACAAGCAAGAGTACATCGGCTATGTACGATTACTCATCTTATGTCATGCACCTGGGGCCAAACTGTACACAACAAGCAAGAGTACATCGGCTATGTACGATTACTCATCTTATGTCATGCATCTGGGGCCAAGCTGTACACAACAAGCAAGAGTACATCGGCTATGTACGATTACTCATCTTATGTCATGCATCTGGGGCCAAGCTGTACACAACAAGCAAGAGTACATCGGCTATGTACGATTACTCATCTTATGTCATGCATCTGGGGCCAAGCTGTACACACCTGATAGCGTACGATCAAACAAGACCAGACTTTAGAAGGCAGAAGGACGTGACGTGTGTAAGATGTCACGGGCGAAAGAAAATGTGTGAATGAAGCGCAGTCAAAACAAGAATTTACACTTAAAAAACGAAAGAGGAAGAAAGAAAGCAGAACACTTGACTAAATGATACAGCTCTGGACGAGCTAAGACTACGTGGAACGTGGAACACTTGACTAAATGATACAGCTCTGGACGAGCTAAGACTACGTGGAACGTGGAACACTGACGATGGACTATTTATGTTCGACTACATGTTTTGTGGTATGCATGCCAAGACAAAGAATGGGTTCATCTGCAACAAATGAAATTACTTAGCTTATTTATTACGGATAACAGCAAGGTACGAATTGACACGGACATAGACTCCCTACATTCACATTTCTGGAATAGAGGTAGATGGATAAAAAAAGCAGGTTGCAAAAAACGTACCCCCTCCCATTTGCACGCACACACACACACACACACACACACACACACACACACACACACACACACACACACATACACACACAATGACACATACCGTGCCTTTCTTATAAAGTTTATTTTACCTCAAAAGAAATTGTCTTAAGACCTGTATGATTTATTCGGCTAAGCCCAGCAAAAGGAAGATCATTGGCATGTTCTTGAAGCAGGAAATACAAATATCACTACTGCTGTTAGAATTTAAACAAACGCAAACATATATTTGCTGATGAAAATGGCTGCAAGTGATTTCATACAGATCATGACTAAATGCAGGTGTGTGTGTGTGTGTGTGTGTGCGCGCGCCAAACTGAATAATTGTTCGATCAAAATACTATTTATATGAACAATTTATCAATTTAATTTGTTTTTTTCTTGTTAGAAATGATCACTTAAGACAGATACATATATTTACAATTAATTAGCACATTCCGTGAGAGCCCGAGCAGAATATATATCTTAAATAACTGTCCACCTGTTTTGAAAACTATGAAAAACTCTTCAAGCGAATGCCAAGCACGGGTTATAAATGACGTAGTACACATAACTTGCCAACATGAACTGTGAATGATGTAATTTGTCAAGAGAGATGACGCTGAGTTTCTAACGCGTGTAAGTGTCTCTATTTACAGGCATTTGTGTGTTTTGTTTGTCTCCGCTTTCTCAATGTACAGCGGGAGGTATAGCCTATATATATATAAACTGGTGATTTATAGCACTTACATGGTGACATTATTGCAAAACTCTAGCTATTTACAAGTGTATGTATTCGTGTTGTGTCACGTTTATAAATCGGACGGTCTCGTATGAATAACAATGGACAATACCTCTCTCTTTCCTCTCTATTTCTGTTCTTCCTTTCTCTCGCCCTCCAAATCTTTCTCTGATTCAGCTTTCCATTACGTCACCTAGCTCAGTTTGTGTTTGTGAACATTCTACTACCCGGACACAGAACCAGATCGGAAACCGGAACTTGAATTAAAAATACCTATTTTCTTTGCTATAGAATGTATGGCCCATAATAATAATTCTTGTTATTAAAGGTACGACAAATACCTAAAATAGACCCTCCCACCCCAAGTCTATTTTTATCAAATTTCTGCGAAATTTTCTGAGAAATATAAGGTGAGCAAATACATCTCAGAAGTTAGTGTCAATTAACGAGATTACATAATCTTAAGCACACGACGCAGTGCATTTAATCCCATAATGCAATACTCTGACACCTCTGGGCACCCTTCACTCGTTATGATTATTATTCATTATTTAATAACACATAACTAATAACAAGCGATCGAGAATCTTAATTTATAGTTATTAATAATTCTCCCACAATACCAATATGTCTCTCACTTGGCGGATTATAAGGGTGTCGTAAAACTCTATTCTTTACACAATAATAAGACAGGCGTTTTACTGTCGCATAATGTTCTGCTAGTAGAAACTTCTTTCTAAAGGAGAAATAAAATCTGTCTTTTATTTATATTTAATCAGCTCCCACCCACCCACTATTATGCCAAATATAAGGTTTTAATATATGTGCAAGAACGTTAATAAATTTGACAATAAAATATATAAAATATGAATATAATCAAAAAAGCATTGTCATTTACATCACAACAACAAATACTTTCTCAGTTTTTCCTAGCATAGACATCAACAGCCAAATTAATACACACACACACACACACACACACACACACACACACACACACACACACACACACACACACACACACACACACACACACACACACACAATCAAGTTCATAGATATGGTTTCATCATAGAAATGAGAGTGGAGTTTCAGGGAGATGATTATAGTCGAAGTATATGACCTTTTCAAATATGGCGACTGTCGCTGGCACATGTTCACATTCACGCAGTTTGCAACAAGTCGCTTTCTTTCTTATTAGATGATGGTCCAATGTACCTCTTCTAGGCATATTGCATAACTGTTTTCGAATCTTTGATTAGCTAGCACACCATGGCGAATCATCCAGAACTTCATATGCACTATCAAAGCACATCATGAGGAGTGTTCCAGAATCTTTGTGTGTACTATTCAAGCACACCACAAGGAATGCTCAGAAAATCTTCATGAATTTTTTAGACCAAACTCAAACTTCAATTTCTGTTGTATTGGCTCTTGAACATATTTCACAGAAATGAACTTACAGTAACATGTTTACTAATAAGTTCAACAACAATGCTGGATACAGACCAATGTGATCTGGTAAAGTACAGTAGTCACTGCAGTCTGAAGCAGATCAAGAGGATGAAAGAAACGAAAGCCTGCCTCCCTTCTGCAAAAGTCAAATTAAAGGCAGCACTAAGTTTCAGGAATATTTCATCTATAAACTCCTTCCTCTCTTACACGCATTATCAACTTACAAATCCTGCAATGATATTCATTAGCCCCATACACACACAGCATAAGAAATATAACATCAATCAAAATTCACAAGTATAATGTACAACATATTCAAATTAGTGAACATAAAAAATAATGGTTCAATTATGTAAGACATTCTCCAATTCAAATCATAGATCAATAGCATACACATACAAAATATTTAAGTCCATCCTTTCTTATCAGTCACTTAACTTACCATAAGCTAACAAATGCCTTTATAACCAGACTTCAGTTAAGTGAAATTCAAAGTGATTAGAATATAGAACTTCTTTAAACAAAGTAAGTTTTGGTCTATCCCCATTGGATGAAATTGTTATGAGCATGTATGAGACTATTTGTCAGAAAAGCAACTCATCCACTTGGAACTGGTTTGGATTGCATCAGCAAGTTCTAGAATATTTTTACCTGAGTTGTTATTTTATCTATGTACTTACAAAAATATTGCCATGCACAGTACCCGAAGGTAATGTCCTGGTGACATTTAACAAATTATATAACAATTAAGTTTAGAAATAGGGAAAGGCAAATTTACTCTGACACATATACATTTAATCCTAAGGCCATAATGCAGTATATTAATTCTATGAACATAGTGCAGTACATTTAAACCTAAGGCCATAATGTAGTACATTAATTCTAAGGCCATAATAGAGTACATTTAATTCTAAGGTCATAATACAGTATATTTAATCCTAAGGCCACAGTACAGTAGTTTAATCCTAAGGCCACTATATAGTAGTTTAATCCTAAGGCCACAGTGCATGATATTTAATTCTAAGACTGTAATGCAGTACATTTAATCATAATGCAGTACATTTATTCATAAGGATATAATGTAGAGTTTTTAATTTCCGTTGTTAAAAAACGAAACGAAACAAAACATCTCACCTAACCGCCCAAACAAAACTGGATGGAAGTTCAGCATGCTGATTGGAACTAGTCAGATAACAATTTTAAAAAATGAATTTTGATCAATATTTCCATTCCGAGAATTCCTACAGTGCCGCAGATTTTCAGAAATGTTAGTAGTCTTTTATGGTATTCAACAAACTCAGAATTACTTTACAATCAGATGGAGCTCGGCCAAATGTCAGGCCCGGAAGTGGTGCGAGTTGGAAAAAAACTCCAACTACCATAGCCTTCAGCGCAAGACTTGAACCCCGACCACTAGCATACGCTAGTTAGCACCTGGATCTCGCAGCCACCCAGCACCTGAAGATGGTTATGTAATTTCGTACTTAGGCTTTGTCACTTAGCGTAATAATATAGAGATCAGTGGACTCGGCTAAATTTTTGGCCATTAACTCTCACTTCACCTCGCAGTCTGCTTTCTAAAAAGTTATAATTATCTCCCTTTACTAGGTTTTCAGGACTTCCTTCACAAATTTTTTGGAACAAAAGTTTTACTTCTCTCTCATTACACGATTTTATATCTTAGTTATACTTATCTCCCTTTACACGACGTTTAGAACTATGTTTCTTTTCCTTTACAAAGTTTTCAGATCTAAGTTAAAATACTCACCCTTAACAAGTAAGTAAATTACACTTCTCTCCCTTCACAAGATTTTCCGCGTTCTGCCTAAAGCTCGATGACGCTGGCATGAAATAATAATGATGTGAATAATAATTACAAAACGTAACATCACTACAGTAAGTGTATGCGTCATTTCCGACAGTTCCTCATTGTGTACCAGGAAGTTCCTGACGTTTTCGTCTTTACTTTCTACATTTAGCAAGTCGCACTTCTTACATTTTTGACACAACAATAGGCTGTCAACATGAAGTTTGAATTAATTATTGATACATGCTTGCAGCACACGCAACTGAATAAACAACTACAACACCATTTGATCACCACAACAAAAGCCATTTCATAATCACTATCAATCGCCAACATCCCTGCATCCACTATCAACGTGAAACATTTCCTCTTTTTTTCTATTTATTTGTTATATTTTATTTCACCTTGTTTTAAATTTATTTGTTATATTTTATTTCACCTTACTGAATTGTTAAGTTATATCTTTGTTTTAAATTTATTTGATATATTTTATTGCACCTTACTGAATTGTTAAGTTATATAATTTTTTAAAAATATTTATTTGATATATGTTATTGCACCTTACTGAATTGTTAAGTTATATCTTTGTTTTAAATTTATTTCATATATTTTATTGCACTTTAATGAATTGTTAATTAATATCTTTGTTTTAAATTTATTTGATATATTTTATTTCACTTTACTGAATTAAGTTATATCTTTGTTTTAAATTTATTTTTCAAAACCTCATTTGTTTTTCAATTATAATTTTTCTCACTAAAGAAAGCGTGTTTATTTCAATAATTTTGATTAATGAAGTGTAATTAAATGTGATGCACCACTTTGACAAAGGAAAAGTTTCTTAAACCCTTTGCCTACTCTGAGAGAGTGAAACAACAAAACGTACATGTATCACAATGTCTACCTACGGCCTAAAATCAAACATTTGTGTGCCCTGCCTGCACTAGCCAATTAACTCTGCAACCAGTCGAGAACCAAATAACTCTTGAATTGTGTCCATCGGTTTTGCCTGTAAAGATAGGGAATTAATCTCTGCCTGTGAGCAGAGAACTCTGGGAACTCTGCTTAGTAAGAGACCACATAGAAATCTATTTGAATGGACATTAAACTAGCACAAAATACTCAAGATTTGTTCATGGATCAAAACATCAGCATGCATGTTATATTGCAAATCCAACACCCCAGGCATTGTGGTAGAGTAAATTTGCCTATCCCTATTTCTAGACCTAATTCGGGAACATTCCTCCTGACGTGCTTCATAGTGCATGTGAAATTCTAGATGATTCTTCATGGTGTGCTTGTGAGTGCATTGAAGGTTCTGGAACAGTTGTGTAACGTGTCCAGAAAGGACACATGGAACCATCATCTGAATAAGAAGGACAGTGATTTGTTGCAAACTGCATGATTGTAAACACGTTCCAGTGACAGCCGCTTTGTTTGAAAAGGTTAGGTACATTGACTTTAATTATTTCTCCGAAACTCCATTTTCATTTTCATGATGATATCCTTGAACTTGGTTTTATATATATGATAAATTGACTGCTAATGTCTATTATAAGATAAACTGAACAATTGTCCAGCATTAATCGAACATTTTTTGAAGTGATGTAAATGTCAATGCTCATTGATTATATACATATGTTGTATATTTGATTGTTGATTTAATAAATTTATTATTAAATCTATTGACTTTCTTACACATATTGACAGAGTATGTTGGAGAGATAGATTGTGGTGATGGTTTACTAAATATAAATTAAAAATATAAATTAAAAGACGGATTCATCTTCTCCTTTGGTAAGACGTTTTCCACCTTCGGAAATATTGTATGAATGTAAATGTTTGTTTCTACCTGATATGGAAGAGAGAAAATGTTTACAGCACCCATATATCCGCCAAGTGAGAGAGACGAGAGGTGTCTTCTGAAGAATTACTGTATTAATAACGTAAATTAAGATTTTTATGACATGTAATTAGTTATGGTTGATTAAATAATAATAATCATCATCGTAACCAATAACTCGTAAGGTGTAAGTGTCACAAAGTGTATAGAATTGTCTTGATCAGGATGCACTTTTGCCTGCCAAGTCCTCTTTTCTTTCTTTAGGCAGTCTGGTCTTGGAGGTCATTCTCACTTTGTTCTCTGGAATTTGTGTTTCTCTGGAATTTGCGTTTCTCTGGAATTTATGTTTCTATAGAATTGGTGTATTTATGGAAGAGGTGTTTCTGTGGATTTCTCTGAAATTTGTGTTTCTATGGAATTTATGTTTCTCTGAAGTTTGTGTTTCTCTAGAATTTGTGTTTCTCCAGAAAAGATGTGCCGGAAACGGAAACAGGCAAAACAAGCCTCTAACCTTTACTATCATGAAGCAAGCAAAGGCACGACGCGTGTGCACCTTCCTGTTTCGGGATGGACACCGAGATGCACTCGTATCTTTCTGCATCCCTGTGGCCACACTGACGGACGGATATGACATTTAGGCACAAACGTCTGGGAAGACACGGAGAAAAGGGAACACAACTCTGCTGGATAACTGTTGAGAACACACAGTGGTTATTGTTTATGACACTGACGTCATTAGTGCAAGCGCCTGCTCGCTGTGAGAGTGGTGTGCCCATCAATCATGGTAGGATGCCTGACATAATTAGCTCTTGAGAGCCGTATGGACACAAACCTTCAGGTAGGATAATAGATTTAAACGAATCATAACTTCTGGGTGTGTATGAACTGATATGTGTGTGCGCGTGCGCGCGTTGCTACAGAATGTGCGCGAGCCAGTGTGCAAAGTTCATACTGTGTGTATCCGTGTGTGTGTTTTGTGGAGAAGGTAGCAGCATTTGATCTTAGTCCAGCACTTATATGTGAATTACATAATCCTCAGTTAATGCGTGGAGAAAGTCATGCCTTTAAGAAAATACAAGAAGTCAAAATAACGCCAAAGGTCTTCCTATTCTCGTAGTAAATTAATTATTAGTACTAATTTACATTTCAGAAATGAGATTAAGAATATTAATATCAACGTCACGTGTAACATAAAATATAATTAGACGGAATACAGTGTACATTAAACGATCCTGAAAAGTGCATATAATGGATTTACGATATATGGTCATATTATTTTACGATTATAAATGAGTTGCGACCGAGTAAATATGCATTTGCAATTATGAAAAACGATTACCTATGGTAAACATGGTCAAGAGAGAGTAATCTACAACTGATATCCACTAACTTACCCGTTTTGACTGCCAACATTACCATCATCACTAGCTGCATCACACCCACTACCCCACCCACTATCATCAGTGCCAACATTACCATGATGACTAAATACACCATATCGAGCACCACTACCACTATTATTAACAACATTACTACTTTCACAAGTTGTCAACTACTATAGTTATTGTCTTTTTTACTATAACCATGAACGCTGCTTAAAATCACTAATTATCCAGTACCATCTACCTCTGTCGCTATCATCTTTTACAATATCACTATCACTAATTGTCCCATAAACACTATCATCATTACCAACATCATTAACTACCATAAATATTATTACTATATATTACCAATATCACTAATTGTCCCACAAACACTATCATCATTACCAACATCATTAACTACCATAAATATCATTACTATATATTACCAATATCACTAATTGTCCCACAAACACTATCATCATTACCAACATCATTAACTACCATAAATATCATTACTATATATTACCAATATCACTAATTGTCCCACAAACACTATCATCATTACCAACATCATTAACTACCATAAATATCATTACTATTACCAATATCATTAACTGTACCATAAATATCATTACTATTACCAATATCATTAACTGTACCTTAAATATTACTATTACCAACATCAGTACTGTACCATAAATTTCATTACTATTATCAATATCATTAACTGAACCATAAATATCATTTCTATTACCAATATCATTACCTGTACCATAAATATAATTACTATTACCAATATCTTTAATTGTACCACAAACACTATGTATATCAATATTACCAACAACATTAAGTGTACCACAAACACCATCACTATCTGTATTACCACTATCACTGATTACACCATAAACACTTTCTCTATCATCATTACCAATATCACTAATTGTACCACAAACACTATCAACTTCAATATTACCAGTAAAACATGAAGCGACGTCCCTCAAACACTATTAGTGCCTTTATCACTATAAACATTACCAACATCACTAGTTGCCCAACAGCACTACTATTGCAACCACCAAAGTAATGCACTTCTTCCACAATCATCATTGTCTCCTTCCTCCTCCTCTCTCTCTTCAATGTTTATTTGTTGCAACATTTTTTATTCATTGGGGAGCTCCACATTTTAGGGGCTTGTCTTACTTTGGATTTTACCAAATTAAACTTCTACTTGGAGTTCGCATTCACTCATTCTTTCATTTTATTTTATTTGACTTTTTTGAAAACCAAACAATATTCCTGTTTGTTGCAAACTATGATTGGTTTACAACGTTGTCTTTCTTTGCGACGTCCAAGCTACGTCATCACGACTGACTGCTTTAGAAAAATCAAACCAATTAACAAACTGATATCTGTTTCTGATTTAAAAAAACAAAGTACATAAAAAAAGCAAAAGGACGTTTCCTCAATGCCTACGATAAAGTGATTTTGATGTGTGACGAAGTGGGAATACAAACTGACTCGCGGCAGTGTTTTGGGCATGTGACGAAATGGGAATACAAACTGACTCGCGGCAGTGTTTTTGGCGTGTGACGAAATGGGAATACAAACTGACTCGCGGCAGTGTTTTTGGCGTGTGACGAAATGGGAATACAAACTGACTCGCGGCAGTGTTTTTGGCGTGTGACGAAATGGGAATACAAACTGACTCGCGGCAGTGTTTTTGGCGTGTGACGAAATGGGAATACAAACTGACTCGCGGCAGTGTTTTTGACGTGTGACGAAGTGGTAATACAAACTGACTCGCGTCAGTGCCTATGACAAAGTGTTTCCGTGCTACACACATTCTTGAAGTTATTTTTGTTGTTTTTAATTACGAACACATGTCGGCAACAAGAAAAATAATATATATGAAAAAGAGAGGGAGGAGGGAAGGGAAGCAAACAAGATGAAAGAAAAACACATTGGCATACATTAATTGTTTTTTTTAATAATCATGCTCGAAGGTTCAGTCCGTAACTAAATGACACGCTATAATCACAGAATACAGGTTACGATAGATTAAGAAAGACTTTCTAATGAATAGTTAGAAAGCTAAACAAAAAGACAACTCATGCACACACACATACACACACACACACACACACACACACACACACACACACACACACACACACACACACACACTACATATACATAGATACATCATAAATCACAAGAGATATACGTGGAGGGAGAGACATTGACCGACAGACATGCAGAAGGATAAAGACAGATATATACATAGATACCTGATAAATATAAACAAATGGACAGACAGATAGATTGACAGATGGACGAGTGGTTAGCTAGAAAGATAGAGCCAGATAGATAGATAGATAGATGCGACAAACCTGTTCATCTTCCACAGGCCGGTTTGACGTTCTTGACTGCGGGCTGAGACCTAACGTGCTCTCAAAGACATCAATTCACTGCTTGCTGTCAATTCGCCTTCAACGGTCAAATCTCAAGTTCTTTCCGCTTCCATTTCGAGGTAGATGACGACTCCATTACCATGACACTATTTCAAGTAGAACTCTGCAGTAAATAAAGAATGACATTATTTTATTCAACGCACTTCAGTTCTCTTCTACTCATCCGGGAGAACCGCAGACCACACCAGGCGGCTAACAATGAGCCGCGCTGCAAGGTAATAAAATATACGGCTTGTGATACAAAAATCCTAGCGAAATAAATTTAGACAGCCCAGCAATTAGTTCTGAGTAAAACCACGAACTATATTCGTGAGTCAAGCTAGAAATAAGTCTATCAAAGGAATTGCTATGTTTGTGAACGACGTTTAAGAGTTTCTTTTATTCTATAGTATGCAATCAAGAATTACAAAAAATAAAACAATAATACAAAAAGATGAAAAGATAAATATTTTCTCTACCTTTTTTTTTTTTTTTTTACAATGACCAGCAATTTCTTCTGGTGAAGCAGTTAAGAACGTAAACTGAAACAATCGTCAGCTGATTGCGAGGGTTTTCTAGTGGCTGCGTGCCATGATAGTGATGTCCCCTTTGCATACCTTTTCACGACTCTCATTTGTCTCGGAGAAGTATGTGTGTGTATGCGTGTGGATATGCGTGGGGGATTCCTCTGAGTGCAAGTAAAAACTGTAGGCGCCTTGCTGTTGTTAACTTAAGCGAGAGTCTACTTACAGCTGGCCTGCTGCTGATTGCTTAGTTCCATCTGACTAATGCAGAGATCTACTTATAACACTGGCTGTTGCCCGCCCGAGGCTCACGATTAGGATCTGAGCGATGCTAAGAGAATGTGTTCATAACTATGTCTAGCCAACTGAACAAAGGTCACTTTCTGTTTGTGACGTTGAACTGACGCGGAAACGAGATTGTCGGAGCCTCAGTGTCTAAAGCTGTAATTTAAAAAAGTGAAAACCTGTAAACTTTTGCACGCACAGCACTAGAAAGAAAACAAATCACTAAATCTCTAGCAAATATCTACAAATGTTTCGTCACAGCACTAGAAAGAAAACAAATAACTAAATCTCAGCAAATATCTACAAATGTTTCGTCACATTCAAAATTTGCAAAGATTTGTCCGTACATTAACAAGGGTGTCACTTTAAATTTTAAAATGTACATGGCAGCGTCTACATTAAAAAAATTCATTTGGGGTGATTGCATTAAAAAGACAAAAATGAAGAGATTCATTGGCTTCATGATTTACTTCTCTAAAACAACATCTCATTAACAGTGAAGATACCAACGACCAGTGAATTTACAGCAACTATGTTCAGTTACAAGTCAGTCTAGAAAAAATGCTCGAGTATAAGTCAATCTAACAACTATGTTCAGTTACAAGTCAGTCTAGAAAAAATGCTCGAGTATAAGTCAATCTAACAACTATGTTCAGTTACAAGTCAGTCTAGAAAAAATGCTCGAGTATAAGTCAATCTAACAACTATGTTCAGTTACAAGTCGGTCTAGCAACTATGTTCAGTTACAAGTCGGTCTAGCAACTATGTTCAGTTACAAGTCGGTCTAGAAAAAATGCTCGAGTATAAGTCAATCTAACAATTATGTTCAGTTATAAGTCAGGTCTAACAATTATGTTCAACTACAAGTCAGTCTAGCAACTATGTTCAACTACAAGTCAGTCTGGAAAATATGTTCAGCTACATTCAGTCTTGGAAATATATTCGGTTACAAGTAAGTCTAGCAGATATATTCAACTACACGTCAGTCTAGCATTGTTCAACTACAAGTCAGTCAAGAAAATATATTCAGCTACAAGCCAGTCTAGCAAATATGTTTAGCTACAAATCAGTCTAGCAAATATGTTTAGCTACAGTTCAGTCTAGAAAATAAATTTAGCTACAGGTCATCTAGCAAATGTGTTCTGTTACAAGTCAGTCTAGAAAATATTTTCAGCTACAAGTCAGTCTAGAAAATATGTTTAGCTACAGGTCAGTCTAGCAAATATGTTTGGTTTTCAAGTCTAGAATATATTCAGCTACAAGTCAGTCTAGCAGTTATATTCAGCAACAAACCGGTTCTGCGACCATGTTCAGCTCCATGTCAGTCTAGAAGTTATGTTCAATTACAAGTCAGTCTAGCAGTTATTTGTCAGTCTGGCAGTATGTTCAGCTATAAATCAGTTTTGCATCTATGTTCAGTTACAAGTCAGTCCATGAACTATGTTCAGCTAAAAGTCATTCCATCAATTATGTTCAGCTACAAGTCAGTCCATGAATATCTTCATCTACAAGTCAGTCCATGAATTATGTTCATCTACAAGTCAGTCCATGAATTATGTTCAGCTACAAGTCAGTCCATGAATTATGTTAGCTTCAAGTCATTCCAGCAACTATGTTCACTTACAAGCCAGTCTAGCAGTTATGTTCAAACTACAAGCCAGTCTTTCTGATATGTTGAATTACAAGTCAGTCCAGCAAACATGTTCAATTTACAAGCAGTCTTTCAGATATGTTCAAATTACAGGCCAGTCTAGCAAGTATGTTCAATCTGCAAGATAATCTTTCAAATATGTTCAAACTACAAGCCAGTCAAACAGGTATGTTCAAAATACAAGCCAGTCTAACAGGTATGTTCAAAATACAAGCCAGTCTAACAGAATATGTTCAAACTACAACCCAATAACAACTATATATTACTTCTATATATGTAAAATGTGTATATGCTTAAATTAACATAGAACCACTTCAGTATAAACAAAATAATCCTTTATACAATTAGTGAGTAATTAAAATAGATCAAAAATTTAAATTCCTTCCAGTTGAACCTAACATAAAATATGAATAATATTCAAAGGAGGTCTAAAGTGGGACTATTCTAAGTTTTACATTACATAATTTGGACCATCAGAAAAACGCACACAGTTTACCAACTATTCTAAGTTTTACATTACATAATTTGGACCATCAGAAAAACGCACACAGTTTATTTACACAACTGTGGTATCTACTGATTTACAATTTTGATTCTTAAAAGGAATAAAAATTAGTCAATATGTTTATCGCTTAGGGATTTTGTGAACTTACATAAATTATATTAAAACAATCACCATTATGTATATTATACTGTTTGAAACTGATATATTTATTGCCAAGACTAAGAATGAGAATATATATTAAGCAATTTATACCCTCTGTTACATTGTCAGTCTGCTGATGACTTCATTTTAATGACTATTCTTGTTCTCAATGTCAGTCTGGTTAAAACTAGCCACATTATATTCTTGTTCTCAATGTCAGTCTGGTTAAAACTAGCCACATTATATTCTTGTTCTCAATGTCAGTCTAGTAACATTGTCTGATGCAATGTGACCGACATTATTCTTCTACTGATACTGGACCCAGGCAGCAGAAACAAAAATCCTACCCAAACAACCCTGTTCTAGTTGTAAGTTTACTTACGTTAGTGAAACCGTCAACGACTTTATCTCCAGTGACTTCCACTCGGTTCTTGAAAAACAAAATTTCGTTGGCCAAAATGCGAAGATCGAACAGTTTGGCTATAGGAAATCTTTGTTCAGAACCTCCTGTGCATTTCAGAAGTAACGGATTTAGTTAGGTCTGGTTGGGAAGAAAATGTTACTTTCTATTATCTTAATATACGAGTACTGGGTGCAATACTCGTAGGATATTCTAAATTGAACCCTAATCATGAAATTCATAACCATAAGTCTGGGATCGTAGATTATGAAATTTCTGCTGCTTTCCGCAGAGATGTGCAGTTATTAAATAGTGAAGATTGACATTTAACTTCGGAGAACAAGGAAATTACCCATAAAGGTCATTTGGTGCTCGAAATAAGTCGAGTGCACTTTTATTACCTACCTTAGCAGGACACGTCAGAGTGATGAATATCTATCTATCTATCTATCTATCTATCTATCTATCTATCTATCTATCTATCTATCTATCTATCTATCTATCTATCTATCTATCTATCTATCTATCTATCTATCTATCTATCTATCTACGAAAGGAAAATAACGAACATTTATTGCGAGTATTATTTCGACTAGAGTAATGAGCTTTATTACGACTGTAATAATGAACTTTATTGAAACTATAATGAAGATAATTATTTTGGCTACAGTAACGGTGATTAAATGAAACTATAAAAAAGAGGTAATATCGAGACTACATCATCACACTAATGCGACAATATTAAGGAAATAAACGAGACTATAAGAAGCAAGTAAAAGCACTGTTAGAATAAAAATAATTAATAGAATTTTTGTGATTCAGGAGACTTTAGTAACACAAACGTACATCTTACATTTCCTTCCACTAATGAAAGCAAACTTTCGTACGCTTGACTAATAAAATGAAAACTCGCGCTTGAGAAAAAGAAAGATGGAATACGAGGAAGCACTAGCTTTTAAATATTAGTGGTTAAAGTTCACTAAGGAAATTAAAGCTTGTAATATGCCACAATGCGACCATAAACGACGGGGATTGTGAAAGGGGAAATTTCACCACTGGAAAGAAGAAAAATGTAAAACGAAAAAATGTACGTCATACATTACCCAGACTGAACAGGTAATTTCTCAACTGATTATATGTGTGCGCTCGCGTGATTTTGTGTTTCAACAAGCCAGCTCGTACGATAAACTGGTCGTCAATAACCCGATAAAGCGAAAACTGACAACTTCGCTACTTAATAAAATTACTTTAGTACAGAAAAGCTAACCTAGTGCACCATTCATTACTCAGCGATAGTCAGAGCAAAACGACAAGCATTAACAACATGTATTCCGCGCACAGTGCCTGCCATTTATCGTCGCTCACTCTATCAGTGAAATAAAAAAAAGATAACCGCTCTTGGTTTGAACGGCTACCTTATAAATCGATATCGCTGTTTTCATCCAACATTCGCTGGTTACTAAAAGAAAAGTAGCATTAAAACATATAACAAAGAACTGAAATTTTGTGCAAAAATTGTTATAATCAAGAATTTCATACTTTAAAAAAATAGCCTATGTATCTGTCTGTTTTCGGAGGACTTTTCTTCATCTGGAATCAAGGCATACATTTTCTGCTGATATAGTCTACTGGAATCTGAGGCACGTTTGGACCTCAATGGTTACACCGTCCTCAGTCCTCTGGAATCTGAGGCACGTTTAGACCTCAATGGTTACACCATCATCAGTCCTCTGGAGTCTGAGGCACGTTTAGACCTCATTGGTTACACCATCCTCAGTCCTCTGGAGTCTGAGGCACGTTTAGACCTCATTGGTTACACTATCCTCAGTCCTCTGGAGTCTGAGGTTTATACCTCATTGGTTACACTGTCCTCAGCTACAGGCTTTCATTCTGGAATAGTATTTTTCTTTGGAAAAATAGATAAAAATCCGAGTTAGTCAGCCTTGGACGGGATGACATACTCAAGTATATTTCTGTTCTGTTTTTTCTGTTCGCTAACAGATTTTCTTCATGCATGAATGCGTGCAAAATGAAAACAATTTCCATTATACTTTGGTTTTGCTCATACTCGCATCCCGCATCCTAGAGTCTGCGCTCCAGTGGCGACCACTTCAGAAATGACTGCTGACTTTCCCTTTATAAGGTCAACCAGAATAATCATTTTTCATTTCTCAGAAAATAGTGGTCGTCACCTTTAGCACTTCTTTCATGGAGACGGCGGAGTGCCTGGAATTGATGAGATTTGATTGGTTTTCGTTTGGTTTTAGGCAAGAATGGTGAATCTCTTTCTCCTTCATAATTAATAGTAAGTCACTAGATGCATACCATTGGCTACTATGTGAAATAGAGCGCATATTTAATGGCTAAGTAGCTTTGTGTAGAGATCACGAGTTGAAATGGAGATTAAGCTAATTTTCAAGCGGGTACCCAGGCAGCATTTTAGAAAAAAATTGACAGCCCTAATCATTAGTGACATTGCTATCATCATTATTAGTAAAGTTTCTGTCATTACCTTTAGAGACATTTCTGTCATTATCATTAGTAACTTTTTTCTCATTATCATTAGTGACATTTCTGTCATTATTATTAGTAACGTTTCTGTCATTATCATTTAGTGACGTTTCTTTCTTCATTATTAGTAAACGTTTATGTCATTATTATTAGTGACATTTATGTCGTCATTATTAGTAACGTTTCTAACATTATCATTTAGTGACATTTCTCTCTTCACTATTAGTAACGTTTCTGTCATTATTTTATTTAGTGACATTTCTGTCATCATTATTAGTAAGTTTTCAGTCATTATCATTTATCGACATTTCTATCATCATTATCAGTAACGTTTCCGTCATTATCATTAGTGGCATTTCTATCATTATTATTAGTAACATTTATATCAACATCATTGGTCACATTTCTGTCATTGTTATTATAATTTTCATCGAAAGCAAATTTGGAGATTAGGACGAACGTCTCACTATTTCAAATCTTGCATGTCATAAAACCCGCTCTTAAAATCTTTTTTCCACGTCATAAAACCTGCTCTTAAAATCTTTTTTTCCCATGTCATGAAACCCGCTCTTAAAATCTTTTTTCCAAGTCATAAAACCCACTCTTAAAATCTTTTTTCCATGTCACAAAATCCGCTCTTAAAATCTTTTTTCCATGTCAGAAAACCCGCTCTTTAAACACTCTTTCCACATTAGATTAGACTGCCTAACGAAAAAGTTTATTTTAGAATGATACTGTTAATTATATTTATTGTACAGGTGACGAGGCTTGACGAACACATTCTGCTTTCTACGGACCGCCTAAAACAATGATTAAAAATTTCGGTTAAGCTTTACTTTAATTGCTATTTAGATTTTTCAAAAATCTTTGCAAGGAAAAAGGCTTTACACTGAAAAACTTTACAAGGAAAAAAGCTTTACACTGAAAAAACATTTCGCATGAAACAAACATGCATCGATAAATGGCTGTGTTGTAGGATTTAGTACTTTTCTCCATGGTAACAGGCATCCATGACTATTGTAAGTGACTGAGAAGAAAACAGGCCATTCCCCCCCCCCTCCAGGCAGCGAAGGAAAAGAATTTTGAAAGTTTGCAAAACAAGGAATGAGAAAACAATTAGTAAAGATACAAAGAATCCGACAGTAACTATCATAAGCGTTTGAAAATATTTTTAAAGGAAATAATTCTTGAGAACAAAGTAAGTATTTCTATCTTTAAGACCAGATCAGTAGCAAAACTAAGCCGGCATAAGAAATATTTATAACAATGGCTAACACTTGTTAACATTAATAATAAAAAGTCAAAGTAATTAGGTAACACTTGTTAAGTGCATGCACTTTTCATGAAAAGAACGTTGTTACAACACCACATTTGTGTCGTGGTGACGTAGTCTCCATTCATGCATTTTAAAACATAACATCAACTACAAAAAGTCAGTGGCAAAATATCAAACAAGCGCTTTGCGGTTATAATTTTAAATTATAACCAATGATTTCAAAATATCATACAATCGCTTTGCGGTTATAATGTTAAATTATAACCTATGCTTTTAAATGTTATATTTATATATAAAACTTTATTATAAAGAATGCACTGGCCTTTCATTTTGTATGTGCACGAAAGCCTAATGTTGCTACGTAAGGACTTTTTACCCAAGGTTCATCACTCCATTAAGACACAAATTAGTGTCACTTTAAGCGAAAGAAAAATGTTGTCACGCACCTAAACATGACATGTAAAACTTCTCATCCGAGATTGGAAATCTGCAGGGGACTAAATTTAACCTTTTGTTTGTTTTGTTTAAAACAATACATGGTGGGATGAGTTAAGTGTATATATATATATATGTATGTATATACTTGGGCTCACCCTCCCACCCACTAAAAAAAATTCATCATAGAGACTATTTGCGGAAGAACATATTAACAATCTACTTAAACAAATATAGTAAATGTCACTTTAAGAATAGAGATACTGGCTGAAACTAGAGCATTAATTTAAAAAACTGTTTAAACAGACGTAATGAAATTCAATTTAAAACAGAGATGTGGCTGAAACTAGAACAAGTATCTCTCTCCTAACTGACACAGAACCCTGACGCCCTGAGAAATGCCCATTGAATCAGATATATAAAGAAGGCAACTGGGTCTCGGGGCCTCATCCTGCATCACTCCGAACGTAAATACAAATAATAATCACTTTCACACGTTAAGGGTTCACGGAAATGAAGATACAAAAGTACGATCATTAGAAATGGTGAGTAGTGGTGAAATGAAGATACAAAAGTGCGATTATTAGAAATGGTGAGTAGTGGTGAAATGCAAAATAGAGAACATAATAGTGCATAACCCGGGACAATGCAATATGGATGCCATAGTTTCCTATAGTCGAGGAGAGGTAAGATGGCCCAAAATAAATGATCTGTCTCAGTCCATACTGAGGACGGACAAAGTTTACAGCATGCACACCATATCAGTCCATACTGAAGCCAAAGTTTACAGCATGCACACCATATCAGTCCATACTGAAGCCAAAGTTTACAGCATGCACATCAGATCAGCTCATCCTGAAGACGGACAACATTTCCAGCATGCACACAGATCAGTCCATACTGAAGACAAAAGTTTACAGCATGCACATCAGATGGGAATTCACTTTGGTGTAGCTTGCAGTTACCAATGGACAAAGAAGAAATCGACCTCCATCCGGGTTTAGATCATCCATTTGAATCTCGGGTAGACATAGAGCAAGGTTTCCGTGCCCGAGTACCATCTCGAACATGGATTAATAAAGATGGAAGAAGAAGCAGCCAGGAACTTTGAATGCCAGAATCATGGGTTTTAAATTCTGAGTCCTGGAACTTGAGATCTGGAACCATGAATCTTAAATCCTGAGACCTGGACCAAGCCATACCACATTGAAAGCATGCCCGTGAATAGACATTAAAGCTCTGTCTCACTCATCTTACTTCCACATAATTTACATTTACATATAGAGAAGTATATATATTTATAAACAGGACAAACTGGAGAAAAAGCACAATATATAAAAATATGTCTTGCCTTTTATTGGGAAAAATTATGAATCAAACACAGTAGGCACTATTGATTTTTGTTTTAAAAAAATAGTTTTTCTGTTCTTCATCATACACACGAAACCACGGATTGCAAGGTGCATTCTCATCTTCATCACTTTCACCATTTTTATTGCTACTTTCTAATACTTCTTCACTCAATCATCTTCATCACTTTCACTGCTTTTATCGCTACTTTATAATACTTCTTCAGTCAAATCATCCCATTCACTATTGCTCGATAGCATATCACTCTCACTGTCACTCATTATTTTGCGTTACGTAAAAACAAGAAAAAAACTGCCTGAAAAGCTTTCAAAAATATAGCAGACGCTTTAGTGACGTTTAAAAAGGAAGCAAGATGTTGACAGATTTGTAAACAAAGCTCTGATTGGCTGGGATGGACCATTCAGAGCTGTTCTTTGGTAGGGCTGTCAGGCCGTGTTGTCTTTTTGAGCACTACGACAGGGTCCAAAGGGTTAAAGAGAAGAAGGAACGTTCAGAAAAATATATTTAAGGAGAAGAAGAAGGAACTTTTAGAAAGAGATATATTTCTTCAGAAGAAGGAGAAGCAACTTTAAAGCAACTAATCACTTGTTGACATAACAGGGACGTTAAGAAAACCCATAAATAATTGTTTCATGAAAATCCACCACCCGTTGTATGAATATTAACGGATAGAAAAGGATAAGACATGTCAAGGTGCCATAATTTATGAACAATGAAAGTCTCTGACAGCAAGCAAATAGTCTGTCACGGTGCGGGGCCTACAGATGGCAGAAGGTTTTATAAGTGCGCTCAAGTTTGAATAAGCGAAAGAACACACGGAGTGTGAGCTATCAAAAACCTTTGATCCTTTCCTGAAACTGCTCACCATTTACATTTATAGGTATTATTGTACGATGGCATGAGAGTTATTACAAACTAAAGAAAGGGGGAAACCATGGGGTTTGTAATGTAACCATAGCAACAAAGGCCTCGTACAGCAGACCTTTCTTCATCTGTTGCTTTGTGCTGTCAATTAAGCGGCGTACAGTGATACAGGAAATTTATTTAGAACTGAACGGTGTCCGAGGTGTCTGTCTTCTTCCGGACAAATTGTTGACAGCCTCAATTTCATGCACAGAAAGCATACCCTTATCATTTTAATTTTTTTCTTTCTCAAAGACTAAGAACTGTCCTGGGTATCGGATGTGTGGGGGTGAGAGTGGGTGCTAAAGAGCAACAGGCACGATTGTCCGAAATACGTTTGTAGTTCTTACTCCCCCTACAGTATGTTGTCTCAGCATCATTTTTCATTCAACTGGAACATATTGCTCATTGTAAAAAGCATTTAACGACGGCTAATTTTTCTGTTTTAAGTAAAGACTCGATTCCAAAGCATAGTCATGTCTACAGAACACGGGAAGGTAACATTCCTTTCACACATGAAATACGCTCTAGCCTCTTTCAACACTTGGGGCCAGCCAGAAGGTGTGTTTTGTGGAATTAGCCTAAGGCTGCGGGCGGCCCTAGGATGGTGGAGAATTAATATCTTGCCCATTTCCTAGCACATCTTCACACACGTGAAGAAAGATATGTTAAAATTTCCATCTGGTATACTCCGGGTTCAATCTGCTAACAGTCAGTAGTTCCGCAAGAAATTGTCGACATCCATCCAACTCCTATTATACTTGCATAAGATTGCCCTCTGAAACATACACGACAGACCTTTCATACTTTCCGGCAGTCGGATTCCGGTAGCTCACGCAAACTCGACGCTTACTTGATGAATCTCTCACACAAGCTTGTAAGACTGCCCGTAGCTATATCAACAATACATAGCATGGTGTTGACACAGTGTTACATGTTCTTATTATGCTGCTTCTCCTGGGAAACAAAATTTGTCTGCTTCAGGTGACAGAAGTAACAGGATAAAGGCTAATAACATTGAAAAGAAAAAAACAACCAGACACCCACCTGTCAAGTCAGACAATCAACTAACCAAATAACCAATCATCCAACTTACCAATCAAACATCCAGTTAATCCAAAGAAACCAATCGTCCAACAAGCAAACCAACTACAACAGACCAAAATCAATCAATCAACCAACAAGCAAACCAACTACAACAGACCAAAATTAATCAATCAACCAACTAGCAAACCAACTAATGAAAAAACTCAACCAAGCATCACACCAACCAGCCCACCAAGAGATCAACCAACAACAAAACAAAGGACAACATTCAAAATCAAAATCACCAGAAAACAGCAAGAAGACGGAAATATTATTTTACAAATAAATACATACAGGATAAGGATCGTCAATTTAACATCTAGTAAAGTTTTACTTTTAATAAATTCACATACACATAATATGGTAATTGTATACGTTTGCATCAGAAATGCTCATAATTTTATAATAAGAGAGATTTCTTTTTAATGATGGATTTATTTCTGGATAGCGTTCACAGCCACCGTTGATTTCAAAGACGGGTTCCTAGGCCGAAGAAGAGCTGGTGAAGGTATGTTGAAAAAAAATTAGATGAATAGCGATGCTAAATCTGACTTGTGTGAGCCAGTCGGACCTTAATAGCCGGGTGGAAGCTGATATTGCGATACTTAAGCCAATGTTAAATTTGGATCGCTCTCTGTATACCGCTGCTATCAGGTTGGCTTCTTTGGGCGTGTTTTAACTTATTTAGGGGGAGGGAAGAAGCACTGTCATCTTTTAAATATTTTGAGCAATGCTGACTGGAAATATGGGGAGCGCTTCCGGCCAGACCAATTTCACACAACGAGCAATAACACGCCTTCAGTTTCGTCTGTCTGCGCGAGACGATAGAGTTTTCCTGAGCTCTCTAAAAGCCACCCGTCTTACTTTGTATCTAAAACACTTATAATTTGTTGTCCGAGACACCTGTCTTACTTTGTATCTAAAACACTTATAATTTGTTGTCCGAGACACCTGTCTTACTTTGTATCTAAAACACTTATAATTTGTTGTCCGAGACACCTGTCTTACTTTGTATCTAAAACACTTATAATTTGTTGTCCGAGACACCTGTCTTACTTTGTATCTAAAACACTTATAATTTGTTGTCTGAGACATCTACAATATGTTACTTTGCATCTAAAGCACTCATATTTTGTTATCTGAGACACCGACAATATATTACTTTGTATCTAACGACTCATAATTTCTTATCTGAGACACCGAAAATATGTTAGTTTGTCTAAAACACCTGTATGTTATCTGAGACACCTACAAAAGTTATTTGAATTTAAAACACTTATAATTTGTTATATGATACACTTAAAATATGTTACTTTGTATTTCAAACACTTATGATTTGTTTTTTTTAGACACCTAAAATGTGCTATTTTGTATCTAAAACAATTATAATTTGTTTTCTGAGACACCTAAAAAATGTTATTTTGTAGACCTATCTCTCACAAAATGGCAGCTATACAATGTATAAATAACCAAAACAATCATACACACAAAGTGTGAGGTTTTTTTTTTGACAAGTCACGCATACATACATACTTGTACACCGAATTACTTTTGTTTCAGTCAAGACTGACGTCAGCCAGTGACGTACGAATGCGGGACTAGCTGTCGGGAGTTTTGACTCACACGGGCTCACATATTTGTTTGTAATAGATTTCGGTGAGGTGTTGGAGAAATGACATGCCTGACAGTGGTACTTTGTTTTATGTATCCAATAAGATGTGATCTCATGTATGGTGACTCACAGAGTTGTTATTCTCATTTCTTTAGAAAAACTAAAACGGATTTTACGAGTGTTAAGAAAGCAAATGACGACTAGACACGAAGCTTCTGGCATGAGCCAGCGTCAAGTACAAGGTCATTAATATCTCCTGTGACAGCGAGGCGTGGCGCCGCGCAAGCGTTCCCTGTTAGTCATAGAATGACGTCACACACACACACACACACACACACACACACACACACACACACACACACACACATGCTAAAGCAAAGGGACTGTATTCTTGGTACTAGTTTTTCTTATTTTGCTCCAAACTTGTACTATATTGACTGAAAAATACTGTCATCATTAACAAGGAAAGAAACAAAGAAGAAAAGAACATAATTATCTCTTTGAGCTAAAACCTCACATCCATTTTTACCAACTTGTGATTTTGCGGCTCTCTAATACCAATTTAGGCATTCTCACATTTTTGCATGTCTAGAAGGCAGTTGTGAGAGAGTGTTTATGTTTTTGTTTTTGTTTTTTTACTTTATCCAGTCCTTTAATATGATTGGCTGTTTCTTCTTGGGTTATTTTTCCTGCAAAATGGCACAGGAAGTTATAATTAAGTTTTAAAATATTAAGACTGACATTATAAATAAATAAAACTAAATGAAAAGTGGGTGGAGTTGTGTAGAGAATGGATTTCAGATGGTTTTAGTTTGTCCCAAAATTAATTCCCTTCAGGAAAAACTAGGTAAATGCATTTTAAACATATACAACTACTTGGACACCATGCAGTGCACTCAAATGATGTGAGTTCACCAAATAGTCTAGTCTTCATACTCACAGCCAGTGTGATCAAGTCTTCATACTCACAGCCAGTGTGACAAAGTCTTCATACTCACAGCCAGTGTGATTGGATCTCCATACTCACAGCCAGTGTGATTGGATCTCCATACTCACAGCCAGTGTGATGAAGTCTTCATACTCACAGCCAGTGTGAAGAAGTCTTCATACTCACAGCCAGTGTAATTGGATCTACATACTGTCCTTGGGCACTCCTTATGATGGTATTTTTGAAAATGACTTAGTTGAAGTAAATGCTCGAGGCAAGAATATTCTAGAATTGTTGATGCAATGCAAACAGAGTGAGTAGTTTTTTTCTTTTTAAATAATACTTATCCAATGGTTATGATTTACGAGAACAAGACCAACCAATCAGCAGAAATTAAATTTTACTTGCTGTAGAAAATTCTATTCTCTAATCACTTTGAATTTGGAGTGGCAAGAAGAAAGTTTGGTTTTGAAAGGCATCCCTGATAATAACTTAAACTGACTGAATGAGAGAGAATGGACTTAGGAATATTTCAGGTAATTTTACTATTGATATGTTATACTTGTGTAGAGATGTACTATGTGAGTTGACTTTTATTTCTACAAATGTTTGAATTAAGCTGCTTGCATTTAGTGTGTTGACACTTTAAACTGTTTTGATATGCTGAATTTATTATGCCATGTGCATAATGGGCTAATGAATACCGTTGCAGGATTTTGAGACTGGAATGTAAGATAGAATGGAGGTATATTGTTAGGTTTGCTCCTTAAGTATATTTTGCAGTGAGCAAGTAGCCTTTCCAATTTTCAGTTACCTTACACATGTTTATTGAATTTACCAGTTCACTGATTATAACCTGAATGACCGGGAAGATGTGGGAAACATCTGTTGTGATGTAAGGGATTACTATTTATATAATTATATTTTATAAACAAAGATCCAGATTTCTCTACACATTTACAATACAACACACAAACATACACACATACATAAAGATAGATGCTAGAGAGAGATTCATTGTGTGAAAGCATATCATTAACATTACAAATTATTAAACATATAAAACTAAAATAATATGTTACATCGAATAATAAAAAATAGTTTTATATTGTAAAGTGCATGCAAATTACACATCTTAACTGAACTATAAATCCAGTAGAGTGTACCTTTAACATATGTTTATCCAAGCAAAATTTATTACACTAAATAATAACTAATTGCAAATTAATATCTATCAATTGAAACAGTATTTGTGATTGATCCCAATGCCACTTAGTTAATGATTATTAATAGTATTTAGTAACTAATCATTCATAACTAATTACAAATGATGAGAATCTTAATTTATATTATTAATAATTCTCCAGCAGACACCATTCTTCTCTCTCATTTGGCAGATATGCAGGTGCTGTAAACATTTCTCTCTTCCACAATATTAAGTCAACATTTATCATCACATAATATTCCACAGGTGGAAAACGTCTTACTAAAGGAGAAGACAAATCTGTCTTTAACCTATATTTAGTGAGCCCCCATCTACCCACTCTCTTCTCCAACATAAGATTATCAATATATGTTAGAAGGGCAATAAATTTAACATTAATTTATTAAATCAACAATCAATATGACAAATACAATGAAATAGATTACTCAATTACTCATGGATATTTCCATGAAACCACATTCAAATAATTTTGTCTACACAGTCTATATCCTAAAATACAATTCAACAACTTAATAGAAACCACAGGGTAGTTCTTATCGGAGAATACAAATGCTGCTATTCTCTCTAAGCCAAACATGGGCGCCCTCTTTCACCCGTGTTAGTTTCTTCAATCAGAATAACAATTACAGCAACTGTAGTACTTCCTTATACTAGAAATTTCTCATGTAGTCAGCATATCTTGCTGCATTACATCAAATGTAGTGTATTCTCTACACTTACACACTGCTTTCCACCTCAATCACTGACATTGGTAGCAGTTTACAATCAGCAAACCACTAGGTTCAAATCATACACTTAGAAAAGGCTGCTTGTCCCTGTAAAATATAATCAGGGAACAAATACACACCATTCTTTCCTACACTCCAGTCTCAACTTACAATTTCCTGCAATAGTATTTATTAGCCTGATACATGCACATAGAATAATAAATTCAGATTATCAAAACAATGTCAAGTATAAGAGCAGCTTAGTTCAAACATTTGTAGAAATAATAATCTACTCACATAATACATCTCTACATAAAACAAAGATATAACATATTAATAGCAAAAGCGCATGAAAATTTCTAAGTCCATTCTCTCTCAGTCAGTTAAATCACCATTAAGCTAATGGCTGCGTTTCAAGACTGGACTTTTTTGCCAATTCAAATTCAAGTGATCAGACAATAGAATTTTCTACAGCAGGTAAACGTTTTTATCTCAGCCCATTGGCTGGTCTCGTTCTCATAAAACTTAACTATTGAATAAATAAAACTACTCACCCAATTGAACTAGTTTGTGCTACATCAGCAATTTCTAGCATATTCTGAACTCAGGTTGTTTACTTCCAACTCTGACACTTACAAAATATCACCCTAAGGCGAGTCCAAGGTCGGGTCAATTGGACAGTTTAACAATTTATACAACAATTAAACTTAAAGTTAGGTATATGCAAATTTACTCCGCCACAGATGATAACCATGTTTAGTTGTTTTCTTTAGAATAAATTTTGTCACAGATTAAATCAAGTCTTCAGATTGTTGATAATCCTTTTACTCAAATAAATAAAGGTGTTCCTGAATTTCAGATCTATATTCTTAAACCAGATGATTTTACTAATTCTATAGCATCAACACTTATGATGTTGATGTTGTATCTTAATCTTCAAATATTTTAAATCAGTACAAACTTTTTAATGTATTGTCCTAACAAACTTCGACTTTATATTTGAAATATACTTTGCATTTGCATGTCATTTGCCAGTATTCAGAGAAGTAGGATTGTGAAACAAAAAAGCTACATATATAATCTTTAATATGTACACTTTATGAAACTTCAGTATTTCTAATTATAGCACAAACAAGTCAGATATCATGTCTTTGAATTGTACATGGAATTTGTTCACATACTTAATTGTACATGATATCTAGTTCACATATTTAATTGTACATGATATCTAGTTCACATATTTAATTGTACATGATATCTAGTTCACATATTTAATTGTGCATGATATCTAGTTCACATATTTAATTGTACATGATATCTAGTTCACATATTTATTTGTACATGATATCTAGTTCACATATTTAATTGTACGTGAAATCTAGTTCACATATTTAATTGTACATGATATCTAGTTCACATATTTAATTGAACATGATATCTAGTTCACATATTTAATTGTACATGATATCTAGTTCACATATTTAATTGTACGTGAAATCTAGTTCACATATTTAATTGTACATGATATCTAGTTCACATATTTAATTGTACATGATATCTAGTTCACATATTTAATTGTACGTGAAATCTAGTTCTCATACTTAATCGTGCATGAAATCTAGTTCACATAATTCTACGTGAAATCTAGTTCTCATACTTAATGGTACATGAAATCTAGTTCACATACTTAATGGTACATGAAATCTAGTTCACATACTGAAGAGTACCACATCAGGTACATAAATTACCATAGATAGGTGTGCGTTATATTGAATTCATGTATGTGTAATCAATGTATTATTTCGCAGCTAATTAATTTGTTTGCTGCTGTTGTTATTATTTCTTACGGAAATGTGATTAAAAAAACACCCTGTTACGTCTTTGAAAGTGTGAATCATATTAGTCATGAAGTTGGTTCAGTGTGAAGTTTGCTTATGTAATTGGATCACCTAATTGTTCAGTTCATTATCATCTACGTAATTAAACAAATCTAAATTGTTTTGTAATGCTAAATGTGTATTAATATAATAAATTAAAAACTAATAACAAAGTAAAATGTCAAATTTCTTAAAATTTAATTCACACAGTGATGGCACCCTATCAAACTGATCAATATAGTGAAATGTCAAATTTCTAATACTTTAATTCACACAGTGATGGTAACTATCACACTGATCAAAATGTCTACTATCTAAATAAGTCATATCTTGTATACTAGTTAATGCTTCTATTATATTGTGATTCTTTGTGTAAGATGTTCGTGGTACTAAAATATCTATTATACTCGATTCATTTTGTAAGATGTAATGAAGTAAATCTTCACATTGCTGAATCTGCATCGCACTCATGCATCAACTAATGAAGTCGTCAGCAAGATATGTAATACATGAATAGATGTCATTATTATAAAGGTTACACATTATTCAATACTTAATAACGTAACAACAACAGCACATCCTCAATAATTTGGTAGAACAAATATATTGAAGACCAAAAACACACTCTTTAATTCACTAGCAGCCCAACTGTTCTTCCCCATTTTAAATTTTTAGGTTTTTTTTTTTAACGTCCACTTTATCATCATGACGTAGCTATATGCGAGCAGTCTAAATTTGCAAAGTCATCAAATTAAGTGCACATCTTTTGCTTTTGGCTTCAAGAGAAAATCTAATTCACAGGTGTACTAGCCATGACACCATGACAGTTCACCCATTATATTCATTATTAATACGTAGAAGCCATGTTACATTACCGTTATTTCTATCTCACATTAGTTTTTTTTTTTAGAAGCTAGCATTATTCTGCTGCGTAATAAAACGGGGTGGGGGTGAGGAATTCTAAGAATGTCCGTTTTTTTTTAGTTTTTTTTTTTTAGAGAAAGCTAATAGTTACGAAAGTGATCATCTTGATAAATGTTACACATATTGAACGCTTTTATTTGTAGGTCAGCAATTTCTTTTTCATTGCATCTGAAGAGTAGCCTTCGCCACCCCCCTCTTCTGGTGTGCCATATATATTTGAAAACAATCATGGTGACGTTGTACAGTTTACAGAAACACAGTTTACATTTTGGTATGAGTGATTTTGTACACACGTATGATCTTGTACAGTTTTGGAAACAGATTTTGCACTCTTGTATAAGTAATCTTGTTCAGTCTTTTAAAATAAATTTTGCACTCTGGTATGAGTGATCTTGTACAGTTTTATAAAAATAGATTTTGCACTCTAATTTGAGTGATCTTGTACAGTTTTATAAAAATAGATTTTGCACTCTGATTTGAATGTTCTTGTACAGTTTTATAAAAACAGATTTTGCACTCTGATTTGAGTGATCTTGTACAGTTTTATAAAAATAGATTTTGCGCTCTGATTTGAGTGATCTTGTATACTTTTTGGATACAGATTTTGTACTCCTGGTGTAATCGTGTACACTTTTTTCGACACCTATTTTACACTTCTGGTGAGATCTTGTACAAGTTCATTGTTTCAAGTAACCTTAATATAACAACGAATCAGTTTTTTTGTAGCGACATGTTCTCCATTTCTGGTTGTCAGTAGTGACGGGTTTTCAATTGCCATCTTTCTCGCTATTCTGTTATCTGGCTCCGCCCCCTTGTGCGCATTGGTCAGCAGTCGATTTGTTTCAGGCTGACTCACCATCTTGTCTGCTTTTTTTTCTGATGGTAAATTTCCAAGTGGTTGATGGACGCGAATGGGTGGACATTCTTGAGTGTTATGTTCTTTTCGTGACCTTTGGAAGGTAGGCTCAATTGTTTATATCTTTTACATCAAATTTCTGAGATGTCTGAATATCTTTCAGCAGGTAAGCAAGTCTTCTGTATAGGGAGGTCAGACGTTTTAGCCAGAGTATTTGCCCTAGGCCAGGACTGGGGCGTTCCAGTTTGCCGTCTTTCAAAAATGTTTTTGTTGATATATGTCTCATTGGATTTGATATGTTCTGCTCAGGCGTTTCCTGATGTACTTGTGTATTAAAAGTTGTCTGGCGTAGATGCTTTGCTTATTTGGTTTGCCCAAAATAATTTATAGAAGCACTTATTGTCCTTTGTATTTTGCGCATCTTGCTCTGCTTTGCTTTTCCATTTCAGTTCTTGGTAAAATCTCCAAGAAGTTGTTCACGCTTAATTTCTGTTTTCCTGTTTGATATCTTTTATAACACTTTTGATGTTTCTTTGATGGAGATGGTATTTGTTAATTAGTTTGTTAATTAGTTTGTTAGTTAATTTGTTAATTAGTTTGTTAGTTAATTTGTTAATTAATTTGTTAATTAGTTTGTTAGTTAATTTGTTAATTAGTTTGTTAGTTTATTTGTTAATTAGTTTGTTAATTAGTTTGTTAGTTTATTTGTTAATTAGTTTGTTAGTTTATTTGTTAATTAGTTTGTTAGTTAATTTGTTAATTAGTTTGTTAGTTAATTTGTTAATTAGTTTGTTAGTTAATTTGTTAATTAGTTTGTTAGTTTATTTGTTAATTAGTTTGTTAATTAGTTTGTTAGTTTATTTGTTAATTAGTTTGTTAGTTTATTTGTTAATTAGTTTGTTAGTTAATTTGTTAATTAGTTTGTTAGTTAATTTGCTAATTAGTTTGTTAGTTAATTTGTGAATTAATGTCTATGCTTTTGATTACCATGAAATGCCGTTGTCCTTCGGCTTCCTGGATACTTCACCGACATTTTCTCTACTATCCTTTTACCCCATGGTGGTTCTGGTGGATTTATTTGTGAGTGGTTTGGTCTGTAAATTAGAAGTTCTGTTACCCTTGGTTGCGGATTTGTTTTGTTTCTAAGTTCTTGTTGGTAAATGTAGTCTAAGCACTTTGTTTACATTATGCCTGGGCAGTTGTTAGTTCTTTACTGTTTCACAGTCTTCACGACGGGGTTCTAGAATCACGTGACTTGTAGTTCACGAAGCTTTACATATCCATCAGAACGTTTTGCTGTCCTTCAGTGAGATCAGTACTGGAGACAGCTGTATTGTGTTCATTTCTTCACTGTAATCAAAGGTTGACGGTAGTCGTGGGAGTATCAAAATTGTGCTGTTTCAGTTCTGTTGTGGGTGTCTAGGAAAGTGTTGTGGGCTGTTTTCTGTTTTAATTTTGTTGTTGTAATTTCAGAGATGCTAACTGAGTGTGTATGGACGCTGTATCTCCTCTAGTCCAAGAGGCGATGTCCGGTGATGGGATCACTCTGGGAGAATAACGAGACAGATTACATGGATTCCGTTACTGTATCGTTTGAGCGATGATTCTTTCTGTGATTAACAAGGTGCTGTTCCTTTCTCGAGTCTAATACCTTTATGGTTTTGTTCCTGTTCCAGTGACACATTTCTCAATCCAAATTGATTTTTTAAAAAATGACATCAATTACATTAGCTTAAACTTTCATCAGGAAAATTCCGTTCCACTAAACTGTCACCAGGAGAATCTCTTTCCACTATAGGAGAGGAATGAAATTTGATCACGTGTGCACCGAAGTGACGTGAATTGCTGCCGCTGAGGTTCAGAGAAGAATGCAACCAGTAGCACATAACAATAATATAATATTAATTTATTTATTTACATAACAGCAACATTACTAAGTGATAATTAGAAAAGGGCCTATGCACGAAATGGTTTTATGTTCATAGATAATAGAGCAAATACAATTTTTCAGCTCAAAAGCTTGTGGTCAAAATGAAAATGGGTGTGACTGAAGAATAACTTTTTGGAAAGTTAAATTTATATTGGTAACTCAGAAAGCATTGCAAACGACTTTGTAATTCGATCTATACAAATATATTCCAGATATTGATACATTTATTCCTATTCCTGCTCAGCGTTTTGATCCATCCATCCATCCATTCATCCATTCATCCATCCATCCATCCATCCATCCATCCATCCGTCTATCTATCAATCTATCTCATACCATGCACAAACACATATGTAACTGATAGGACTATACTATCATATGAATTTTTCCTCTGAATTTCTTTATGTGATTTTGATTTTGTGGATTATTCCTAGGACATTTTTTCCTGTGCCATATCTATGTGACTTTTCTTCCTGTGACTACACTCATCCTATTGCAATCATTAGTCGGTTTGTTATTTCAAGAAACAATATCAATCACATATTCACATTCAAATCTTGCAGAATAGAGAAACAAGTTTATTAAATGATACTTATGAACACACACACACACACACACACACACACACACACACACACACACACACACACACACACACACACACACACACACACATACATCCCTTCTATCCCTGACCAGCCACTCAAAAAACTACTAATATACTACACGCACACACACAGATCAATTCCCAAACAAGCGACACATTATATTAAATAAAAACTAACAATACTATTTCAGAAAACTATTAACCGCTCAATAAAATTTAAAAATAATTTGAAAAGTACATATTCGTACTCATACCTACAGATCTTCGCGCGTTGCAATTCTATGGGAGACTACTCTTGTAAAGTTACTGTTCAGCTAGTTTGTAAAGTAGTTTCCCATACTTCATGCATGGCAATTAAGAAGTTTCTCAGCTGTTAAGACGGTAAGGGACTTAACTCTGCAACATAAGCCTGTTTGAACATGTTGCAAGCTACATAAATACGATTTTCATTTCGTTGATAATGACTTAAAACCTGTGAAGGTAACCGAATGGTCCTAATGATTTGAAATTTATTTGCTTTTATTAATGTATCATTAAAATATAATAGGGCTTTTAAAGATTAATTTTTTTGGAATAGATTTATGAAAAATAACAATTAATTAATAGTTAATTTTATAAGTAAGAAATTTCCATTTTTCTTAAACATTGTAAAAAGTTAATAAATGATAAGTTCAGACTTTCAAACAGCAATGATTAAAAATGTTACTCATGATCTCCTTTCATCCAGCCCCGTAGGCAACCGAGCGTGTTCACATTATGTGGTTGAATTGACCAACGTGTTTTGTGAGACACCTAAAATATACTATAAACGAGGTACAGAGGTGGCCATGAGTAACTATAAACATCATTCACATTACGTGGTTGAATTGACCAACGTGTTTTGTGAGACACCTAAAATATACTATAAACGAGGTACAGAGGTGGCCATGCGTAACTATAAACATCATTCACATTTCGTGAAGAACTAAAACACTCATGAAAACGAGCTCCTACAAATTTAAGCTGTCACTGAACAACATTATGAAAACTACATTATGAAAACACGGCAGGCATGCAGGAATAAATTAAATTGAGAAAGAGGTCAGCTTTGTCTTGTAACTGCAAATTTGTATATAAAAAATTCCTCCTTCCTTCCTTTCCTTTCCTTTCCTTCCTTCCTTCCCTTCCTTCCCTCCCTCCCTCCCTCCCTTCCTTCCTTCCTTCTAAATTTCTTTCTAAGTTTCTTTCTTTCTTTCGTTCTTTCGTCCGTTTTTTCTTTCTTTCAAATAAATTGTTTATACCATAAAAGTACAAGTGAAGTCTTCGCTATTTTATTTACAATCACAAAACAGTTCATGAGTTTCTCTTTAAAATAAATGCTTATGTATCGATAATTTATCAGAAAATAAAAAATGAATCTTGCACACAATCCTCCAGATTAAAAAAAATCCTGGATGGACATATAATGACGTAAAATTACAACCCAAAGAAAACAACTAGATTTTATTATTTCTTAAAATTACAACCAAAGAAAACAACTAGATTTTATTATTTTCGAAAATTACAACCAAAAGAAAACAAACCAGATTTTATTTCATAAAATTACAAGCAAAAGAAACCAAACTAGATTTTATTTATTTCCTAAAATTACCTTTAAAACACCACGTGCTATTATTTTCTAAAATTACAATAGGAAAACTGGACTTAATTACTTCCTAAAATTACAATAGGAAAACTAGACTTAATTACTTCCTAAATTTACAATAGGAAAACAAGACTTAATTACTTCCTAAAATTACAACCAAAATGAAAGACTCCCCCCCCCTCCTAAAATTACAATCAAACTAGATGACTTTTTATGTCCGATATTATAATTTGCATCCCGGAAAGATGATACGAATAGAAGTACATGAGTGCGATTTAACATATATCTCCAAGAGAAGAACAGTCTGTGAGTGACAATTACCTCGTTTTCCTGTACTAAAGGGAAATAAGTTTGTAAGCAAAGGTTACGTCCCAAACACGAAACCACCAAAAGGAAGCAAAGTTTCGTGAATAAAGCCAAAACGCATTTTATAAACGGCAAGCAAAACAAATTGGGTACTTAACGTAAAAGTTTTATTGGTATCTCTGGAATATGGAGTGAAGAAAAAATTGCATACATTACTAATCACATTTCCCTACAGGACAAAGTATGTTTAATAATACGTCACATTTCCCTACAGGACAAAGTATATTTAATAATACGTCACATTTCCCTACAGGACAAAGTATATTTAATAATACGTATGAGAATAGTTTCCAACTCTTACAGAAACAAGTTAATGGCCTTCGTGCGTTACTTTAAGTTTGAATCCATTTGAGGACAATTTGAATACAGTTGTATGCATGAGGTCTAGTACGTATCCCGGAAATGTTACACGAGTCGAATTATATGTATATGATTTAAGTGCTTTCACTTAAAGTCACTAGATGACCTAAATAGTGCTCAGTGCAAAAAGTTACTAGATGACCTAAATAGTGCTCAATGCAAAAGTCACTAGATGACCTAAATAGTGCTCAGTGCAAAAGTTACTAGATGACCTAAATAGTGCTCAATGCAAAAGTCCGGAAATCAACCAAGATGCGCTAGATGCTGAATCCCGTGCGGATGAAATGTGTAGACTTCTACTAATAGTTGTGTGGTATTATCCCGTTAAGACGCACTAAATTACTACGGATTACTTGTAAGAGATTTTAGTTTGTTTCCCGTAAAGAAGCACTAAATTACTAAGAATTACTTGTAAGAGATTTTAGTTTGTTTCCCGTAAAGAAGCACTAAATTACTACGGATTACTTGTAAGAGATTTTAATTTGTTTCCCGTAAAGAAGCACTAAATTACTAAGGATTACCTGCAAGAGATTTTAATTTGTTTGGCACTAACACTATCTAGTTAATGGTTATGATTATTTTTATTAATTAATCACCCATAACTAATTACAAGTGATTAGAATCTTAATTTATGTTATTAATAAATCTTTAGAAGACACCACTCGCCCCTCTCAAATATGCGGACACTGTAAACGTTTTCTCTCTTCCACAAAATTAAAGACAACATTTACTGTCACCAAATATTTCCCAATTGGGAAACTTCTTACCAAAGGATAAAACAAATCCGTCTTTAATCTATATTTAGTGAGCCCCCCATCCACCCACTGCCTTTCCAAAATATGGTTATCTTTATGTTTAAGGTCAATAAATTTAACAATAAATTTATTAAATCAACAATCAAATATATAACGTGAATATAATCAATGAGTGTGGACATTTACATCACTTCACTACAATGTTCGAATAATGCTGAAGATAATCCTAGCATAGATGTAAGTAGTCAATTAATATAAATACATAATCAAGTTCATGGATATCATCACGGAAATGAGAGTGGAATCTTAGAGGAATAATTAAAGTCAATACACATAATGTGTTCAAAGATGGCGGCTGTTGCCAGCATGTGTTTCACAATCACGTGGTTTGCAACAAGTCACTGCCTTCACCCTCTAGGCGAGGGTACGTGTGCCCATTCTAGACACGTTGCACAACTGTTCCGGAGTCTTCAAGGCACTCTCCAAGCATACTGTAAACTGTAGAGAATCGTCCTGAATTTCACATGTGCTATCAAAACACAAGGAATATTCTTAAATTTCTGTATGCATTTATTCAACACATCAAGAGGAACATTCAAAATAATCTTCATGAATTCTCAAGTCCAAACTCAAGCCATAATTTCTGCCATTTTGGCACTTGAACGGAATTCACGGGAATCAACTTACAGCAACATGTTTCACTGATAAGTTGATGACAATGCTGGATCCACACACTAACGTAATCTAGTAGAGCATATAGTCACTGTAACATGAAGTGACAACCCAAAAAGACTTGCCCTGCTCTGCAAAAGTCAAATTAAGGCACCACTACATTTAAGGTACATTTCATCTCCAAACTCCTTTCTCTCTTAAAAACATTCTCAACTTACAAATCCTGCAACAATTTCATTAGCCCGATAATCATGCAGCATAAGAAATTTAGCATAAATCAAAATTAAAAAATATAATGTAAAATGTAGTCAAATTAATGAACATAGAAATAATGGTTCAATTACATAAGCATTCTCCAATTCAAATCATAGATCAATAGCAAACATGTATGAAATATTCTAAGTCCATTCTTCCTTTATCAGTCAGTTAACTTACCATAAGCTAATGATCACCTTTATGACTGGACTTGATTTATGTTCAAATTCAAAGTGATTAGAATACAGTACTTCTTCAAAAAAGAAACTTCCGGTCCATCTCTATTGGATGATTTTATTATGAACAAGTGACAGAATATTAGAAAAACTACTCATCCAGTTGGAACTAGTTTGGATTGCATCAGCAATTTCTAGCATATTCTCAATTCGAGTTGTTTACTCCAACTCTAACACTTACAAAACATACCATCACAAGGAGTGACCAAGAGCGGTTCACTGTGACAATTTAATAAATTATAAGTCTAGAAATAGGGATAGGCAAATTTACTCTGCTATAGTTTGTATCTCATAAAGACTAAATTACTAAGGATTACTTGTAAAAGATTTAGCTTGTATCCTGTAAAGTCGAAATCATAAGATTATGTACGCGACGTCTAGTGAATATTCTGATAAAAGTCGCGTAATCAATAATGAATCCCTACGAGAATTAGTTGTACCCAGCACACTGAAAGTAATCAATGAAGAATCCCTACGAGAATTGGTTGTACCCAGCACACTGAAAGTAATGAAAGTGGGAGATTAAGAGAAAAATTGCAAAACCTTTCAAAACTATGCTAATGTTGGTGAAGAAAGAACTGAAACAGTTCAGTCTCGATTACTTTAAACCGATCTCCATCATGCTATATTTCTCTTAGTAGAAAGAAAGCAAACGTGATTTAACATTGAGGGTTGGGGGGAGGAGGGGGCAGCAGCGAGGATTGCATAATAACGAAACATTAGTGAATCGTGACGATAAAGGTCATTATTCAGAGCAATTATAGATGTTTATTATGAGCTGTTTTACGTCTAAGAGCGAAAGAATGTCTTGGGTATGTGAGAGAATGTGTGTGTGCAACTGTGCCTGCTCGCACTTGTGTGCCGCAAAAGGGATTTCTGCCTTGGATACTTAAATTCAGATTATTACAATATTCCTTACAGAACGCTAGTGGCACGAAATGAAGACAACAGAAAGAAGAGTGGGAATGTGTGAATGCAAGGAACAAAGTACTCAGTGAAAACAATACAATTATATTGCCTGAGTGGTAGCACTTGTAGGGCGATAGTCAGACAATGAGAATGGAAACACAGAAACACAGTCACCTGGCAGAAAATGATTACACTCGCTATGTGATTATATATATATCAATCAGAGGGAGACATTGAGTGAATCCAGGAGTTAATATCCTGACAGACCAGTAGGTGTTGAATGAAAGAGGAAAAGTACAGTAGCACTTTAGCACAAGCCAGAACCATTTCCTGAGTCGGTTTCTATCGAACATCTGTCTAGAAAACTGGGAAACGTCAAATCAATTAGCATTAATTAATCCGGAAGTCACATTAACTGCTGATGGACGTTAGAAAAGTCCGAGCTTGAAATTGTCAGTGTGAGTTTATCAAGAGAGGAATGCAGACGAATTTGTAATTGATTTTTAAACTATCTTTAAAAAGAAAACAATCTTTAATAAAAAGTAACAAAAGAGGAACCATTCAAGAGGAACTGAAGAGGCATTTGAGAGGAACTGTAGAACCATTTGAGAGAAAATGAAAAAACATCCGAGAGGAAAAAAAACATTTGAAAGGAAAAGAACCATTTGAGAGGAAAAGAACCATTTGAAAGGAAAAGAACCATTTGAGAGGAAAAGAACCATTTGAGAGGAAAAGAACCATTTGAAAGGAAAGGAACCATTTGGGAGGAATTGTAGAACCATTCAAAAGGAACTGAAAAGGCATTTGAGAGGAACTGAACAAACATTCAAGAGGAACTGAAGAACCATTCAAGAGGAACTGAAGAACCATTCAAGAGGAACTGAAGAATCATTTGAGAGAAACTGAAGAACCGATCAAGAGGAAATGAAGAACCATATGAGAGGAATTGAAGAGATATTTGAGAGGAACTGAAGAACCATTTTGGAGGAACTGAAGAGCCATTTGAGAGGAACTGAAGAGCATTTGAGAGGAACTGAGGAGCATTTGAGAGGAAATGAAGAGCCATTTAGGGGTAAAAGAGAACCCATTTGAGAGAAGTGAAGAACTGTTTTAGAAGAACTGTTAACTCAGTGAAGTAAATACATCTTTGAGTAAATGGACTTAAGTGGAAAATATATTGTCATTATTAAGTAAACTAATGAAATATATTGTTTACACTACATATGGCAGAGAGTAAAATGAATGAATCAATTTAATTTTCCAGTGCATCCTGTAAAGGATAAAATGGTTACAGGGAAAAAGAATAATTGTATATTTATTCATGCAGGCCATGTGCAGACATTGTTTTATTACAACAGGAGCTTAAAAAATTTCATTATTTTCATTATTGCAGCTATCAAAGTCTATCTGAAGTCTGAAGCAATTAATTTGAGTAATCAAGTGGAAGACTCAATGTTTTAAGTTTACAGCGAGTTTTGAGCTGTAGATATTCCGGAGATTGTAGCATTATTCAGTATATTGCTAAAGTATAGACAAAACAAGATTGGGCTATACACATTCCAGAGGTTGTTGCATTTTTCAGCAAAGCAGTACTATGGTGAAGTTGTTCCGTAATGTACTGTTAATTGTTGTGTTTAAATTTCGGCGATTATCTACCTGGGCTCTCAAATAACTACGAAAGGTATGGGAAAATGGTTTTAATATTTGCTTACAAACTGTGTAAGGCGGGAATAATCTGAAAATGTAGCATCAGCACATGAGTTTAGTAATACAGAACTTGTTAATAACAAAATATATCAACCCTGTAATCTTCTAGATAAACTTCTTCCCAGAGAAAGAGAGAGAGAGAGAGAGAGAGAGAGAGAACGAAAGAAAGAGGGAGAGAAAGAGAGAGAATGAGAGAGAAAGAACTAAAGAAGAAAAAAGAGAGGATTATGATAAGAGAGGGAGAAACAGAGGAAAGAGAGTGAAGAGGGAGGGGGTAGGGAGACAGAAAAATAGGAGAAAAAGTGAAAATGAGACAGAGGGGAGACAGAAAGATAATAGAAGAGAGTGTGAAAAGGAGACAGAAAGATAGGAGAGAGTGTGAAAAGGAGACAGAGGAGACAGAAAGATAGGAGAGAGTATGAGAAGGAGACAGAGAGGAGACAGAAAGAGCAGAGCGAAGAGAGCGAGAGGATCGACAAAGAGAGTGGTGAAGGGAAAACACAAAGACCGGAGAGAGGGAAAAAAGAAGACAGAGAGGGAAAAAAGAAGACAGAGAGAGGGAAAAAAGAAGACAGAGAGAGGGAAAAAAGAAGACAGAAGGGAAAAAAGAAGACAGAGAGAAGAGAAAAGAGTGAGGAGGAGACAGCTGGAGAGTGGTGGTGAAGACAGAATGAAAGAGTAGCGTGGAGAAGAGAACAAAGATTGACGTGAACTAGTGAGCATTTAACGACTGTAAAATTCTTTGCGTGAAAAAAAACGTGTTCACAATTTACAATACATTAGTAACCCCAGCACTGCTTAAACCAAACATACAAACTGCATCAGACTCGAAGCATTTTAGGCGCTTTTGTCTAGAATAAAAACACAGTCCTAGAAACAACAATAACCTATAAAGCAAAACAACAACAACAACAGAAAAACAAAATAATAATAATACATATTAACAAGATTTGTTTCTTTATACAACAGTCGCATTGGTACAGTCCACCCCACCCTCACCCCCTGTAAATAGCATTGCACTTCAAACAATAATCAGGATCGCGAAGATGTTACAGTTTTCTCGCAGAACAGTTCACTTTCTCGCAGCAATAGTCAGTGCGGAGTCGCTCCGCTCTCAAAGCAGAGTTTTAAAATAATTTTAAAAAAAAGAAGCCCCGAACAAAGTCACTGTTCAAAACTCCGAAGAGAGGCTGGTGGGTATGCTGAGAGGTTAAAGAATGATTGATTTTGTTTCTCTCTGTTGTCGTTGAAACAGAAAAACAGCCAAGGTCCTATTTCAGCCCCACGGTTGTAGGGTACACAAGCTTTTAAAGCAATATTTACAGAAACACCCTGCCTCTCGTCCATGTTAATTAGATAAAAACTTAAGTAGAATATGAAAGTTTTACTTTCGTTTAATATGGGTACCAGCCCAGTCTACAATTCTCACACGAACTACTGAGTTCATCATTTGTGAGTGTATTTTCTTGTCCTGGCTTTTACTTTCGCAAATAATTCTCACCTGCAAGTTGTATCAGTTCTTTCCCTTTTTAAGAACAAAATACCGAAGCGTTATCAAGTCTTTTTATTAAATACAGTAAAATAGCATAAAAAAAATATTAAAACTACAGAAAGCTTTAGTGTAAAGAATGTTTGAGTTTCACAACCGTTGTCAGTTAATAGTAAACAAAATATCACGACCATATAAATATGTACACCTTTTTTCATACAGGAGAAGAACTGTGGGATGTTCCTGTTCTCAGAACCCTTCGTCATTCAAACAAAAATATATATAGCACCATCCTCACACCTGTTTTACCATACTGCCACCAGAGGTCGTTGTCTTCATATA
This sequence comes from Sinotaia quadrata, assembly GCA_028829895.1. NCBI lineage: Eukaryota > Metazoa > Mollusca > Gastropoda > Architaenioglossa > Viviparidae > Sinotaia > Sinotaia quadrata. The sequence goes on from CM054177.1 coordinate 100,602,754, forward strand.
TGTGCGATTTACAAAAGTAAAATGTGTTCACAGTTCTTGATATCGCATTCAAAAAAAGAATAAAATCTTTTTGGCTTAGAGTGCATCGATGTTAAGTTTAGAATCTCGTGATTTTAATTTTAGAAGAAGCTTACATTAAAAGTTTCAAAACTAATGTGCTGCGAACTTTAAATTCGCAAGAGGGAAATTTATTAACAAACGAAAAATTCAAGGCCGATAATGAATTCGGAAAATATAACAACCCATCTCCTTTCAGTTTTCGTTTGAGTTTTTAATCGAAGCAGTCATTGGGCTGTAGAGAATAGGAACATGTGGGTTTCTTTGCAATAATTTATCTCTGTTAACAAAACTTGCGACTACAACACCACACGAATGGATGTGTGCAGATCCGTCAGGGATGTTGTTAACTAAGTGCGCCAAGGTCACGAGACCAAGGAAGGCACAGCTTGCAAGCAAGTGCGCACGATATGATTGTTAGTTTTAGGCACATCACTGCAGTGAGTCGGCCAACTACATGTACACTTGTACAGCAATGGACCGCTCTCTCAATTCACCGCGTCTCCAGTGATGGAGTTCACTCAGGTTTTTTCCTCCGCACACGTGACGGAAGTATGCTCAGATACCCCACCCTCCTTCCGCACACGTGACGGAAGTACGCTCAGTCCCCGCACACGTGACGCGTCGAGACTGGCTTCAGTCGGCGTTCCCGATTGATGACTTTATCGAGCGTACTCTGAGAGCATCCACGAACCTCACACTCTTTTAGTTTGGAGTTCATTTTGTCCATCAGTTTCTTAGAGCCACCTGTGAAGAAATGGCAACTTATAAACTTAAATTCCAACGTGGATTGTGTGAGAGAGAGAGAGAGAGAGAGAGAGAGAGAGAGAGAGAGAGAGAGAGAGAGAGAGAGAGAGGTTGTGAAAGTGTTGGAGAAGAGTTTTAGTGCATTTTTAGTATTTACTGACGTGCTGACGAAATAGTTAACAGTAATAGTATCAGAAATAGTATAGTGTTAGAAGAGATAGCAGTAGAAGTAGTGTAGTCTTAGAAGAGATAGCAGTAGAAGTAGCAATAGTCCTAGTAGTATAGTGGTAGTAAGGATGTCGTAGTAGCATACCGATAATAGTATAGTGGAAGTAATATTTTCAGCAGTAGTAGTATAGAAGAGATAATAGTAGTAGAAGTAACTGTAGTATCATCAGGAGTAATGTAGTAGTAGTATAAATAGCATCAGCAATATTACAAATAGGAATAGTAGCAGTGTCAATAATAGTAATATAGCAGTATTTAGAGTACAGTATAATTTTGATGGACAATATAAGCACATTTGTTTGAATTGTAGCGTGAATTTTATGTCTTCGTGGTAAGTTTTCATTTGCGCGATTGTGTGCGTGTTTGTGCATGTTTTTAGTGTTTGGTTCGTGCAACAAATAACTGACTCATGTAAAGAGGAACAGTATTGTATAGGTGTTTGCTTTGCAGTCGTGTGTGCATATTTTTTAATTATTGTGGTTGTTTAGTAATATGCTGAAGTCGTCTTTACAACTTTGATGGTCTATTAGTACATAATTATGTCTGCATACAGTAGTCTTTACACATTTGATTATCTCTTTTAGTACTTAATTATGTCTGCATACAGTAGTCTTTACACATTTGATTATCTCTTTTAGTACTTAATTATGTCTGCATACAGTAGTCTTTACACATTTGATTATCTCTTTTAGTACTTAATTATGTCTGCATACAGTAGTCTTTACACATTTGATTATCTCTTTTAGTACTTAATTATGTCTGCATATAGTAGTCTTTACACATTTGATTATCTCTTTTAGTACTTAATTATGTCTGCATATAGTAGTCTTTACACATTTGGTTATACTCTTTTAGTATATAATTATGTCTACTTACAGTGGTCTTTACATATTTGGTTATGGTCTTTTAGTAAACAAGTGTTTGTAACGGATGTACTACTCTAGCATTTGACGTAGACTCTTGTCAAAATTTGTTTGTAAAAAGGTTTCTTTTGTGGAAAGGCATATTTACAACGGGCATTGATTTTGACTTATAAAAACAGTGATAGATGTTTTATATAACTACGCTTACAATAATGTCTGATGTGTACATAGTGTGTGAATGTGTCCTTTTTTTGTTATATCTCTTCCTTTATGCAGTGTATAGGTGCTTGTGTGTGTGTATGTTTGAGTGTTTATTCAGAAATTGTTTTTAAGTATGCATAATATAACTTTTAATGCAATATAAGCCGATAATGTAACATTATGATGGATGTATCTTTAGTTGCCAATGGTTGTTACGTGAGTATTGGTACACTATTTTAACTAGTGCATTTAATCCAGTGGCCATGTGTGTAAACATCTCTGTGACAAGCATGCTGTTTCAGTCAATGGGTAGTAGCCGGTTGTAGTGCATGTTGTTTGTATAATTGATTTATTTAGTCATTGATGGTGTAAATGTGTCATAATCAACGATGTATATATATATATATTTGAGTTTGTTAATCACTGCTTTACATTTATTTGAGTTTGTTAATCACTGCTTTACATTTATTTGAGTTTGTTAATTACTGCTTTACATTTATTTGAGTTTGTTAATGACTGCTTTACATTTATTTGAGTTTGTTAATTACTGCTTTACATTTATTTGAGTTTGTTAATCACTGCTTTACATTTATTTGAGTTTGTTAATTACTGCTTTACATTTATTTGAGTTTGTTAATCACTGCTTTACATTCATTTCTTTGTGAGGAGCCTGCTTGTTAAAATGGCGAACACATTTATTTGTGCCTTTTAAACACCACCTTAAATTTATTTATTGTGAGTTGCTTGTTAAGATGGCGAACAACCTCATGTTATCAGTGTCAGTTAAATACTAACTTACGTTTGTTTATAGCTCCGATTACGTGTTTGCACGTGACTGAGCGTCGGAACTCCTCAGCATTAATGAGTTGTCTTTCCGTATCTCGAAGTTTGTTCGCTGCAAGAGAAATAGCAAGAATTTAATCAACGGACAGATTTCCAGTACGGACTTGCACTTAGTGAATCGGTCCCATCTTGAAAATAATTAGTTAGTCGCATGGTAGGCCAGTTTCAATAGCGAATGACGTTGTGTCATTCGGTCACCCAGAGAGTGAGTTAGTGACTCTCAAATTCAGTCACTGAGTTAGATAATCACAATCCAGATAGTTTTATACACAAGTAAAATAGTTGATTATGTAATCATCCACTGAATTATACAATCCTATTCCAGTTAGTCATATAGACTGTGAGGTACTTAATTAATTAAACACTAGTTAGAAAACAGTATTCTAGATAGTCAGTGAATAAGACAATCAGGTCATTAAGGGGTCTTAATCAGCCACTGATTTAGTCACGTAGTAATTGAGTTAGTTACTCAGATTAATGAATCTGTACCACAGATTCACTGAGTTAGAGAGTGACAGAGTTAATTACTTTAGTCGATCACATAATGAACCAGTGAGTATGTCAGTCATTATTCAGTAATCTAGTTAGTCAAGTACATCACGGTTAATTGAACTGGTCAATCAAAATGTCTGTACCTCAATCAGTTATATATTCTGCTAGCTATTCTCAGAGTTAGTTTCTGGTTAATAGAAATACATTTGCTTTTATTTATTATTGTTTAGAACCTTATTTATATGTTTGTATAATAAAACACTGCCTCAGGAAAAGCAAGAAAAAAGCAAACACAAATTTAATTTCTTATTTTTCAGTAAAAAATAATAAAAATGCGTGTTAGTACTTATCCACGAAGTTAATTTTAATTTTTGAAATAAGAATAATGTTATGAATGTACTCGTGTTTACAACATGTACTGTGTGCTATTAAAACCTTACAGAAAGTTCATAGGTCCAGAGTAAGCTAACGATGGGCAGAAGTTTAGTGGCTGTTGTAAAAAAAAAAAACTATTAGAATAAGGGTTGCAAATGGCTTAAGATTAGTGTTAAGGTGGGTGTGCGAGTCTGCCAGAACTTTATCTGAATTAAAACACTTGTGGTAAATCGCCCTCTCTCCCCTAATACCCCCCCCCCCCCACACACACACACACTAAAAGATTTTTTAGGGTGGTACCAGTGGTAACAAAACTGGTCGAGAATTAATAATGTTACAGGTGGTTCGCTTTTGTTTGTGTGTGTGTGTGTGTGTGTGTGTGTGTGTGTGTGTGTGTGTGTGTGTGTGTGTGTGTGTTTGTGTGTGTGTTATCGAAATAAGTATGACAGATTATTACCTTCATCTACCTTCCATCGCAATATTTCCACAGACTTTCCTCCAACGATATCAAAAGCAACTAGTTCGAAGTTGTCTCCCTTCTGCCGATAAACTAGGTGATCTGTTCCGCGAGGCAGGCATAATTCGCCGATCACCGATGCGACGGAAGTGACGTTTGCTTTCCTCTGGGGATGCGCAGAACCTGGGATGAAACCTTTACACGCTCGATTCTGTCGGTTTTGGTCTACAAGAAACGATGTTGCAAAAATTGAAAGTAAATACATTTTAAAATGCGAGGAAAAATATTATAGTACAAATATATGATATACACTTTCAATTTTTGCCAACTAAAACAAATGATAAGAATAGACTTCAAGAAAAGAATTTTCAGTTCTAACAAAAAACAAAAACCCCTTTAAGTAAGGAACATTCTTGAAAAATGTCAATGAATTATAAAAATATAAATCTTACATTTTGTAATGAATTATGTTAAAGGAAAATGGCTGACAAACAAGCCAGTAAAGTAAAATTAAAAAATATAAACTTCAGAATAGTTAGTTAAATGTCACAATTTATAGCGATTTATATATTCTTCATTTTTTCTTTTTTTTTTTCTTCTGAGGGGGGGCTAAGTGGATAATTTAAATTCTTATATATTATTATTACTAACACTACTACTACAAGAACTAGTATACACTTCTACTACTACTACTACTACTACTACTTTACTACTACAAATATAGTACTACTATTATTATAACAACACTAAATGACAACTACTACAACAACTACTAAACAACACCTGTTACTATAACAACTACTAGACTTCTAATAGTACACAGCAGTTTTGGACTACTGCTACTAAACAATACTTAAGGTATAAAACTATTAATTAAACTACTACTATTACTACTACATCTACACTAGTACTAAAGCAAGTAATAGTGATCTTATGCAATATCTATTAAACTACTACTGACATTACAATAAGTAATAGTGATCTTATGCAATATCTATTAAACTACTACTGACATTACAATAAGTAATAGTGATCTTATGCAATATCTATTAAACTACTACTGCAGACCTATTACAATAAGTAATAGTGATCTTATGCAATATCTATTAAACTACTACTGACATTACAATAAGTAATAGTGATCTTATGCAATATCTATTAAACTACTACTGCAGACCTATTACAATAAGTAATAGTGATCTTATGCAATATCTATTAAACAACCACTGACATTACAATAAGTAATAGTGATCTTATGCAATGTCTATTAAACTACCACTGACATTACAATAAGTAATAGTTATCTTATTCAATGTCTATTAAACTACCACTGCAGGCCTATTACAATAGGTAATACACTAATATTAATCCCATTACAACTTCTAAACGGCTACTACTGCTACCGTTACTACTACTACCGTTAATTCGAGGGTATACACCCCGTATATGCTGTGACGTAATAACCTGTCAGCTTGCAACACAAAGTTCAAAATAATAATATAATTGATTCCACCTACCTTTAGTTTTCTCCTTTTTCCTTTTGTCCTTTTTCTTTCCGTTTTCCTCCCTCCTTTTGTTCTTTTTGTCACTGTCTTTCTTCGGCGGGGATTTCTCCTTTTTGGAATTTTTTTCCGTCTTGGGAACACCTTCTGGCTGACTGTTTCCTTTCCGCCGTTGTGGGCACTGTTTGCAGCAAGAACCAGTGATGTGTCGCGGTTTTTTGCACGGCAAGCTGGAGGCAGAGGGACATTCCAGTCTCGTGCAGTTCACCCGCCCATTCTGGAATTATTCAAAGAAAGCACAGAGGTATTATGGATTTACACTTACTGAAATAAACCTCTATGTTATTTTTTCCTGTACGAGTTATTAAACAAAATATGGTGTTGATAATGGTGTTGCAAGGCTAAAGATATAATAATGGATATCTTCACCGCAAACCCCAATTTCCACCACCGTAGCATAATGACCCGTTAGTGTATTTTCATGTGCTTTGGTGTCGTGTGGAAGAAAGAAAACTAATTAAATCACATAAGCGGATGGTATTATTACTTGCTGAAAAGAAATACACAAAATTTACACGCAATTAATGTTTCGTGGGCACAATGACAACCAACAAGAAGGTCGTCTAAACACTCGAGTCAGAGAAAAGCCGGAATGTTGAATGAATGCATGCTTGGATGGGCACCCATTTAACACGCCATGTTGAGTGAATGAATGCACATTAAACACGCCACGATGAAAGAACGCATGAGTGAAAACGACTGTATTTTACAAACGTACCATGCACGTACAGACGATGCACTTCATTTCACCAAACGATCCGATAATTGGGTTCCAGCTCGTCCCGTTCTTTTTCGGTCCCGTAGACGACGGGCAATCTGTGTACAGCAAAGCGAGGCACGTGTGATTTACGAGTAGATAACTGTGTATGTGAGTGCCAGTTGGTAGTCTCTGTGCCTGTCTCCATATATCGATTTCTTTCGACTGTGTGTCTGTGCGTCCATCCGTCCATCCATCCATCCATCCGTCCGTCCGGCGGTCTGTCTGTCTATCTATCTATCTATCTATCTATCTTTCTGTCAGACAGTCTGCCTTCCATTCATCCATCTGTACGTCTGATCGTTTATCTATCTGTCTATCAAGACACAAATACGCTGATAAATACACATACAAACACATTATCCCCCTTAGTATTCTCAGATTAATCATACCTGCTTCAGTCTTGTTATATTCCTTAGGATCTGAAAGAATGTAATACAGGTAATCGTCCTTGTAGTGAGACTGGTCTGGAAGAAAGTAAAAAGGGAGACCACTGTCAAACACAAGAGCAATTATTTATCTTTTAAACACGAATCTAATCATGAGAGAATGAAAAACAAAATACTGGCAACGAAAGCAGAGTACTGAAGCAAAATGCCTATATATATATATATATAATCTTTGAATGGGTTGTACGGCTGCTGTTTGTTTCTCCCAATACTGCAGTCACCCACAGCTTGTTGAAATTAGGCTCATTTCAAAACATTATTTTCATGCCGTGTCCTAGTGCATCTAGTCTGAGTTAACCACACCCAATGCAAAATTATAAGCACAGACCTAGAATTGATCTAGAACACAGACATTGAGCACTGACCGAGAGCTCTGACCATAAGCACTGATACAGAACACAGACATTGAACACAGACCTGGTCAATGCGCACAGACCTAGAACAAAGACACTGAACACATTAAGCAAAGACCTGAAGCACTGATCTTAAGCAATAATATGGAACACATATCTCGAACACAGACCTAGAGCACAGACACAGATCTAGAACACAAACCTAGAACACTGGACTCTACAGCTTGTTAAAGTTTGCACAATGACGCACGAATAAAAACGCATATATTCTTCCACCATGATGCACACACACACACACACACACACACACACACACACACACACACACACACACACACACATACACCCACACACACCAGAAGAAGAGACAATACCAAGTCCCTAATATATTTACAGTTATCAATAGACTTGAAGCCTTTACCTGCGCACTGGGGGCAGCAGTCATCCGGGACATTGACGAACTTTGTACACTTTGTAGGGAGGCAAGTTTTGAGATGACAGAGCACACGTTCTGTCTGCAACAGTACACAGAAGCGCACTCCTTAAACTCATATCGGACTGTACTAGCTGGAGAGTACTTGTTACAATCATTGGACAGTACACTAACAACAATCATCAGACAGTGCTAGCTACAATTATAATTATCGGAGTTCTATCTACAGTTAACGGACAGTACTAACTGGAATAATCGAACATTATTAACTACAATCATTGGACAGTATTAGCTACAATGATCGGACAGTACTATCCTCAGTCATTGTACAGAGCTAGCTACAATCAATCGACAGTGCTAACTACAATAATCGGACAGTACTACTACAATCATTGGACAGTACTAGTTACAATCATTGGACAGTAGTAACTACAACCGTCGGACAGTACTAGCTGCAATCAATGGACAGTACTAACTACAATAATCGGCGGACAGTAGTTACTACAACCATCGGACAGTACCTTCTATAATCACTAGACAGTACTAAGTACAATCATCGGCGGACAGTAGTTACTACAACCATCGGACAGTACTAGATACAATCATTGGAAATACTAGCTATAATCAGCGGACAGTATTAACTACAATCATAAGACAGTAGTAACTACAACCATCGGACAGTACTAACTACACTGGCCTAGGGGATACTGGCGAGACTTTATGCTTCCTACACTGGCGAGACTCTACGCTTGCGATAATAGCTATACTTTACGTTTGCGATAATAGCCATACTTTACGCTTGCGATAATAGCCATACTTTACGTTTGCGATATTGGCGAGACTTTATACTTGCGACACTTGCGAGACTTTACGTTGGCGATATTTGGCGGGACTTTACGCTTGCGACACTGGTGAGATTTTACGCTTGAGATTCTGGCCAGACTTTACACTTGCGATGCTGGTGAGACTTTACGTTGGCGACACTGGCGACACTTTACGCTTGCGACACTGACCAGAATTTATGCTTGCAGCACTGATCAGACTTTATGCTTGAGACACTGGCGAGACTTTACACTTGCGACATTGACCAGAATTTATGCTTGCAGCACTGATCAGACTTTAGAGACACTGGCGAGACTCTGCGCTTGCGCTACTGGTGAGACTTAATGCTTGCGATACTAGCAAGACTTTACGCTTTCGACACTGACCAGACTTTATACTTTCGACACGGCGAGAATTTACTCTTAAGCTACTGATGATACTTTACACTTGAGCTATTGGTGATACTTTACACTTGAGGTACTGGTGAGATTTTACGCTTAAGATACTGGTGAGACTTTATGCTTGAGCTACTGGTGAGACTTTACGCTTAAGATACTGGTGAGATTTTATGCTTGAGACCACCCCGGCGAGACTTTAAGCTTGCAATTATCTAACATCTGTGACAAGAAGCACACGTTAGAAAATAAGATGGGAGTTCGGTTTGCAACTCGGGTATTTAATCAACTATGCAAACATTACTTTATTACGTCATCATGAAGTCAGTAAATCTCTTTCTCTCTTCCCTTCCCTCTCTGTAAAAGATTAAAGCTGTTGCCACCTGACACCATTCTAACACACCACATACACTCAACCCACATCTCACACACCACACACACAATATTACACATTTAGGTATTTACCCCCCCCCCCCACTTCTCTACCTTCTGAGAATCATGATTATTGAACAGTTTCTTTTCTACTGTTATAAATTTCGCGATTGTGCATCTTGACCTCGTCTAAGCTGCACACCGAAACTGACAAGAGGATATATTTATACATCCTGCTTCACTCGTTCGTCGATACCCCCACCCCCAATCTCGTTTATATTAAAAATCGTGATAGCTCATTCCAAACATCTTAAAGGCAGATAAAATAAATTAAAAATGAAAACAGTTGGTAGTAACGTTTTGTTTATTTTGTTGTTGTTGTAAATGTTCAACCAGTTCTATTTTACATTCTTCGCCAACTCGCTGTTTTGTACGCGAGAGTCAGATGGATTCGGACTGGTCGATAAGGTAAAGACAGGAGTGCAACTGGAGAGATTTCAGATCCAGTACCCAAACCGGCAACTTTGGCGAGACAAAGCAGAAAAGTGTCACACGCGACAAATGTCGCCTGTGTTTGCACGCTCCTAGGAAGCGACATCGTGTCTCGCCAGTGTCGCGTGCATAAAGTCTCCTCAGTGCTGCATCGTGGGGCGGCCCCTTTAAGGTATGCAGCAACACGAAGCACTAGTGTAGAGGCCGTTTTTGTGCTGTCCTCACGTGTCATATTTCAATAGAAAAGAATAACTGTATGGCTGGCCCCCAGTGTTGATATCGAGTTCGTTTGTGTACACTGGTAGCATCAGCAAATCTTGCAGACACACGTTCTTTCGATCGCGTATATCCACTGGCTTTTTAATTTTCTATATGTTATCAGAACATCTATCTCTACTGGTCTTAACTGACTGAGCTCATCTGACGCAGAGTCTGTGCATTTGGTCTTCTAATATTACATTGAAACACAAAAACTACAATTCTTTCGAATATGTTTAAAAGTAATACATTTATTGGCTGCTTGCTAGCAAACGCTAAATAGTTTTGGTTAACACTGACATAAAACGATTTATAATTGGGCAAAAATATTAGGTACAAGCTTGCACATGATTGCTAGGATAACATAGAAAGAGAGATATACGGATGGAGGGATAAATGGGTAGACAGATAAAACACATGCATATTTGAACTATAAGCTAGATAAATAGAGGGATGTATGGGCAGACAGATAAAACACATGTATATTTGAACTATAAGCCAGATAGATAGAGGGATGTATGGGCAGACAGATAAAACACATGTATATTTGAACTATAAGCCAGATAGATAAAGGGATGTATGGGTTTTGAGTGGATGGAAGCAGAAAAAGAAGTGGGGTGGGGGAGGAGAGAGAAAATTGACTGAATAATGGTGTAATTATTAATTAACATTGAAGAAAGCAAAGTGTTAGGGAGATAGAAAGAAAGTGGGACAGTTAAAACAAAACATGGATAAATAGAGATGTTGAAATTTAGAGAGAGAGAGAGAGAGAGAGAGAGAGAGAGAAGAATGAATAAAAAGGAATGCAAGAAAGAACAATTGTCATGCTATTTAAACAGCCCTGGTTAAAGAACTCTACGCACCGCACAGACGCACATGACACATTGGTCCTGTCGAGTCGGCCGTAAACCGGTTCTGTTAGAGGGAAAAGTGTCGCCATCTTTGTACACCACGCCTTCAAACTGACATCCGGGTCTTCTGTCATCGTCCTCCTCGGATCCTTCCGTTCCGGCTGTGGGAGGAAGGTTGTCAAAATCTGAATGAGACGGAGGGGGGCGGGCGTCACGTGCAATGGCAAACACTCACAAAGTCAAGGTCACTGTCAAAAGGCCCCCTCCCCCCCCCCGCAAAAGGGCTTACGTCTTTTGCAAACATGGTTAGTAGGCCTAGTAACGGCTTTGGACACATTCAACACAATTTTTTTTCCTTGTAATTTTTGCTTTAGAAAAACTACACGTGTGTTTGAAAAGTGACGACGTACTTTCAATGTTTAAGAAAAAAGAAGACAAATTTAATTTTTTTCCTTTGTGACTGAAGGAAGAGCTTGAAAGACTACGAACACACACAGAGTAATATTTCTGAACAGCATTTACCTCTTATTTGGAGGCCGTTGTGGCACTGATTAATTACCGATGTTTAACCACGATTATATCTGATACCGATACTGTCAACTTCTTCCCCATCCCACCCCAAATCCAGCAGATCTGAAGTTTCTAAAACGAAATCTACTCTCATTAACTGAGATGGATTGTTGAAATACTTCCAGAAAACCATCAGCGATTTATTATAAATAATTTCTTTGAATTCGAGGTAGAGAAAAAGACCGAGAACGTATTCATTTACACATTTATAAATTCACGTCTTTATTGTCGTACTCGACAGTTCCTTGTGTTACATAACCGTTAATCCACAATAGGAACTCTTGCTTTCTCTTAATACAGTCTCATTCATCAATATTACTCCACAAAACTAAAATAATTTAGGAATTATCTACTGAATAACTTACAAATGCAAATTTAAAAGAAAAGAACCAAAAATCAACATACCCGCAAACAAGATCAGGTTAAAGACAGAAAGAAAAAAGATATATAGCTACATGAAAGAGAAAGAAAAAACCAAAACAACAGATATAAGGAAAAAACATACAACCCCTTCCCAAACGTGTGTATAAAAAATAAATAGGAGAAATAAAACAAGATATTCAAAAACAAAATATATGAAATAGAAAAATTTTGATTAAAGGAAACATAGAAAGAAAGAAGGAATAATGAAAGAAAGAGAATAAAACTACAGCAAGAGAACCTGAAAGGAAGGAAGGAAGGAAGTTAGGAAGGAAGTTTAAAAGGAAGTTTGGAAGGGAATTTGGAAGGAAGGAAGGAAAGACGTTTGGAAGGGCGTTTGGAAGTTTGGAAGGAGGTTTGGAGGAAGGAAGGAAGTTTGGAAGGAAGTTTAAAAGGAAGTTTGGAAGGGAGTTTGGAAGGAAGGAATGAAGTTTAAAAGGAAGTTTGGAAGGGAGTTTGGAAGGAAGGAATGAAGTTTAAAAGGAAGTTTGGAAGGGAGTTTGGAAGGAAGGAAGGAAGTTTGGAAGGAAGGAAGGAAGTTTGGAAGGAAGGAAGGAAGTTTAAAAGGAAGTTTGGAAGGGAGTTTGGAAGGAAGGAAGGAAGTTTGGAAGGAAGTTTGGAAGGAAGGAAGGAAGGAAGGAAGGAAGGAAGGAAGGAAGGAAGGAAGGAAGGAAGGAAGGAAGGAAGGAAGGAAGTTTGGAAGGAAGTTTTGAAGGAAGTTTTGAAGGAAGGAAGGAAGGGAAAAAGGAAGGACATAAGAAAGGAAGGAAGGAAAGAAGGAAGGAAGGAAGGAAGGAAAGAAGGAAGGAAGGAAAGAAGGAAGGAAGGAAAGAAGGAAGGAAGGAAAGAAGGAAGGAAGTTTGGAAGGACGTAAGAAAGGAAGAAAGGAAGGAAGGAAGGAAGAAAGAAAGAAAGAAAGAAAGAAAGAAAGAAAGAAAGAAAGAAAGAAAGAAAGAAAGAAAGAAAGAAAGAAAGAAAGAAAGAAAGAAAGAAAGAAAGAAAGAAAGAAAGACTTACCATCGCATGTGGGACAACATTGACCAGATAACATTTTGGGTTCCTCGCAGTCAGGTCTCGGGCAATCAACTCCCCTGCACTTCACCTCCCCTCCCTGAAATAAAAAATACAACAAATTAAAAAAATATATATGTACATCACCTGAAGCTGACTGAAGGCAGATCCATCCATCCATTCATCCATCCATCCATTTCTTCTTGAGCTCGAGCAGTAGATTAAATGTGAATTTTGAAGAGAAGACAATTACGTATTGCTTGTTGAAGTCCGATGAGCTTTGTTTTCTGCAACGACAGTTCAGTGCTCTATTTGTGTGTTTTTTTTGTTTTTTTTTATTAAAGAATATTTAAAACAAACAACAGAAAATCTAAGTGAAATATTAAAAAACATGGAACATGAGTCAATATCTTGAGTCTTAAAAATTTCAAATTCAAGCACCAAAACAGCTTCCCTCCCCGGGATAAATAAATAAATTCTAAATGTTATTTAGACAATTAACGAAATAAATCGCTTCTATGATGCTGAACATTAATTTCCTACTTCATCCAAGACTGCCCTACGTTCCGTTATTCATCGAAAAGGCAGTCATTTCAAAAACAAAATTTGGAGAAACCTTAACGTAGGCAAATATAACATGATATATCACCTAGTCCAGAAGGTGAAGCTACACGAAACATGACACTACGGCCTTTGCTTGAATGCCTGGTTAATAAATAACTGACGAAGTCGTGCAACATGACTATAGTTAATAAATAACTGACGAAGTCGTGCAACATGACTATAGTTAATAAATAACTGACGAAGTCGTGCATTATGACTATAGTTAATAAATAACTGACGAAGTCGAGCAACATGACTATAGTTAATAAATAACTTACAAAGACGAGCAACATGACTATAGTTAATAAATAACTGACGAAGTCGTGCAACATGACTATAGTTAATAAATAACTGACGAAGACGAGCAACATGACTATAGTTAATAAATAACTGACGAAGTCGTGCAACATGACTATAGTGCCTGTTCGATTTGCTAGCATAGTCCTTTTCTCTTTTCATGTAAATTCGAGCATGTTCTTAATTCTTTAAAAGAAAACCTGCATTTATGTTCGAACAGCTCAGACATCCTTAAGGCGATGTTTGCAAACAATGGCTCGCCGCAGACAATACTTTTTATTTTTATTTTCTCATATAAAAAAATGTACTTGTCGCCATTAAATACATAAATTCTGTATTAGCGTAGGCGGAAATATACTCAGAGCAACCTGCGTGCTTTGATGTAAAGTTGAAGAATTTGACGGAAGGATTGCAACGCGCGACATATGCATATATACATCTTGAATATTCACACCCGTACACATCCATACAAGTGCATTCGTAATCTCTACACACACACACAACACACACACACACACACACACACACACACACACACACACAGAGTTACATTCATGTATTCTTCCTTAGCTATATAATCAAAAGTAACATACACTCTCATACACACAGATATATAACATACCCATACATAGACTTATATAAATTATCTGCCAAAGACTGATACTGATGCACATATACAGTCGTGCACACAACATTAATGCATTCTGCACTGGTGTTGCCTCATTGAAGCAGATATGCAAGACACGTACAAGCTCACACGCACCACAATGATGTAATATTTACTTGTGCTGGCAAGGACTGACTCTAACTCACCTGATGGCACGTGCAGTTCACACACGTATTCTCGCCGTACGGCTCAAGGACTGGGTGCCATGTTTGGCCCATCTCGTAGCGTTGGCCACCGAGGGTACACAACTCACCTAACGAACAGAAAATAAAGCAAAAGCAGTTGCCTAAGAGTTGTTGGCACTTGGCAGAAGTCGAGGTGAGGGAGCTGGAGATGTCTTCTCACCGAGTCAAGAGTAAAATGTGCATCTCTAACTTCCTGTGTTGGTCAAGTTCTAGGAGCATTGTTTCTTTTCTCATTCACACACATGTACACGTACATACAAACAAAATAGCAAACACAGCCACAAACGTACACGCACCCACAGACACGCACACACACACACACACGCGCACACACACACACACGCACACACACACGTACACACGCACGCACACACACACACACACACACACGCACACACACACACACACACTCTCTCTCTCTCTCACTCTCTCGAATTTGTTATTGTAATAGACAACCCATACTCATTCGCCTTTTGTTAGAAATATTCCCAATGCGATGTCTTCCCCAATACTGGAACCCCCCCGCCCGTATTCGGTATCAATGTGCATGCAGTTAAATTGCAGTAAACGTAACATGAGAAGGAGGAGAGAACATAGTATGGGTTCTTTCTCAAATTTCCAAAATTATATAATAAGCATTTGTTCTTTAGTCAGACTTTTTTCTACACGCGTACATGGAATCCCTCCCTCCCTCCCTCACTATGATACAACGCACATACTAATATATATATATATCAACTATATTATGATGCACAGAACAAGGGGATACGAAAACAATTCAAAGTAATAGGTACATTAAAGTTTAAACTGAAAAAATAAACTGTTCCTCTTTTATCGATGAACTCTGACCTTTGTTCCGTCGTGCGCAGAGAGCAACGTGCGTCAAGATAAGCAGCAGCGGGAGACGCAGCAGCATCAAAAGCAGCACCATGTCACTGCCTGCAACACGCAAGACACATTAGTTATCACCATGTCACTGCCTGAAACACTTAAGACACAATAGTCAGCGCCACGTCATTGCCTGCCACAATAGTCATCACCATGTCACTGCCTGAAACACTTAAGGCACAATAGTCAACGCCATGTCATTGCCTGAAACACTTAAGGCACAATAGTCAACGCCATGTCATTGCCTGAAACACTTAAGGCACAATAGTCAGCGCCACGTCAATAACTGCAACACGCGAGACACAATCAATAGCGGCACGTCTTAATCTTCAACATGCAAGACACAACAGTCATAATTATGTAACTGTCTGCAGCATTGCAGACAAATATGTTTGCAGCTTGCAAGACAATTACAGTTCAATTTCATTACCTGTAACTCGTAAGACACAATCGTCATGTTCATGACACCTCTATTGCAGCCCGAGTCGTCAGAATCGTAACACAACTTTTACACTGCAAGACACTTACTTAAGAACACAGTTTCGTACATAATGCAGGACACAGTTATGAAAACCATTAACTCGCTTAATTTTGTAGACACAATTAACGATACTCAATGAAACACTAGAAGTTCACACAATTAACATTATACAAGGAACGACCTGATTTAGTGAGGGTACGAAGTGTAAATTAAGTACGAAATAGCAGGCAGTATTACTTCTAATTAAGGAATTATCTCTCTAAATTCTTGAGAGATTAGAATCAATTCCCGTAACTGCAGGTCCTAGCAAAGCACTTACCTCCCGTCGGCCCAAATGGCGTACCTTTTATGGCGCTAGAGTTAATAGTCATGATTTCTACAGAAAGCAATAGAATGCATTCTTAGCTATATTAATCGTTGAAGAGATGTGTGTATAAGCTTAATTTTATCTGACTCTTCACTTAAAAAAACAACAACAACAAAACCTCGTATCCATGCACGGACAACACGAACGCCAAGGACGGTGTCGCGACAGAGAAGTACGTAATTTCATTCAGTCGACCGGTGACGTCAGCATTCTTTTACCTGTGACGTTAGCACTTCGCGTGTCAAGGTTGTTTATACTGAAGACCAGGTTACGCTGAACCAGCCAGACGAAATGTGAGAAAGGCCATTATAACGATGGTTATTTTCGTAAGCATTTTCTAGGTATTATTTATTTAAATGTTTCATTTATTTAAATGAATTATTTTTTTTAATTTGTAAATGGTCAGGAGGACAAAACGCATTGTTCATTAGAATCCAGGGTAACGTGTAAGTTCGGATGCTTTAAGTGACTCAAAGATCGCTGTGACTGCGTGCGCTAATTTTGAAATAAGCATCCGAAAAATGGGACTTGGAAGTCAAACTCATGGTTAGGAACCAAGAGTCTTACTTCTGTTAAGGTCTGGAAGTCAAACTCATGGTTAGGAACAAAGAGTATTACTTCTATTAAGCTCTGGAAGTCAAACTCATGGTTAGGAACAAAGAGTCTTACTTCTATTAAGCTCTGGAAGTCAAACTCATGGTTAGGAACAAAGAGTCTTACTTCTATTAAGCTCTGGAACAGCGTGTTTTAACAAAAAAATAATTATTGTTTTTCCGGAAAAAGAATGCGAGAGAGAGAGAGAGAGTGATGCTGGGATCCCCGCCTGATTTCCCCAACAATCTCCACAGTAAGTTGTTCACAATTAGCGCAAATGAACTGTAACATGAAAGCTCTGTAGTCTCACCAAATCTTAGCACTGCGACGGACTTAACTTGTGGCTAAAGCAGCTAGTCGAGTGACTGATTAACAGCGAGGCTGTAGTTGAGTTCAGCAGTGTCGAATGCACTTAAAATGAAAATAATGACAGAACCACGTCTTTTTTTTATTTTTTCTGGAAGACTTACTTTAAACAGCGGGGAAACGTGTTCACTCACGATTGTCTATTTCAGTTTTATTCAGTCCGTATAGTTTCCTCTACCCTAACCAATGACCCATACAGATAAAGCAGACTTTACACAAGTGGATGAATTGTTCAGTCTAAAGCAGACTACACAAGCGGATGAAATGTTCAATTTAAATCAGACTATACACTAATTTTAACCTGCATATCCAGCGGTTTTATAACAACGAATACCTTATGCAGCTAAAATTTAAACATAATTTGTACCAGCCATTCTGTTCAGCGAAAGGTGAATTTACACAGAGCAAAGGACTGTGCAGTATAAAGGTGTGTTTCTGCTAACTAATGAGGTGGAAATCTACTGAATACTTCACACTAGGTAACTGATAGAAATGACCACCAAGGCTGGACATTATAGGTGACTCAGTACCTACCAAGACGGGACATTTTGTGTAATTGTCAGTGTTGACCACCAAGACTGGACATTATAGGTGATTGTCAGCATCCACCACAAAGAGTGGACAATATATAATTGTCAGTTTCAACCAAGACTGGACATTATAGATAACTGTCAGTACCGACAAAGACTGGACATTGCTCAAGGTCATGTAATGGAAGGAATGAAGTGCGCTCGAGTAAACTTCAAAAAAGACAAATTCGCAAACCGAATGTCACGTGATCATATATATCAGCTTGCTTGCTCATGTATTTTATACACACACACGCACACACACACACGTATAAATATTTCGAATTATCTATGCGTGTACAATATCTTATTTAAATAAAAATTTCCGTATGGATACTATTGTCCTTCTCTCTTTCTGATCGTAGACGCAAATGGAATTTGCACTACCGTTATCATTTGAACAACCTCATCAAGATCTTGGCTGGGCCCTGTCACGTGGTATACCTTTGCTAACTCGAAGACTTCAATTCGCACCGCTCGCACCTGCTGGCACCTATGACCTATCCTTACTTACGGTGCGGATAACTCCTATCCTCTTTAACTTGTCCCCGCCGCCACCCTCCCGTCTATGCTTTCCTTTGCAACCCCTTTCCCGCCCGAGACGGCGCCGTCGGCAGCAACTACCTGTAGATTCTGGCAGGCGGCGACTTGAAATGGCAGATTGGGCCTGTCTCACGGCTAATTTTCGCGGCTCCCAGACCGATTTCCTCTATTTCACTGCTCATCACTGCTCTCTAGGCGCCAGCAGGCTTGCGTCGTACCTATGTGCTGGCCAAAGCGATAGCACATTCTTACGAGGCACATTCCAGACACTCATTTAAAAAAAAAAAATGGAAAAAATAACACCCCAACCTCTTCTAAGGTTTTGAACTCTCAGTTTTTCTTTCTTTCACCCTCCCCCTCTCTCCTTCCCTCTGTTCTCAATATTCTTTACGTTATGATCGACATTCAACTCCGACTTAGTGTATTCCTGGAAAAAAAAAACAGCGTTCCTTTTAGTCTTTAAAAAAGAACGCAAACTATTTTCTTCTTGTCAGGATTATAAATGTTAAGACCCACTAATCCATGCTGCAATGTGTCTTAAACTGTCGTTAACGTAGCGCGATTGTAGTAAAAGGTTACATTACCACGTTTTAAGACTCTCGTAAAATGGTATTCCTAATACTAGGTGTTAAGATTGTCGTAAAATGGTACTCCTAATACTAGTCTTATGACTATCGCAAAGTGGTATTCCTAATACTAGGTCTTATGATTATCGTAAAATGGTATTCCTAATAATAGGTCTTATGATTGTCGTTCAATGGAATATTTATCACGATTGTCGTAACATGATATAGTACAAGGTTTATTACTGCTTATGTTACTTGGTTTATTAATGACAATACAGCTTGCTACGTTATCAGGTTTAAAGTTTGCATATTCATCTGCAACATTGTACTCTTACATGCATTGCAAACTCTACGTCTCGAAATTCCGCCTACAATCTTGATTGTCGCCCTTTTGACCAGGCAATCTAACTGAACTTTTCTTCTAAAATCTAAATCTATGTGAATCCTTCTTGAAAAGGTTTTGAAAATGTGCTACTAGTCCATCGAAATCAATTTTTAATTTTCATTCCCTCAAGGCTAATGGGTGGAGAATCCAGCGTATTGATGGAAGCGTTTATCTAAAGACCCTGAATGACTGAGTTTATGGATTTTATCTATCTATCTATCTATCTATCTATCTATCTATCTATCTATCTATCTATCTATCTATCTATCTATCTATCTATCTATCTATCTATCTATCTATCTATCTATCTATCTATCTATCTATCTATCTATCTATCTATCTATCTATCTGTCTATCTGTCTGTCTATCTATCTATCTATGAAATCCTTAATATACTACGAACGTCTAAACTCCATTTCTATGCGTGCATCTCCATTGTCAATTAATTCTTTCTAATGATAATCAGAAAATTTGTAGCCCGTTTCTGTTGTGCGGCTCATAACCGGCCCATGGATTCGAACAACTCTGTAGGCCCATGGGTTCGAACAACTCTGTAGGCCCATGGATTCGAACAACTCTGTAGGCCCATGGATTCGAACAACTCTGTAGTGTAGACCCATGGATTGGAACAACTCTGTAGGCCCATGGATTGGAACAACTCAGTGGGCCCATGTGAAAGTCATTCATTGCGGGATGGTGAGGAGCGGCGGAAATAAAACAGTCACCGGCCTTGACTGAGGCAGAGTATCCCCCCCCCCCCATTTCGTCCTGAAGTATCGTCAATATTGCTTGTACGGTGACGAAATTTGATGGAAGAAGATAAGAATATCAGCCGATTGTTGTTTCCGTCGTCGGCGCACGTCAACAGGCTTGGTGATGAAATTTATTTCAAGTGTTGTAGGTAGGCTTGGCGAATAATAAGGAACATATATTTTAGATGTTCTCATATGGCTTATGGCTTTCAAGTTTCCTATGGTGCATTTAGCTTCAACTGTCGGAACGCATTCGTTTCTCAAACAAAAACGCTTGGCCATGAGTCTATTGTAGAATTATGTTAGAAGTCTGTCACCTCTGTGTGTGTCACTAGTCGTGTAGCTCTATATGTGTAACACATCTGTCGTATATCGCTGTAATAATCCTGTTGTGTATCTCTGTATGCGGCACAAGTCAGTTGTTAACGTTCATTTATTGTTAAATGACTACATTTTGTAAGTTACCCAACCATATATATATAAATACCGTGTGTGTGCGCGATATATTTTATCGTTCATGCGGCGTATAACCGTCAGATTTATGCAATTTTGTCATATTTTCATCATTCTTCTGTCATCTGTTATAATTTTGAAGTTAATCTGCCCTGTGTGTTATTCGTGTGATTATTTATCGTTTATACGGCTGTTGTATTTATGTCACATAATTTGTTGCATATACTTTTCCTCCTTTCGTTCCTTATAACTGTCAAACTTCAGTCGTTCAAGTGTCGTAATCTGTCGTGTTTTTCGGTCGGTAGTACATATTCATTGCTCAATTGTCTGCCACTTCGCCTTCATTAATCTGTCGCACCTCTGTAGTTCATTGATGGACTGTCTGCTGGTGTCGCGCTTGACACCAAACTGTTCACCAGTCTCAAACACCAACATCCGCCAGATTTTCTTCTTTTCTTTTCTTTCTTCCCTCTATCGGCTTGCAATTCAATTATTCACACTACGCCTGGTCAGATCTGAAGCAGTTTCGACCTTGATGACCTAACGTCTTTCGCTCGCTCGCTCGCTCGTTCGCTCGCACGCATCATAAATAAACTAGATCAGCTGACATGAGATCAGTTTGTTGTTTATGCAGACAGGAAAGCTATATAGTCTATTTAATTAATACAACTTTCAAAATAAAAGTAGGCCATTGAGCAAAAGGTGAAGAAAATCAGAAGTAGATATGTGTGTGAATGAGAGAGAAATAGAGTAAAAAGAACAAAACAAGCGTGGAAAAAAGAATAAGTGGGAGAGAAAGAGATTGAGCAGCAGTGTAAAAGAGAAGGAAAGTGAGAGTGAGAGAAAGACAAAACAAAAAGAGAAATAAGGAGCGTGTGAGTGAGTTAGAATGAGCAAATGACAGCGAAAAACAGAGGCCAAAAGGAGTGAATCAAAAAGCTAGTAAAAGATAAGAAAGAAAAAGAAAAAACTCCTGAAGATAGGTGAACTAGAAAGCGGGGATGTAAAAAGATAAAGGAGGCAAGTGAGCGCCAAAGAGTTTCACAAAGCGACAAGCAAGAGAGAAATAAAAGTCAGACGGATTAAGAAAAATGAGAGAAAGAGAGAGCGACTGAAAGAAAGAAAGTTAGCTTAAAGACTTACAAAGAAAGAGATTCATAGGGAGAGAAATAGAAACAGCTAGAGAGAGAGAGAGAGAGAGAGAGAGAGAGAGAGAGAGAGAGAGAGAGAGAGAGAGAAGAAAAAAAAGAGCCGTTTTAATTATCTGTAAAATTATCACAGAGCAAGATTAAGAGGGCAAAGAAAATTATTTAAAGCGTCAAAATTTACACATAGATACTGAGATTTATGTACTTTTTTTGAAACCTAACATCAAGCATTTTCACTCACCTGAAGTTTAAATATACTCAAAATGCGTACGACGTCATGATAATGAGGAAAAAATACGTATAGATGTGTATTGATTTCCCCCTAAAGTTCGATTAGTTAGAAGTGACCAGGCGTGAAGCGAAAAAGGCGCCGGTAAAACTAGATTGGCCCGGGCACGGAGCGACCGTCAATCTCACGGGAATTGTTGGCAAGCTGTATTCCTTGCGCACGACTGGCGCCACTCGCACAAACGTCTTGACGTCCATGAAAGTGAGTCTTTTCTTTTAAAGCAATACACATAAACATCAGAAACATTTCTTTTCCTTTTCGCACTTAAAATAAAACGTATAATTTTTTTTTTTTTAAAGTGTTCGCAGTCCGACTGGATGCTTAAGTTTAAATCTTCAGCCTCTAAAGATTCCTGTCTCATGTATACCATCGTTATCCCTCTTCCCCTTTTTATTTTGATGATGAAGTTATGACGTGGATACATGATCTTAATTTGATTCGTTTGTTTAGAGGTTTAAGAGAAATACAGCTGCTTGTAGCCCTGCCCCCCCCCCCTCCTGAACTTGGAGAACAACGAACTGCTTCACTTATTAAATAATTTTCTGTTGGAAAGCGATTGGTGATAATCGTTATCATCTTCATGGAAAAAAAAAATATTAGTTATTTAATTTGTACTGATTCTCGCAGCAGCTCTAAGCAATTATAACCATGGCTGCCGCTGAGCGCACTGCTAGCTGAAGACTGACCGACAAACCCTCCGCCCACGCAAGACACGACCTCAACCCAAAGAGCTTAGATTGCCATGCAGCCACCGAGCTCCATATGTGAACATTATAGTTACATTAATGTATTCTCATTGTCCCAGTCAACTTCTCCTGTTGTTCACAGCTTTATACTGCTTCAGCTATTGAAACTGTCTAATTTACAACGCTATAAATAATTATATTACCGCATGTGCAAATTCTCTATTCGGTGTGTTAAAGAGAAAATCCATAATACAAAAATATACAAATAACAGTTTCGATTTGTCATGGGAAGAAAGTGAAATAAGCTGACAGCCGAATTAAAGAGAAAAATTAAAATGCGATAATACTCGCTTTAAATGAATAAAGATTTCTTCTTTTCGTTATGAATGAAGATTTCTTCTTTTCGTTATTGTTTCACCTTTTTTCTATTGACGAAGTGATTTTCCTCGGCTTTGGGAATTTCAGTTTACTCCACTGCTTCTGTAAATAAATTTTGTGTCGGATGGATTCTACATTTTAAATTGTATTATGCGTGTGGTTTCTCCTCGTTGTGGGATTAATTGAATTCTCGCCGAGTGGCTCTTCATGAAGGAAGTGAGTGTGAAGTCTCTGCCGAGTTGCTGCTCCTCATGACTTAATAATGCGAAAATGAGTGTTTGGTCTCGCCGAGTGGCACTTCATGACGTAATAATGCGAAAATGAGTGTTTGGTCTCGCCGAGTGGCACTTCATGACGTAATAATGCGGAAACGAGGATGCAGTCTTGGCGAGTAGCACTTATGACGCGTAACAGTTATTGACTATGTGTAATTTATGATATAATAATTATTATAATGGAAATTAATGCTGCCTGGTGGGTACACTGGGTGTCTATCGACATCACACTTGCAACTTACTAGGCCTATAGAATTATTTTAAACATTATCATCATTTAGATTTAAATCGAATTAAAAAATATGTTTCTATATGAAACATGCCAATCGTCTCATTAGAAAGAACAAACTTAGGTGTATCAAGGTGCGACAAAAAAAGATAAGCGCCGACTCTTCTTTTTTCCTTTAGAACTGTAAAACAGGTGCTTTCTTCTGCTGAAACTATCGAGAGTTTAGATCGTTGGACGATTGTTTATAATGCTGCAGACTGTCTGTTAAGCATTCTAGCAATCAAAGATTTTAAACAAAAAATAATTATTATTTATTTGTAAAAATAAAAAATATATATATTACTACAAAATTCTCTAACTGTGCGGTAAATGTTGTGTCTGATTATCTCCCCTCTGATTGAAAAGTAACAACATTTTTTTTGGAGATAAACAAATAAATAAGCTTTATAACAAAGTCCGTTTGGCTGTCTTATCGATTTTCCTAAGACGTCTTTATCTACTACTAAATAAAATTTAAAAAGTAATAATTTTGAAAAAAGGTGAATTAGATAAGCAACAACAACAAAATGACATGTATACACGCACACCTCAGGAAACACACTAAATAAGATGTCATATAAATTATAACACAAACACAAGCGCAACCAAGAGACACAAACATACGAAACATAATAAAAGAAATAGTATCCTACTTAAAAAGTAGACGCAGTTTGACGGCGCGCCAGTTCAAATGTCTTTTATGCTCAACCTGCTGGCAGAAGGGGACAGCCGGAAAAAAAAGGTCGCTCGCAAACTGACTCGCTGGGCCTCTAACTCTGGCCGAGACTGTAAAACGATATTAATGCAGCGATAGACAAAGCGTCAAGTGATATGAAAGCCACAAAATGTCCCTCGTCCTTCTCAATTTCTCAGCAATTTAAGAAGCGAGCCTGACGCTCGTTGTACTTGTATGTGTCTTGGGAGTAAGGAACAATGACGTCACTCTTACGCGTTTCGTGAAGTTGATGGGAGACAAACGAAGACATACTCTTAGATCCAGAGTTCTCGTTTCCTTGATTTTCATTCACAACGAAATACAACTGTCCTATGGATTTAAAAATATTCAAATTGAAAGTGAAAGCACTGGATGAAGTTTTGAAATGTATTTCATTGTTGTCCCTTTTCTTACTTTTCACGTTTGGTTGTTTCCCTTACTCCTGTAAGTGTATTATTATATTATGCTTGGTTTCCTCCCCTCTTCTCACGAAAATGAACACATGATCAGTCGGCCTGTAATTTGAATAGACTTGAAAGTTTCAATAGCATACCGCAGTAAAATTATGTTGCAACTGACGAAAGTCATCTGCATACGAACCACACTTCTCAGAACGAATTATCGAGTATCCGCGCATCGATAAATTTTGATCTATTCCTCAAACGATGTAAAGAATTACACAGTTTCTGATGTCTTTCGTGTATCGACAATATTGTTACAACCTTCTCATAATTTGTTGCAACGAATTATAGTTTCCGATTGCAAATCGCAAATCGATAATAGAATTATACTCCTCATAATAGGCTGTTAGATTCTTGAAATTTCGCATAGTGATCAAATTTATTCCTCTGACTTCTGTTTTACACAGAAGAGAAAATGCTGGTCATGAAATAATATGTAACAATAAACTTTACTTGATAAATCAAAACATTTAAAAAAAATCCTGAAGTCTTTTTTTAAAAATATTAAATTGTACCTGCTATATATAGACTCTCTTTATTTTCTGCCTCCTTTAAACCTGGATCTATTCATACAGCAAAAAAAAAAAAAATGTTACAAGTGTGTGAATTTTTTCTTCAAGGAATTACAGTATGTTCATTCACATTTCTGCTTCATAATTATACTCATTAACTATTTCGTTCACATCTTTCTGTATTCATAATGAAATTCTGTTAACTATTTCGTCGTTTCGACTTTAGTTACTGGCACTTGTGGCCTGAAGGCAGTGAGGTTCGTGTCGATTCCTGGAAACAGTCGCCGAGCACGCACACATACGTACTCGTAGAAGTGAAGACGCACACTGGTGGGTAGAACCGTTACACGGCCCGTCTTATCCCAGCCGTGAGTCAAAGCGGCCGCGCAGAGGTCTAATCCGGCTTGCGTTAGCCGCACAACGCTGAAGCGGGTGGTCGCAGTGTTAGGCTCTCTGTCTGATCTCGCTCATCGTCTTGGAGTTTTGTCTCCAGGTGTGTGTGTGTATGTGTGTGTGCGTGCGTGCGTATCTGTCTGAGAGAGATAGTGTATGTGTGTGTTTACAGTATTTGAGAGGTTTGGGTTGAAAGTTCGTGTTTCATTTCTGCTTTTTTCGGTGCACACACGCACGCACATACACTCCCACTCTCTCTTTTTTCTCTCTCTCTCTACACACACACACACACACACACACACACACACACACACACACACACACACACAGAGCTACGCTTATTCTGACAGTATCATTGCCGCAAAAAGTCTGTCTCCTCTTTGTATTTAACTCCGTCGACTGAATCTCTCTCTCCGTTGCACACTACAGGTACGCTTCCCTTCAGCCTCTTGGTCGCCAGTCGGAGGCAGGGGAGAGGGTGGCGGGAGGAAAACGATCGTTTATAGGAGTGGGGGTATCGGGAAAAGCGCAGCTAAAAGAGAACAGGGAAGACAGAAACACGTACACACACACACACACACACACACATACAGAAGGGCGGGGGATGGGGCGACTCTACGTCGTCTCAGAGGCTTTCATTCAGGTATCTGTCACAAACGAAGGCAGAAATGAATTTGCAAAAACCGACAGTGGCGTCAGTGATTGGAGACAGTGTTCCTTGGCTCTTTAAAGAAATTAGTTCCACCCTTCCCGTCACACATCCCTCTCTTTACCACCTACCCTCTTATTCCCTATTTCTTCCCCCATCTCTCTCACTCACACACACACACACACACACACACACACACACACACTTATTCCCCTGTTAGTTTTTTTGATAGAATACGACCTTTGTTACTATTCACCAGTGCAATACTTAATAACGCCGATATCTAATACTACTGGCAAGGGCGCCGATGTTACGATAATGAATCCATGCATTCCTTGCTTGAAAAAAAAGTATCACTCCAACTATTGGTAACTTTGTATTTAATTCCCTGCTGATTTATAATATTTCCAGTCTGGAGAGCAGTGTGACGTCACTACTGGAGCTTGCAATGATCATTTCGTCATCAGACATTCTCTGATTTGGAGTGCCCCAGTGTGACCCCACAGCCTCAGACTTGTTCGAAGTGGAGGGCGGGATGGCTGGGTGAAAGGGGTGAAGGTCGCACCAGTTTGGCGCACACCCTCAACCACCCTCCATCGGTGGGTGATATCTTTGTTTAAAATTTAAGAATAAATAATAATTATACAAATTTAAATAAAATTTCTAATAAGTGACTTGGCCGTCACACTCCCAACAAATCTTATTATTATCATTCATCCTATTTCCACGACTTTTGTTCGATGTCGGTTGTGATCCAAGGTCTCGGAATCTTGCCAGGATTCTGAGAGATCCAAGGTTTTCTGGAGGATTAGGGAACGAGTCTGTGGTTTCCAGGGAGTTTATTCAGATAAAATTATTATATGAGAAGCAATAGGAAAGATAATACTTAGGGGAGACAATTTACGTACTCTTATTAAGATTTGGTATTTTCATTTAGTCGCTGGCAATTTTGGTCATTCCTGTCCACTGACCGTCATCACTTTTCCTCATCTCTAACTGTTCTTTGTCGTCAAAAAATTAGAAAGCGGGAGGGGGAAAGGGAAGAATGCAAATTTAATTAAATTCTAAATAAACTGTATAATAAGTAAGTGAAATTTTTACATCTGCTAAATATTGGTTATTTTATTTTTCTTTGGATTCTCTTCCTTGATTATTCATTAGTTGTACAATTACATGTATGTTGCATGCCGTAATTTCAGTATAAACATGCTTTATATTAAATATTTAAGTTTCTTTTCTTAACTCTGTCTTCTTTGTGTTCAATAAATGTACAACAACAGTGCAAGCAGTTATATGATTATGAACGTGACCCCCCCAAAAAAAAAAAAAAAAAGCGAAAATATCTTATATGCCCTCCTCCCGTTTTGGGTGGTGGTGGTGGTTAAGGGGGGCTTCGTTATTCACCGGTCCACCTGGCAAGATCAGACCCCAGAAAAGAGTGAGTGGGCCCAAATTTCTTCAATTCTTCAAGACTGAGAACTCCCTAAGACCAACAGCACCACACAAGCGTTGGAGAGGAAAGAAGTCAACGCCGACACCCACCCCCAACCACCACCAATATTTATATTTGTTTATTCTTTCCATTCTCTCCCTTGTATTCATTAATTGTTCAATCATAATTGAATTGTGTGCAATTATATAAGTATAAACACGTCTTGATATTAAATCTAAAAAAAAAATGTCTTCTTTGGATTCTCTCCCTTGTATTTACGATTATCTTGATTCATGTATTCATATATACATTTGTATTGTATATAACAGTATAAACAGTATAAGCAGTCATAACAGTATAAACATGAAAATATATTTTATTTTTTTTAAATATGCAATTCCGTTCCTTAACCTTAAATATCATATCTACCTTGCTTTAATATTGTGTGTGGTGGTGAAGCAATTGCTTGGGTTATGTTATTTTGTTTGTTTCATTTGTTTCAAGTTGTTTCTGTTTCACCAGTGCACGTTCGTGCATGTTTAAAATAGAAATCGTTCTACAAAGCTATACACATCTGTATTGTATGATGAAGCGAGAACTCAGATTAAAATAATCATAGGAGTCACATGCTCTCTCGCTTAACAGTATCTACCAACTTTAAAACTCACAGACCACTCTATGGAAATTCAAATTCTGCCGCAATTAAATAATGTGGGTTCTTTATTCACCTAGTTAAATTGGTACTTATTTTGAGCCCCCAGGTCTTCAGCAATACATATCATACTACACTATATAGTACAATTCCCTTACTTTGATATATTCTGATTTAAAGTTAAACAAGTACACTAATTAACAGATCAAGTGGTCGGTAACAACGGCTACATGCCAAAAATAAACTTTGAGGTGCATCTCGATCCGTATCATAATTAAAAGTTTCAGTTTAAAAAATATCTTTTAAGTCCTTATGCAAAGGAATATTACTTAGCCAGTGCTAAATAAATATCAGTTAAAATTAGGCATCCATGATGAAATTTTGCGCTGGCTTTTTTCCTTGTGCAAATAAATGAAGAAACAATGATTATTTATTCATAGCCTGTGGATACGTACACCACATTAGTAGTGCGATTGTTCACTTCCCAGCGTGGCTTGCTGGTTTACTGGTTTATTGTTTTGCCGATTTGCTGGATTACTGGTTTATTGGATTGCTGGTTTATTAGTTTGCTGATTTCCTGTTTTACTGCTTTGATGGTTTATTGGTTTGCTGATTAACTGGCTTATTGGTTTGTTGGTTTGCTGATTTGATGGTTTACTGGTTTATATTGGATTGCTGGTTTATTAGTTTGCTGATTTCCTGGTTTGCTGCTTTACTGGTTTATTGGTTTGTTGGTTTGCTGATTCAACAGAAGGAATCCAATATTTGTTTCTTCAAAAAATGTATTTGAAATTTTTAAACTATATATAAAATGATGGTGAATGGTGCACGTTAAGCTGATTCTCTCTGTTGCACAGAGAGAGAGAGAGAGAGAGAGAGAGAGAGAGAGAGAGAGAGAGAGAGAGAGAGAGAGAGAGAGTGAGAATGTATGTGTGTGTGTGTGTGCATGTAGTAAAATGGAATGCACATTTTAATTTTTTTTGCAGGGGGCCCAGCATTCAAAGTTATGTTACAATAAAAAATAAAATAATTATTTTAAAATACTGTGGGATTAGTGTGAAATAACTATGCAAGAAAGATTACACTTATCCTCTATGTATTTTGCAAGCAGGAATGACATAGCTACACAACATTTTGGGGAGTAACCTGAGAGCAATAGCTATAGTATATCAATTAGGAGTTGACTTTTCTTGGCCCTTTCAAGAAGAAACTTTCAAAAGTTCAAATAGCATAGTTTTGTATAGGAATAGTATTTTTTAAAAAATAAAGATCAAGAGTTGGGGCATTTTTCAGTCAGTGGCTTGCTGTAGCAAAGATAAGATTGACCCATTCTACAGATTATATCACAGTTCAAAGTATTTGGTAGCCAACAAACTTTAATATTCCATTATAAAAAATACTACTGCAAGTGAGTGTATGTTGGTATTTGTTCTCCTATCCATGTTTTAGTATATTTCCAAGCCAACGTTGATGCAAGTATGCCATCACCCCTCCCCCCCCCCCTTACAGAATGTTAGTCCCTGACTTCAGATGCTCTGTCTGGATTCACAGAAATTTTCTCTGGCTTTGGATAGTGTTCTTAAAAGTATATTTATTATAAATAACACTGTTTCTACCTCTTGTTTGTCACTCAATCCTACTCGGGCATATTCAACTGTTTCTGTGTAGAACAAAACAGATTGTTTCTATCTTATTTGTAATGGTGTCTAAACCAGTAGGTACTGAGAACTCGTCATTGACTATTTTGAAGTCTCTATACTTTTTAAGATTATATTACTTTTTCATATAAATTTCAAGATATTTCCGTATTTCATTTTACCTACATTTATTAACCATATTTTCCTATTTTAAAGTTTCTGTCGTTGCAGCACGGTTAGTTATTTTTATTTGTATAATATTGTTATATTTTATTATCTTTCTATTTTACAATTAATTAAATTATAAGCCAATTGCCCTAAGAGTATTTAAGTACAAGTAATAAGTAATATGTTGTCTTAGAAAATAGTGTAAGCAGCTGTGCATGTAGTTGGTCTCTAGTTATATGTGACGTCAGTCACCTTGTCCTGCATGCATGTTTTGGCAAGTGATGGAATTAAAATTAGCTGCAAATTCTCTCTATGCTTCTCTATGAAACAGGAAAAATAAAGCACTTAAAATGGTGCATTACCAATGTCGTAGCAGTTCTGCATCAAGAGTTTCTATCTGTACCTGAGTTTGGTGCAATTCCTGAACAGTATGGCTTAAGTCTTTACCTGTTATCACCAGATTGATTCTGTTACATTGGTTAACGTTTTACGTATCTTAAATATAACTCCAGACAGGATTCAATCAGTGATGACCTGAGAAGTCTTTGTCTACAAGATTCAATGAACAACTGTCAGAGAAGCCGTTCTCTACAAGACCACATATGTTTGCCGAGAAGCCTCACCACGAGGGAATATTACATCATAGTGATAGAAACTTAAATACAAACTCTTAAACAAAATGGCTTTCATTCTACCTGTACTCAGCTATCAGCTCATTGATGTCGACTTTAACATCAGTTATAGTAATATAGTAATATCAATATAATCTAGTGAGATGAAACGCAAATGTGAAATTGCTTATTAACTTCTTTATTTAAGTATACATTTTTTATTTAAATCTATCAATTTGTTAATAAGATTTTCTGTTAAGTAATCTACCATTTACACCTGAATGACTGTGTGTGATTAGGGGCCTGTCTGTCGGGTGTCCAGCCATTCTTGTTATTTTTTAGTTTGGTTCATGCCTAAAGCTGTGGTTAAAGACGTGTGAGTATGGCACATTTCAACATTTCCAGTTTAACTGCCAGCGCATCAGAGTAAGTGGTCAATATTGTACATGGTTTCAAGGGGGCATTAAAAATAAATTCAGTTCTCTTTGAATGCATCTACTACTCAATTGTGTGAAACATTAAGAACTGAAATTTGACATGCAGGGTATCCAGATACAGTAAAATGTAGGCATTTTTACACTTTTGTTTTGTAAAGCAAAGTTTGACCCAATCTGGATGTATAAATTAATTGTGCTTTTAAGTGCAGTATTAACCAAACATGTTTTCTTGCGGAAGACTTCTTATTGTTGTTAATTTTATATTTTACTTTTTAGAATTATCTTGGGAGCAATATTTTAGTATCCAGCATTCTAATTTTTGGTTGTTGACGTTTCATAGAAGATCAGTTATAAGTATTCAGTGAGTTCAAAATTCATAAATCTATCCAACAGAATGAATCTCTTGAAACATCAATTGCGTATCTAACATGAATTTGTTATTGTTGTTGATATAAGAAATTAAATAAACTGTGCTACTGCACACATGCAGGATCCTTACGGGCATGGTAACTGACTGAAGATGAGTGAATCACACAGAGAGAGAGAGAGAGAGAGAGAGAGAGAGAGAGAGAGAGAGAGAAGGAGAGTCTTAGGTACCTTTTCGAAAAATCTTCCTGATTTTCACTGCACTTTCTAGCCTTATTACGTAATAGTTGCCAGCATAAGTAAGAGATTGGGAGTGCACAAATGCCATCCCATCAAATATATAGTCAGTTGGCCAAGTTCACCTCCTTGTGACCTCCTTGTGAGCTTCTAGATCTAGGAGAAAGAGGGAGGAAAAGAAAGAGGAAATTTAATGTATCTTGGTCAAACCTGATTTACCTTGTAGTGCGCTTCTAGAATTTTCCAGGAGAAAGGGTGAAAGAGAGGGGAAAATTGAACCTAGTCCAAACCTGGCAGAATATCACTATATTGTTAAATACTGAACGGTCATTGAGTCCATGAATGCTTGCCTCGCACATTAATTATTTACGGGAAGGGGATGGAGTGAGGAATGGGGGGAGTAGATATTTATGGGCACTACATTACGTAACGAATTCTCTCACTGAGGTAAAAGTTTCTCCAAATGGTTTGCATCACGATAATATTGCCGACAGTTTTCATTCCTTCGAGAGAATCCTCTAACACAATGATTTAATTACCTGTCAGTTATAAATATTTCATGAATCATGCACGTGCTTATTACACTTATTTTCAAGGCACTACGTATGACCTATCATTCATAAATGTTTCCAAGCTGCAATTTGTTTCATTATCTTGATTAGTCGGAGCACTGCAAAAGTACACTTCAAGAACTTGACCAAACACTAACAAGAACTTGACCAAACACTAACAAGAACTTGACCAAACACTAACAAGAACTTGACCAAACACTAACAAGAACTTGACCAAACACTAACAAAAGCCTACATGTTGTCTGGGTTGTGAACGACAGTTTGTATTTCTTCCATAATACAACTGTCCATTAAACGGTGACTATTGTTTGCTAATAAATCATTATAAACCCCGTATCACTTTTCTATTTTAAAAAGCGGCTTTATTTGTGTTTTTTCGGTTCGTTTATCTTCTTGTTGACTTACGGTTTAAATGATTATAAATTGCTGGTTTTTAATTTACCTTTGCCTTAAATCATTTTCATTTTCTAAAAATTGATTCGATATGTAATAAAATATAGCTGTTACAGAAAATGAAGATTGTACTTTGAATACACGCTCTGGTTATTGTTTCACAGTTCCTATTATTTTATTTATGCCACGAGATGAGTTGCGATATTTTCTGATTGTTTCAAATAGACAAACCCGAGTAGCAATTAAATTTTTAATTGTTAATTGTTGAAAACTAGTTGAACTGGATGCTTACAACAAATCTTCCGTTATGAAATTTTTTTAACTTAGAACATACAGTAAAATCGAACCTATATATTGTAAAGTTTACAATACTAGTAAAAGTTACCTCCCTTCTATTACGCGATGACATTGTTGAAAGCGACGACTGAGCACATTTCTCCACGTAACTCTCATATAACTGTGCATATTTTCTTCAGCATTTGGTTGTTTAAAACATAATTTGAATCGGAAGATTATTCTCTGGAAATAAATTCACAACTTAAGTATTTAATTTATTTCAAAGCACAATTCCAATATTATTTAATTTTGTTTTCAAGCACAACAAAGAACTTAAAGAAATCTTCATTCATTCTCTTCTTTTCTTTCGAAGCCGTAATTGTATTATCTCGCTCTCTCTAACTTTCTGTCTAAGAAGGTTACTAAATATTCTAAAGTTAGAATAACCCCATATCAGTTGTGGCGGTGGTTAAGCGCGACTGACCGACCCAGTACCAAACCGATTGCCTCCCTTGTGTCTACTGAAGCCAGACTCCCTCGTGGTAAAAAAAGATACCTGCCTGCTAAGCATGCACATTCGATCGTTACTGGATGTAAACTCTCGTCGTTTTGCCAGTGTTCACCAAAAATAAGCCGTTACCGACAAACACTAACACCACTAATGCGAGAAATGGTACTTTCTCAATCGGATTAGGCTTATTACGTCAGTAAGCAACATCCAACATTCTTTAGTTATTAAAGTTAATTTTAAAAATATCACGTTCGTAATTTGAAAATATCTTTTTCTAATATATTTGTTCATTTTTTATGCGTACATATCCAGTTATATCTTTATTTTTCTATCGAGATGAAATTTTTATGCTGTTTGGTGGCAGATTTATACAGGGGACGCTACTCCACCATGCCTAGACTGTGGCATGGGGCACAGGCGAGTGGCTCCAGCGAGTAGGTAACAGCGGCGACCTTCTGGCGGCAACGCTCCAAGTCGCGTGGCCACTAGGCCGCCTCACCGGCTACTTTGTAGCCACTCAACTGTGTGCCGCCAAGGGGAGAGAACCAGTACGTTGTCATTATTTACCTTTAAGGTGACCTTATTGTTGAAGTACGCACACTGCGCTGCAGAGAGAGAGAGAGATGGAATGGCAGTGAGAATATGTTTATGTGATAGAGTGTGTGCGCATTTTTGTTGATGATACCGTTTGTGTGAGCGAATAGTTTTGAGTGCAAGAGAGATATAAAAGTGTGTATGCGAGACATTAGATAGATATGTGTAAGGGAAAGTTAGTGCTGGGGAGAGAGTGTAAGAGAAAGGAGTGTGGGAGAAAGTATGGGAAAGAGATAGGAGAGAGAAAGAGAGAGAGAGTGTGAAAGAGAAGAGTGTTTACGAGAGAGAGAGAAAGAGAGATTGGGAGAGAGATATGAAAGAGAAAGTGCAAAAGAAAGGATGTGTGTGTGTGTGTGTGTGTGTGTGAGAGAGAGAGAGAGAGAGAGAGAGAGATTAAGTGAATATGAGAGATTAGTATATGTGCAAAATTAAATAGTGAATGTGTATGGAGAGAGACAGACCGGGAAAACAGTGCAAGAAAGGTAGACCGAAAGAGAAAGGCAGCCAGAGAGAGACAGAGGTAAAGAGTAAAAAGAGTGAGAGTGAGAAAGAGAGATTAGATGAAAGAAAAAGAGAGAAACAAAGACAGCACACACACACACACACACACACACACACACACACACACACACACACACACACAGATAGCGCAGAGAGAGAGAGAGAGAGAGATATGAAAGAGAAAGTGCAAAAGAAAGGATGTGTGTGTGTGTGTGTCTGTGTGTGTGTGTGTGTGTGAGAGAGAGAGAGAGAGAGATTAAGTGAATATGAGTTTGTATATGAGAGATTAGTATATGTGCAAAATTAAATAGTGAATGTGTATGGAGAGAGACAGACCGGGAAAACAGTGCAAGAAAGGTAGACCGAAAGAGAAAGGCAGCCAGAGGGAGCAAGAGAGAGACAGAGGTAAAGAGTAAAAAGAGTGAGAGTGAGAGAGACTAGATGAAAGAAAAAGAGAGAAACAAAGACAGCACACACACACACACACACACACACAGATAGCAGAGAGAGAGAGAGAGAGAGAGAGAGACTGACGAAATGAGGAGGAAAAAATGTCCTTTGCTGAATGGCCGCAAAAAAGAGCGGAAAACAAAAAAGAGCGTTTGTTAAAAGGCATATAAGCAGTCAGATTTCAAGGTGTAATAATTCTAGACTGCTGGGAAAGGAAGATGAGAACATATACTAGGAAAGGAAGATGAGAACATATACTGGGAAAGGAAGATGAGATACATATACTGGGAAAGGAAGATGAGATACATATACTGGGAAAGGAAGATGAGATACATATACTGGGAAAGGAAGATGAGATACATATACTGGGAAAGGAAGATGAGATACATATACTAGGAAAGAAGAAAAAGCATCATCGAGTGTTTACAAAAAAATTGCTGACAGACTGAATCACCGATGAAGGTTATGTCATAAAACTAAAGAACACACACAGGTTTTCTCGGGAAGCACCCCTTTCAACCCCCTCCCCCTTTGGTCTTTCATTTACTGAGATAGAAAAGGAATAAAATAAATTCCAGGAAAAAATAAAATATTTCAGACTGGAGAAAGAAAATGATATACGTAGTGTATTAGTAAACAAATCCGACTCGAAAACTAAACACTATAGATTTACAAACTCACATAATTGTCCTCACAATAAGTAAAACCGAAAAAATGACCACAATATAAACATTTTATATGTACTTTAGCGGTCAAACAAGAATCGATGCAATTTTTATTTCTTAGTACATATTTCACAGTGTCGTTTAAACATGTATACGATGGATTTCCTTACTGGTATGAAATTTTAAAAAAATGTTCTTCAGCTATTGTGTAGTTTGAACACGACTCTGCCTGAAAGACAGGTAATGCGCATGCCTCGCTTTCAACACGTGCTTCATAGTCGAATATTGAATATATTTCTAAATTAACAATGGTCAGTTTTGCCGTGTGTTCGATTTTAATTCAAATGGAATTATGGTCATGCACGGGCCTAACTACTGTATACAAACGCCACATCACCACCTCGCGACATAAGCACGCACTGACCAGTTATTTTTTTTTTTAATGAGAAATAACTTACAAGTGCGAGAAACAAACAATAATTTCTTGTAAGGGGCTTGCACGATTATAGAACACTGCATTTAATTTGCAGAAACGATATTTGTTAACATCTGAAATGTAGATTTTCTAAAATTCAGATAGAGTCAAATATTAAAGTATTAAAATATTAGATAAAGTATAAAATAAAATGTGTGGCCCAGGTAAGAATTGTAAGTACATGTATTGATATTTTCAATGAAGAACTGTACTTCTAAACTTATATATATATATATGTTCGTGCGGGTTTCCAAATGTAACAGTTACCGTTCTTGATTTAGAACGGGTGAACAAAGGCCTATGTTCGAGCATGTACATTGTACACAGTTCAATGATCTCTCTTGTTTTGTACTTTTTTCTTCAGCAATTTGCTCATTTAAGCATATTGGTCATGCTACCAACAAGCAAGGGGAGGTAATAATCAGACTCGGGAAGTACACAGCTTTAGATATCGCTAGTTAAGTTGATATAAAATAATAGCAACGACCTATGATCGATTAGCGGCTATTGGAAGGAAGATAGCAACGGGTGCATCTAGAAGTTAATCGTGTGATTCGTTCTGTGATAACGTCGGAAATGTATGAAAGGAGGTCAGACTGTGATGTACGCACGATAGGAAAGACTAAGTCAGATCTCCTCACCTGTAGACACAATGGGATAGAGATGAAATATGGATCACGTGACAAAGCTGTCTTTGTAAATTAGAGGTATATCCAAATCACTTTCTCGAACGCGTTCAATATACAGTATACAGATCATTGAGAAGAGAGAGGCTATTGGAAATGACGAAATAGTTGAGGTTGTACCACTTGTGTGACTGAGGATAAAAAAAAAAGAAAGAAAGAGAAACAGTAAAGACATTCCGTTTCCTTCATTGAGATTGTGTGAGAAACCCTTGGGAATAAGGTGACTTGTTTTATTTTTATAAGTTTGCAAGCTATTGTGAAATATATTCATGTACTATTTTCTTACAGTTTAGGAAATGGAAAAGCGTGGGGGAAAAGCTCCAGGTTTCATATGCAATTACCAGTATTAAAATGTACTTGAAAACTGTAAATTATTAAATTTAAATCAACACTTGGTGTTTTGAAGTATACATCAAACTTGTTGAAGACATCAGTTCTCAACTCAAAAGGGGAACATAACATTTCTTCTTGCCTCAGAACCCTGTATTGAATATACACTATCATATGCGGATTGCTGCTGACATCTTTAGTCTCATCAAGTTAAATAGCAAAATGTTTGCTCTCTTTGACTGAAGAAATTACTTGTTCCCTCACATTTTCGGCTAAGACGGACATTCACTCTTTCACAACCCTTGCAGACAAAGGCACTAAACTCAGTCGCAGGGCTTCGTTCTGGCCACACATGATTTCTGCCATTTTCACAGCCTGAATATTTGACCAATTCTTTACGAATAGTATATGACTTCTTGTTTCGGAAAATCAACAAGGCCACTTCAAAGCTAGCTCCTCATGCTGAACGGTGATCAAATGTACCTCTTAAACTGCTTTCTAATCTCTACCTTTTGATGGCTCTTTCCAAATCCTCACAGTATTTCCATGGTTTGGCTTTCCAAATCCTCACAGTATTTCCATGGTTTGGAAGACCGATTTGAGTGCAAACTGTCCAAGTGTTTCTTGAAAGACTTTGCAGTCAGGGCTTTCAAACAGACGACACATTGTGGCTTCATTTGTCCTTTGTCTTCTTTTCCTGTGAAATCATAATTGAGGCACTCTACAGGCATTTCCTTTCCTAGTTTGATAATATCTGAAGAGTAAAAGTGAAAATGATTAGAATAGGGAAATTTAAAGCAAAATATTGTTATACTTTGAGCCGATATCCTTAGAGAACAATAAAGAGTTAGAATTAAGTCCTCAACTCTTTATCAAATAAAATGCAATTTGACAATACCTGTCAAATGTCACACTCCCAAGACAATATAACTGACATTAGTTATGCGTAGAGAGTGTTGCCATAATTCAACTGAACTTGAACAAGGTACCTGCTCAAGACCCAACAGTTATGGTTTCAATATTTTTTGCTTTATATACAAAGTATCAATGGGAATCTCACATAAGATTTTTGCATTATATACAAAGTATCAATGGGAATCTCACATAAGATTTTTGCTTTATATACAAAGTAACAATGGGAATCTCACATAAGACTTTTGCTTTATATACAAAGTATCAATGGAAATCTCACATAAGATTTTTGCTGTAGAATCAATAGTCTTGAATGAAAAACCATATTACTGTCTTTTTCTAAAATGTTTATAACTCGATTTAACACAAAATAATATAAAATATTTTATATACTATAATACATATGAACTGCTATTTACTGCACGACCAGCCATACATCATTAAAATATAACAGATACCCCTAGTTTAATTCATAAGAACTTTAGTTATTGAATAGGAACAACTAGACATGAAAAATAATAACATATCTTTAACTCTCAGTTGACCGGAGAAAAGAAATTGGTAAAGAAAAGTAGAACAATGGCAGCAGTTATGGCTGAAAGTACTTTCATAAGTTTACATCACCACCAAAAACCAAGCCACATAACTTGGAATAAATATTGGGGACCGACTGGGGTAGCGTGCTCCAAGTCGGGAGTCGAGATCATAACTGACATTTTTAAGAACTAGCCGAAAAGGTGTCTTTGATAAGGTCACGTGACTTAATTAAGAAGGGGAGTTAATTTTATAAAAGTAGGAATTTATTGTTGATCTATTAGATTTGAGGGGGTGGGTGGGTGCGAAACAGAAAAAAGAATGAGTTCGATGACCTCACAATACCTCACAATACTTTATTTGTATTTCCTTTAGCCTTCATTAACTCAGAATTATCATTTTTACCCCATTTGGGGTAATTTACCTTTGCTTCCCGACCCCTCGTTTAACGGAAATAAGCCGATAGATAAAAATATAATGCACGAATATGTCTGGAGATAAGTATAAAAGTGAACAAACACCGGCTATACTGATATAACTACGTTTTAATAGTTCAAAGTGAACAACCCCAGCTATACTGATATAAATACGTTTTAATAGTTCAAAGTGAACAAATCCCGCTATAATGGACACAAATACGTTTTAATGGTTCAATGGTAATAAAGACATTATATATTACATGAACTACCTTTGCTGAAATGAGAATTAATAAAGCCTTTAGATAGTACATCAATATGTTTGAATAGCTGCAAGTTAATAGAGCCGTTACATAAGACACCAGTATGTTTGAATAGATAAAAGTTAATAAAGCCGTTAGGTAATACACCAATGTATTTGAAGAGTTGCAAATTAATACAAAGTTAGACGAGATCATCAAAAAGAAATGTTACGGAAACGATCAAATAGTTGAAAATTTCCAAATTCATCAGCAGACAACTTTCTTTTTTTCTCCCCAAGTTGGACTAGTATGTCCAGCAGACGACATTGTAGCTGTACCCCTCACTAGCATTTTAACTGCCTTTCTTTCAAAACCGAAGTATAATTCTGGCATAGTGTTGCCAGTGGTAACATTTTCATTAGTGAAATGAAAAGAACACACATACATAAACACGGTGTGGAGGACTTTTTACTAGTGAAATGAAAAGAAAACATACATACATAAACACGGTGTGGAGGATTTTTCAACTATAAAGTAGACAACCAGTGTCTCTTGAGGTCTGGCTCAGACAGCTCTCTTGACAGTTACAACCGTTGGATTGGAAAATATTCCAAACAAAATTGACTTAATTTTAATTTTCTAGAATTAAATGTACATTTACGCACGGCTCAGTGCAGCCTATTCATGGTCTACAGCTCAAGAAGCAATATGAAATGCGAGTAATTCGTGATAAGATTATAACGTGAAAAATGAGGACCGGAAGATGACCATTAAGATATTTTTATAAGAGCTACGGCAGTGCGCATGCTATTAGACGCGTGTGCTCAGAAAAACTATCTATCTATCTATCTACTGTGATATGGATGAAGAGACAAAATTTCCATTAAAAACAATAAATATAACTTGAATATGTTATGCATGTAAAGATCGGATATTAAACCACAATTAAGCACACATTTACACAAACATGCCAACACACAATATGTACGCACGCAAACATGCAAACAGTCTGACAAGCATGCAAATGCACAATCACATAAACACGCAATTGCCTAATCACTTACATACACAAATACGTAAGTGCACAATCACTTATGTGTAAATACACAAGCATGTAAGCACACTGATTCATAAGCACACAACCACGGAAACATTTCAACGAAGAATCACTCAAACACACACACACCACACACACACACACACACGACACACGCACGCATGCAGACACGCACGAGAACCACGCCTCGAGAGTCTCTATTCATTATATGGTAGTGAAGCAGTCATTAAGAAAGTATTGCTCAGCTCAGTTCATTTCAAAGGTTTGATTTCTCATTTGAGGCTCCTTTTGCCAGTTGAAAAAAAAATATTAAAAAAAAGAAAAGTACTACAAGCTCCAGACACTTTGCCGCCGAATGGCCGCATTGCTTGTTAATGCACTCGTATCAACTCTGAAGGCTTTGAGAGGAAGACAGGAGTTCCTTTTCAAGACACAAGCTCCCGTCGCACGCCTGGCAGTTCAGTGAGTCTAAATCAATTGGTCAGAAACTTCAGACATGGAGGAGCCGTAAAGGCTGTCGAATGGTGCTGAAAATTGACGTATTTAACGTGCTCGTCTGCCGTTCATATAAAAAAATCCCAAACCTCCAAACAACAAACCGACTTTCGTGATTCATTGTATTGACTTCGTGAACGCACGTGTAGAAGAATTTGTGAACACATGTAGACGAGTTTAATTTGACTAGGATGAAGAATTTGTGAACACATGTAGACGAGTTTAATTTGACTAGGATGAAGAATTTGTGAAAACACGTAGACGAGTTTAATTTGACTAGGATGAAGAATTTGTGAACACATGTAGACGAGTTTAATTTGACTAGGATGAAGAATTTGTGAAAACACGTAGACAAGTTTAATTTGACTAGGATGAAGAATTTGTGAACACATGTAGACGAATTTAATTTGACTAGGATGAAGAATTTGTGAACACATGTAGACGAGTTTAATTTGACTAGGATGAAGAATTTGTGAACACATGTAGACGAATTTAATTTGACTACTGACATGTAGAAGAATCTGTGAACACATGTAGACGAGTTTAATTTGACTAGGACGATTTGCTCGCTGGCATTTAACAAATAAAAACAACAAACAAACAAGTAAGCAAGCTTGTAGGATTTCTATTCATTTTTTTCTTGCTTAGATGAACTTCTTCAATTTTCAAAGAATGTTCTTTACTCGAAGTGGAGTCGACTCCAGAAATTTTCTCTGTTAGCATCACGTGACTTCTGGAAACGGGTCACCGTCCAGTTTCTTTGTTGTGTATATTGTGCAGGCCGGCGCCGTCAGAACTGCCGTTTCTCGTTAACTGCAGGCGGTACACACATGTCAAATGGTGCTTGTATTATTCTTGTCTTGTTTCAGGCGCCGACTTCTGTATGGCACATGACACGTA
Source organism: Sinotaia quadrata (assembly GCA_028829895.1). Taxonomy (NCBI): domain Eukaryota; kingdom Metazoa; phylum Mollusca; class Gastropoda; order Architaenioglossa; family Viviparidae; genus Sinotaia; species Sinotaia quadrata. Next base: position 100,644,801 of record CM054177.1, read on the forward strand.
TGCACGCAGGCACGCGCGCACATACGTTTATACATACACACAAACACATAGCATCCTTATTAACGATTTATTTTCTTATCATTATTATACTTTTGCGTCCTTTGTAGTGTTTCTATGCGTGTTTAAACACTTCTATCAGGACTGATTTATTTTGTGCTTATTTGCTAATGAGTGATAACAACATCAAAATATTCCTCTTTGCCTGTATATATGGATTTTAAAAGCCTTTCCTTTGTCCGAATTGTTGATATCAGTGAACCTCCCACAAACACACACAAAATTGTGTGTGCATGTCCATGTATGTCTTTTGTGCGTTATTAGCATTGTTTTATTATTGCATCCTAAGTATGTGTGCTTGTGTGTGTGTGTGTTCGTGTGTATGTGTGTGTGAATTGTTCTATTAGCAAATTTTATTTGTGCATTCTTCTGTGTGTGTGTGTGTGTGTGTGTGTGTGTGTGAGAGAGAGAGAGAGAGAGAGAGAGAGAGAGAGAGAGAGAGAGAGAGAGAGAGAGAGAGAGAGAACACTTACGTCTGCCGGTTTCATTGACAAGTTGTTTCGTTTACTGATCTAGTTTCTCCACGTAAACAACACCCGCACGGCGGAAACAAATCAACAAATGTATACATAAACAAATGAATGAATACGTCAACAAAAAAAAGAAACAAACAATGGAAAGAATACATAAGCAAACAAATAAAAATCAATCAATAAATTAAAATACAAAAACAAAAACAAATTATTAATCGACAGATAAGCTTTACTATCTGTTAAAGTGTTGCTTACATTGTGTCATAGCTAGCGTTCAGTGGAAGTAAAACCATGGATAGGCAAATGAAGACGTTGTATAAAATATAGAATAGATGTGTGACTACAATATTTCCAGGCAACATGAATTTATTGAATATTTAATTCTTTCTCGTCTTATTTCAGTGTGAATTTTGTATAAATGGTAAATATAGTGAGAGGCGTTGGTATATGTATTGTTGCGATGGAGACAATGAAATGAAAGACAGATGATTAGGATTTAGGATTCGCTTTCTTCTCCTTCTTAAGGTGTTTTGTAATGAATGCCAGAGTTACGTTTGGAAGGATTGATGACTGGAAGGATGTTTGAACAAGACATCTTTGCCCCGAATGAGAAACGATAGCAAGCTGCTATTTATATCTTTGCCCTGAATGAGAAACGCTAGCAAGGTGCTATTTATATCTTTGCCCTAAATGAGAAACCATAACAACGTGCTATTTATATCTTGCCCTGAATGAGAAACTATAACAAGGTGCTATTTATATCTTTGCCCTGATTGAGAAACCATAACAAGGCGCTATTTATATCTTTGTCCTTATTGAGAAACCATTAAAAGGTGCTATTTATATCTTTGCCTTGAGCTAGAAACATAACGAGGTGCTATTTATATCCTTGCCCTGAGTGAGAAACGATAACAAGATGTCATTTATATCTTTGCCTTGAATGATAAATGATACAAGTTGAAATTTGTATCTTTGCATCCGAGTGATAAAAGATAAAACGATGTGATTTATTATCTTTATCTTCGTTCAGAAATGGTCACATGTTTTATTTATATCTTGTCTTGAAAGAGAAATTTAAGGTGATTGTGAAGGAGTAAATTTGCCTATCCCTATTTCTAGATTTGATTGTTATATAAATTGATGAAGTGATCCGACCTTGGACACTCCTTATGATGCATTTTTTTTAGTGTCAGAGTTGGAGTAAAGAACTCGAGTGTAGAATATGTTAGAAATTGCTAATGCAATCCAAACCAGTTCCAAGTGGATGAGTAGTTTTTATTATCCAATGGTTAATATTTACAGGAACAAGACCAACCAAGGGCTGAGATCAAAATGTTTACCTGCTGTAAAGAAAATTAATCTAATATCTAATCACTTGACTTTGGAGTGGCAAGAAGTCTAGTTATGAAAGGCGGCCGTTAGCTTAATGGTGATTTAACTGACTGGTTGAGAGAGAATGGACATAGAATAATTTCATGCATTTTCCTATTCATATATTATACTTGTGTTTTATGTAGAGATGTATTATGTGAGTAGATTATTTCTACAAATTTTTTAACTATAATGCTAGTATATACAAGCTAAACATTTGACATTATTTCTAGTGAATGTGCTCATAAAATTGATATGTTGTATTTATTATGCTGCGTACGTGTATCAGGCTAATAAATACTGTTGCAGAAAACTGTAAGTTGAGAGTTGAATGTAAGAGAGAATGGAGTTAAGGATGAATAAACTGGAAACTTAGCATTTGTTCCCTGATTATATTTCACAGGGTAATATGTGGCCTTACCTTGTTTTACCGGAATCTTCTGGTTTACTGAATATAAACTGCCACAACCATGGTAGACGTGAGCATTTTCTACTATAGTGTGTAAGTGTAAGGAATTCACTGCATACCATTGATGTATGGTGGCAAAGTATGCTGACTACATCGTGGAATGTCTGGTTCAAGGAAGTTAATGGAAACTGCTACTTTGTTACATCTACCACTGTATATATGAAGAACATCTTAATCTGCCTAATAATAGAACGTGTCTGCTAAGTGCAGGCAATTCTGAAGCTATCTTGTAATAGAACCTGTCTGCTAAGTGTAGGCAGATTAAGAAACCGGAAATATCAGTGGTCAGACAAAAGAAGAGTTATCTGACTTAAGAATATCTTGCATTATTAAAATGTTTGAGTAAAGCAGGAAAGAGTTCACAAATAATGTACAAGAAGTTAAAGAGATAAGGAAGGTTCTTACACAGCTAAAATAAAACACTAAAATAAAAATATAGAGCAATATGATACCGAACCAAGACTAATGGCTAATATGAAAGATTTCATACACAGTAGCCAAGAATTAGTGAGGACATTATGACGAAAAGAATAAAGATGAAGTTAACAAGCCTTAAGACTCTAGTCTGCAACAAAATAATGTTTGATAGATCAAGAAATCATGCCATTATTTTGGACGATAAATGTCGGTATCACATACTGAAGTTAATATTGTATACGAAGAGCTCTAGCAAGAAAATAAAAGCAACATCACTATTTATCTGTCTATACTGGATACATTGTATTTGTCTATACTAGATATGTTGTATTTTTCTATACTAGATACATTGTATTTGTCTATACTTGATATGTTGTATCTGTCTATTCTTGATATGTTGTATCTGTTCATAAAGATACATTATATTTGTCCATACGAAATACGTTGTATTTGTCCTTACGAAATACGTTGTATTTGTCCTTACGAAATACGTTGTATTTGTCATTACGAAATACGTTGTATTTGTCCTTACGAAATAATTGTATTTGTCTATAATATATAAGTTTTATCTGTTCATACTAAATACATTGTATTTGTCTGTATAAGGCATGTTGTATATGTCCTTAAAAGAATCGTTGCATTTTGTACTAGGTATGTTGTGTTTGTTCATACTAGATACGTTGTATTTGTTTATACTATATATGTTCTATTTGTCTGTGCGAGGCATATTGTATTTGTCCTTAATAGAATCGTTGTCTATACTAGATATGTTGTATTTGTCTATACTGGATGCGTTGTATTTGTTTACATTTATTGCCTACATTTTCAACGTTTATGACACAGACTGAAAACACTTTCTTTATGTTTTCCTTTTCTGTGTAAAATTTGTGCGCGCGTGCATGCGTGCATGTAGTGTGTGTGTGTGTGTGTGTGTGTGTGTGTGTGTGAGACAAACGGACAGAGGCGGAGACAAAAAAGCAGAGAGAGAAAAGAAAGAGGAAAGAAATGGAATGAAAGAGAAACTAGCGAGAGAAGAAAGATAAATATGAGAGAGATAACGATGACCTAACAGTAGATGCAATAATAACAAAATAGTGAAGGGAAAATTATATAATTATTGAATAATTAAAAATCTAAGGGTGTCGAAGATGGAAAAGCGTATCTAGATAGAAAGGCATGTAAAATATTAGACAGATCACATGTAAAATATTAGGCAGATCACATGTAAAACGTCAGACAAGCATGTAAAATATTAAGTTGACCGATAGACAAACATGTAAAATATTTGGCAGACCGATAGGTTAGTAAACAGGCAGGCAGGTAAAATATTAGGCAGACCGATAAGTAAAATGTTAGATAGACAGGTAAAATATTAGGCAGACCGATAAGTCAAACGTCAGCAGACCGATAGTTAAACGTCAGATAGACCGATAGGTAAAACATCAGATAGACCGATAGGTAAAACGTCAGACAGACCGTTAGGTAAAACATAAAAAAAATACTATGCACACCGATAGGTAAAACGTCAGACAGGCACGCATTGCACTTCATCCTCCACGTAACTGAAACAGGTTCTCGACAAATTTAAGTCCGGCGTCCAGCTGAGGGGGTGGGTGTGGGGAACTCCCCTCCTACGTCTTAGCACCCACTTTGACGAGTGTTTTGTGCGACCTGAGTGACGAAAAGAGCGCCGAAGAACTCGGGGACATGGCGAGAGGGAGCCGAGGCTGCACAGCACCAGATGTAAGAACACCTTTGTTCCCAAAACGCCATTCATTTAAGGGGATTGAACCAACAGCGATATAGAAACATCCATCCATTTCTAGACTGGTTTTTAAAAATCCTTTGGCAAATATTGAACAATACTATCTCCTTTGTATTTCCTTCGATATTATCTTTCCGGCATATTCCGCTACACATATTCTGCTTCTCTCCTTATTCATACCATAGGTCTTCGGAACTGTATTTTCTGCAGTAAGAATCGCACGATAGAATAATTTTCCAGACGAGGCTCTGCCAACCAGATTTATTTTGACGTGGAGACACAGCGTGTAGACACACCGGCAGCCGACACACATACCACGCCATGGTACGGCGACAGTGCGGTGAAATGGCGCACCATTACCCCCTCTAAAAAGTGACCCCCAGGTCGCCAGTACCGAAAGCTTGATCCGGATGTCAGCCTTATTAGCTGCCACTTTACTTTTTTCTTCATACACCCTAAACCACCACACACACCCCACCCAGACCCCCTTGTATACTTTAATCAAGACAGTTAAAGGTATATGACATGTTTATGACGTGAGTTTACGCTAGGTCTTATTTATGGCCATGTTTTCATGTCGCAATAGGCTAATACTGTATTACAATACAGAGCATTGTTTTCAAGGAAGGCTAGCATTGCAAGCAGTGATCATTTGTTTTAAAGGCGCACTTGCTCACCCACACTGGACAAACTTTTAGGAATATAATGAAATAAATAAATTAAAAATAACCCTAATGTAATTGGGAAGTTCCTTTGGCACAAAGTAAGTGACTAAACCCTTAAATCCATATTCTAAGTAATTATTTTCGCAATGGAAAGGGTGAAAGAGAGTCACATACCTTTAGAAAGATACGGCCCGATGAAACTGTGTAATTAAGTGCGAGCAGCATTGATCGAAACACGACCAAACCACAGATTACGTAATTAAGTGCGAGCAGCATTGATCGAAACACGGCCAAACCACAGATTACGCACAAACATTTACTTCATTTAGAGTAGAGCACAAAATTAATATGAAATAATGAAAGGATATAAAATTATTACTGAAAACAATGAATATTTTCCACACTTGGATTCAAGGATTTAAACAATTTATTAATAGTTTTGTATGTAAACTAACATTGTTTGCAAAATATCAAATTTGTGGATAGATGGGAGACAACTCTTCATTTTGCCAGTCATTAAAAGAAACCGAGCAATGGAGCTAACTTACAAATATTAACATTTTCTCACTTTTCACCTAATAATTGATTACGAAATCATTTACTATAATGCCGTACTCAGTAACATGTGACATCTATACTAAATTGTGGGATGCAAGGTCCTTGGGCAATCAAGAAATTTCACGAACTGCATTTCTTCCTGTTACGGTTCGGTGGAGGGATATGTTTTGAAATTTAATTTTCCTTCCACAGAATCAAAACGTGACCTTAGAGCAATGCAATAACTGGCACTAACATCAGAAAATTATTACACACACACACACACACACACACACACACACACACACACACACACACACACACACACACACATCCATACATCATGATTTCATCATTTTCACATGGAACTTAGCAACGCGAAATAAAAGAGAAACATCGTGAAATTTTTGCTATATAACAAAACCAGCACTGTTTATTTCCCAGATACTTCACATTTTTTTTTGCAATATATAATTACTGAAACAAAGAATCCTATATACCAGGGTTATTCTAGGATATTTACTCAGGGGCCAAAATGTTGAAAATGGGGATCGTCACGGGCCAGAGGTCCGAGCCCCAGTTTGGAAAGATCATGATACCTAATGATACCTAACAGGGTATAAATGTTTTGGCTATGATCTACAGGCCACTTCCTAGGTCTCTGCGGGCTACATTCGGCCCGCAGTTGAATAGCTCTGCTATATTCTCACTATATTAATAGGTGCGCTCATCAATGTGTAATTGACTCTGATAATATCATCTGAAATAGACACCTGAAAAAGACATGAAATAGACATCTGAAATAGACACCTGAAAAAGACACTGGAAAAGTTATGAAATAGACATCTGAAATAGATACCTGAAAAAGACATCTGGAAAAGACACCAGGTGACGGGATTACGTGATGAAATATCATTGTACAATATCATGCACTTTTACTTTATTTATAATTGGTGAATAATGTTACCTCAATGAGAGAAACATTTCCATTTAAACACGTTTTAATTTAAAAAAAAATAATTATTTGCTCTTGATCTTGGCTAAGTGATAGCATACTGACCCAATGAAAAGAAAATACTCAATAAACTGGCGGTCCATGTTTTGTCAAGTAAATAATATTTTTGAGACTAATGCAATTTTAGATCTAGATATTTGGTATATAACGTCACACTACTAAACCAAGCATTGAGTATAACGTCACACTAATAAACCAAGCATTGAGTATAACGTCACACTACTGAACCAAGCACTGAGTATAACGTCACACTACTAAACCAAGCACTGAGTAGGTTTTCAATTCACTTCGACTCTAGCTGAGTGCACTTATATGCACTTCTATTCACACATATTCATAGCTGTTCGCGCTGCTCACACACTTGAGTCAGTCCAAGGAAATTCTATTCGGAAAGACGTTTTTCTAATGTAATATCAAATTAACTGAGCAAATATTACGATAGAATATTACAGATTAGTTTATTTTTATAGAACGTTATTCAGCATTAACCGGTAAAATTTAGATTGGAACTATTTCATCTTGCGGATATTCGAATACTATGAAAGAATGCAAGCGTTTGAGTGATGTGTGTGACAGTTAATAAGTTAATTCACACACGTTTTAGGCAAAATGTCGGGTGAATCAAAACTGACAGTTATTGCCCATTTGGCAAGTAGAGATAAGTCACTCTGTCTCAATCTGGTTTATTTAACAAGCAAGTTATAAACAACAAATGAACCGAAAGAAGAATTTGCCTTTAATTCTAGTCATAAATGTAAACACAATTCTATCCCTAATTCTAATCTTAAACCGTTGTGAGTGCTTTTAATGTTTTAATTATTCCTGACGACCAACGTTCTTTAAGACAGGGAAAATTAGAATCAAACCTATAAATGCATCGGCGACCAGCGCTGATTGGTCAGATTAGTTATGTGCCAATAATTCTTGTGCTGGGAAACCTTTGAATTCGGGTGTGACATTCTGTTTCTCTAAACATTTAATAAAATAAAATAACGACAAATATTTTGCTAGCTGCTGTTTTTCTATAATTATTACTATGCGTTTGTTACGTAATCACTCTTGTCGGAACAGGAGAGAGCCTCAGCACTTAATGAGTCTAACATTAACGTGTTGCAGCTGACTCTCGATAGCCCAGTTGACTGTAAGCATGTCCATAAACAATTTGCAGTGCGTAATAATAATTTATAAAGGTAGAAATCAGTAACAGATACACATTCTTTTTTGTTATGCAATCCTTCGTTTACACCTTTGATATATATACTGTGCAGAACAGAGGTATATGTGCACTATATTTTTCGTCTATAATATTTCAATTCTAAATGCACAATTTCAACAACAAAAAATACAACAACACAAAATACAGATAAAAACTATACAACAAAGTCTATTAAACAAAATTTGAAAAAATAATAATTCAGAAACTTTTATTTTGTTACATGTGATCGGCTGAATAATTATTTTGTTATACTTCTTGGTGCTGAACAGGTCACTTTCATTGGTGCATTAAAATATTTACCGTTAATTGAAAAATGCTGTAAACTGAAAATATATATCTAGAGAGTTAGTAAATTATTAGTTAGTAAATTATTCAGGACGTTTTTTATAATAGTGTGCCAAAGATCTGAAACTCGTTTAGGCCCTGAGGTATAGTCGACTTAATTACATCATTATGGCTTTAAAAAAAATACATTAATATCATTTTACCAGTAGTTGCATTTGCTCTATAATTAATCATGGTATTATAAGTATTGGTTTTAAAAAATTCAAATTATATATTCAAATACATTGCACGTTTAATTAAAATATTGTGTGTGTGTGTGTGTGTGTGTGTGTGTGTGTGAGCACAGACATACATTAGAGAAAGAGATGTCTAACACACTTCAGTAATCGATTTTAAAACGGACAAATTTTGATATTTCTATCGATATTAATCCAATACACACACATAGAAAAATAAATACAGCATATCAAACTATGTCAAGTGTTATCATACTACAATTGTGCAGCTTAGTTCAAACATTTGTAGAAATAAAAGTCAGCTCACATACTACATCTCTACACTTGTATAATATATCAATAGGGAAATGCATGAAACATTCCTAAGTCCATTCTTTCTCAACCACTCAGTATTAACTCACCATCAAGCTAATGACTGCCTTTCAAAACCAAACTTCCTCCTTCCACTTCAAATTGAAAAGTGATCAGAGAGTGGAATTTTCTACAGCAAGTGAATTCTTTAATCTCAGCCCATTCTCATAAATCATAATAATCGTTGGATGACAGAAAACTACTCAGCTTGCATTAGGTCAGCAATCTAGAATGATCTTGCCTGGAGCTATTTACTTCAACTCAGACACTTTCAAAAATAACACCATAAGGAGTGCCCAAGGTCAGGTTACTCTGACAATTATCAATTTATATAACAATTTATTTTAAAAATAGGGCGAGAAAATTTACTCTGTCACAATGTATATAGATAGATAGATAGATAGATAGATAGATACATAAGTTGTATATTGTGAACATAAACACAATATTTAAACACTTTAAGCTTGAAAAGAAGGAAATGGTCTTCAACAAAGGAACATAGTTATTATCTCTGTCTTATATCAGTATAAATTCACTGCCTCCAAGAGTTAAGATATTATCAGGTGGCTCAGTGAATTTATCCAGAAAGCTTCCATTATTATTAAAAGTCTAATTAGGGGCATACATAGGTGCTTACTCTCAATCAATATGCAAATACGAATATTGGTGAGACACTTTACATCCCTATTTAATATCTTGAGAGACTTTCCACATTCAATTTCTAGATACAGTGTACACCGTCATGTTGAAAGCGCAAATTCGAAATAAATCTTGTATATATATAGCTCAGAGTCCAGTCTACTATATGATAAAAAATTGCTATAAAATATTTACTTTAGAATTTAGATCTAAATAGAAGGAGAAAAAAAGGGTATATATCATTGTTTGAATAAACATTCATAATATGCAAGTTATCTATTTATACAATCCCAATCTAAAGTCATTGGCTGCACACGAAAAGATCAATAGACAGTTCTATAGCCCGTCCCCTGGCGCTTATTTTTAAAAAAATCTTTGAGTTCAGTTGCTTTCTTGTCCTGTGGTCCTAGGATGCTTGGCGTCTCTGTTAGCCTTGCTTTTGCAGTCTCCCAATTCGAATCTGAGATTCTAGTGGGTTTATGTCATTTTCCGTTTTCATGCTTTGATGGTTCTGTAATTTGGCGCAGCAAAGTCGAAGATGGCTACTGTCTTGATGGACTTGTTGAATGTTCAGTCTTCAAGTGAGGATCACGTGATCTGTTCCTCACTCAAAGTCCCTGGCATTATGACTTCTATTTCTGGGAGATTGTTTCTGGCTGCTCTACTACCTATTTTTTCCTTGTGTTTTGATAATTATTATTTTTATCTACATTGCTATGGTTATAATCTTCATTCCAGCTCCTCCTTCTCACCACCACCACCTCCTCCTCCTCTTAGATCACAACCACCACCACCACCACCATCACCACCACAGCCACTAACAACAACCACATTACCATCCAACTCTGGAAAGCTGGAGCGCAGCTAGTAGAATGTCATTAGATTTTGTCACGGACAAGAGAGGACTCACATACGGTGGCATGGACAGGAGATGGCGCACCTAAGATGGTAATCAAATCCTGATAGAGTTTCTTGGCCTTATTCCTTTGCGGACATCTCTACTGTTTCGTGTCCAGTTTCTTTTTGCACTTCCTTTCCAGACTGGAATAGCTGATTGTACTCAATACAAACAGCCAGCACTTCATGGATATTGTATGTCAATATTATCAAAGACGTGGAAAAAAAAGTAGAAAAGACATACTGGGGCTGAAAGAGGATAAAGATAACTGATGATGGGGGTGGTACTGATTTTTGATAATGATGAAGATCATGAGGATAATGTGAACGATGATGTTATTGCCTGCTTAACCCGCATCATCACTATGACGACATTGCTGATGTATTACCAATTAAACGGTCATAAAGTTAATTTAAAAAATTGTTGTGTCGTTAACTACTTTTAATTATATGATATGCCATGCTATTTAAAGGACCATTAACCTATGAAATATTTGAAACATGACAAAATGAAACCATGACGACAAAGTACACAACAAACGCGATAAAGAAAAACCAAAAAAAAAAAAAAAAGGAAAAAAGAATGAAAGCAATTGACGGATGATACAAGGGGGACAGGAGTTATACATCAGGGCTGAGCGGGCCAGGAAGCTCGACGCCATTGTTTGGAATAACGCAGTATATTGAGCAATTTTCCACCCACATAGTCTCGGCGTATGTGCAGTTTGTTGTGTCTGTAGGCATTCCTGCTTCTCCTTAGGGCAAGCTTGTGCCAAAACATAACGCCCGGAATACAGTGCCGGGTGTTTACATGCCGCTGGATGTGCAGACATGGAGTCAGAAATTTTCTTTCGGAGCGTGGGTAGGATGAATGTGTGTTTGGACAAGCTGTGTTTGCGAGGCTTGCTGAATGAATCAATATGTCAGCGCGCATGCGCATGTGTGCGTGAGTTTGTGAGACATTAAAGAAAGAGGTGTCCTGCGCAAATTTGTAAATGAGTCTCTGTACACCTGTCCTTTGTTGCACTGTAATACAAGCACATACCTGGCCGCACATAAGTGCTTGTCTTGGAGTGAATGCCTCTAAAATGTACGACAGTTACAATTTTGACCAGTATAGGACTCCATACTATTAAACTACAGCCATATCTTCTGTAGCCTAATAATAATTAATTTAATTAATTAATTAAAATAATGAACCGCTGCTTAAAATGAGCATTAGTTGATATTATTGTTTATAAAATGCACAATAATAATATACATGTCAGAACTATTTCAGTGTATTAAATAGATTCACGATCGAACAATAAGGAAAGCATATTCAAAGCTGTTAGTAGAATTTCAAATATTTAGAGAGCAAATTGTATATTAACATTCCCCACCCACCCCAACAAATTAAAAAATAATGCTACTATTGTTTTATGATTTTTAGCATGATATTATTATAGCTGGCTCTGATGGATCAGATAAATATTGCACAGCATCTTGATTCTATTTGTGTCTTGTTACAACATCCGGGCTTTTGCCAACCAGCAACATGAGCTCACGTGACGTATGGGGCGAGTCTACCTTGTGTCCCGTTAATTTTTCCGGGCATTTATTTAACAAAAGCTATTGTGCATTTATTTAGGAACCACTTAACAATAAGAGCTCATGCTATTGTCACATGTCGCTTGATACATGCTGTAGAAGCTGGAGACTAAGGAATTAATATCGACTTTCGACTTTCTCTTTCATCACAGAAATGTCTTTAAGCACTCATTTTCATCCAAGATCTTTGTTAGCCAATCAGAAAATGCGAGAGCTTCTTGTATGATTGCCACGTGCTCTGTGACGTCAACCTCTCCTGCGTCCATAGATACGAGCTGTACGTTGCTTATTCTTCCGCATTCTCTGGCAGGACGTAAGAGGTCGACAGTTTAAAGTAAGACGTCATTTACTAGCGATTAACGAATCAATAGCATGTCGCCTATCCTTCGTATGTGCTCTTACGAGAAACGGTTCTGAAGCCAGAGTGCAGCAAAGTGTACAACAACAATCAAGACGTCCTCCAGAGTACCGCTCATCTAGGTTTACTTTCAAGATCGGTGCATGAACAAAGATGGATGTGAGCATCTATATTTATATCCGACTTCGTCACCAAGAACTTTAACTCCAAAGGGCGTGTCCCTCTCAAGAATTTTCGAAACTCTGACTTATATAGCTTTTAATTCTTTATTATTTCTTTATTTTCAAGATCACAATTCTTCCTTAATGTGTTACATACAAAGAAGTTTTACTACCTCTTTATACTTCCTGTTGAAAGTTATTATGCTTCCTTAACATATCTCACGAAGGAAGAGGTACTACAACTATTTTACAGGGAGGGAGTATTTTATATGTCTCATATACATATATAAAATTCTTACCAATTTCATAAGACATTTAGTGATTGAGTCCCTATAGTGAATACCTATTTAAGAATATATTCAACTATATTGTTCCGCAACCCAAATTTCACGGGTGTGTCCATTAGCCAGCATTATAAAAATATTTCAATGATTAAACTTTCTCTAATTTTCTTCCAGAACGGACGAGGTGATCGAAAGTTACCTATCTTGAGGAAATTCTGTTCAGGAAGATTCTACCCGTACCATAGATCGTCTATAGAAACCAGTCCCCACAATACTGACAGAAAGCTGTTTTTTACTAGTAGAGCAATTAGCTGAATGCATTTTATGATTTTGTATTTTAATAAATAGAATGTTGAAGACTTAATTGTCATTTGAAATTGTTATTTTTATATCTGACATACTGATAAAATTCATTTTGTCGAAACGGTGAATTTTATTGTGGGTATTTATACCTTATTTATTATTACTTTTAATCGTTGGTAACTATCTACAAAATTTATTGATTATTGATGTCGCGACAGTTTCTTGTTTATTGAACAATAGATGACTAGACAAGAGACAGGAAGTGAAAAGCCCAACTAACCGGCAACAAACTACGCAGACATGACCACGTCAGAGACATGACGCGCATTCTTGGCGCAATAACTGTCGTGTGAACGCATGACGCATGACGCACAACTAGGAACTGTCAGCTAAACTGGACTAGGCCAAAGTTATCAGTACCGCCCAACACATTGGCGAGAGCTGTATGTAATTCCTGTTCCAGTTTTAGCCACTGTGTCTATAAACGACATGAATGTCTTGTGTGTTGATAACTCAAGCTGTACCATGTGTGCCATTGTCAGGAAATTACCACTGATGTCTATAAACGACATGATTATCTTGTGTGTTGGTAACTCAAGCTGTACCATGTGTGCCATTGTCAGGAAATTACCACTGATGTCTATAAACGACATGAATGTCTTGTGTGTTGATAACTCAAGCTGTACCATGTGTGCCATTGTCAGGAAATTACCACTGATGTCTATTAACGACATGAATGTCTTGTGTGTTGATAACTCAAGCTGTACCTTGTGTGCCATTGTCAGGAAATTACCACTGATGTCTATTAACGACATGAATGTCTTGTGTGTTGATAACTCAAGCTGTACCATGTGTGCCATTGTCAGGATGTATACGGTTCTGGGGAAACCTTGTCATACCAGTGATGTGTCATTGAACAAACCAGTTGCCATGTCAAACCCCATATCGTCAATATGTCATGTCATGTCAATCTAATATGTCCATCTGTCGGCCATGACTGCTAGGGTCATCAAGCTAATGACTGCTAGGATCCAAAACGGATGAGCCACCTCTCTAAGTATTTTACATTGGCACATTCAGACAAAACAAGCGATCAACAGAACGATGCCACTTTCTTTACTGAAGAAGGACAGCTCTATCGTAATTTCCACAAAGGATTGTTGTAAAATTCCACAGTTAGTTGTCACATAAAGGCATTATATAGCCACACTTTCACCTTACGCTAAAAATAGCCCACTTCCAAGCCTTATCCGTAGAGATCTTGGTCTAATTAGTATATCAACTTATTTCAAACGGACTATTCAGTGCATTACTCGAAAACACGCAATGAATGCATCGTTTGGTTACCACTAACCGGCAGACCATCACGACTGACCGCAGAACCAACGCGTATGTGGTTCTTCCGGCACCGGATAGTATACATCTTATGATGTGTCATCCTTAATTGCCCTTAATTAATGCAGCAGGAAACCCCCTCTATGTATTGATAAATTGCCTGCTGAACCTTTGATAGTGCTGAGCCACGAAGACACCACATGAAGGATGCAGACCAGGGGCCAGGAGCACAGTTCGATGGACCCACATGTCTCTGTAAAGACCCACCAGAGCCCTAGACAACAACGTCAGATACAATACTGAGCTAAATGGACTGCATGATCAACAGCTTCAAAGGTTTCTATAGCTTCAACAGCACAATATCTTCTTCCATTACTTAGAGTTCTGATTACGAACTCTGTATTTACCATTATAATTATCGTATTTATATTGTTGATAACTATATGTAGCGAATAGCTTTATTCTTATTTCCCCATATAAATATTTCTTGATACGTCGACTACTCGTGCTGGCAAAGCTTAGTTACATATTATATATTGAGTGTGTGTCCCCTTTATGTTATATAACTGGCTGTATGTATCAGGGGATTCAGTGCTTTATTCTAGTCTGTCATTCTTCTGTTTAATCCTACCTTTCTTCCTTCTATCCATCTTGTATGACCTGCCAGAAGGTGCCCTTTGGGGACTCAGCTAGTTGGCTTAGAATGTCTATGGCATTATGGAAACTGCTGAATTGTGTCTATGCTGCGACAAGTGTGAATGTTGTACATGAGACTAATATCTATAGTCACATTTACCCACATATGCACCACAAACAGTGTCATATCTTTACGATGTCATCACCTAGCTCAAGGCTTCATTAATTTTGTTTAAAATCATTACTTGATCGAGGTCGGCGTCATTAGAGTTCAGATGTTAAGACACCCGTTTACAAAATTCAAGTGCTTACATCATTAGTGACTTCACACGATTTTAAATTTAAAATAATATTTAGGGACAAAGGGATTCCATGCGGACTTTTCAGTTTCCTCTAAGGGAAAGCCCAGATAAAAGCGTAAGTACCAAGGGTAAAATATTTACGGTATGCACAGGTTGGAATCTGTCGGGTTCACGGTACTCAAAAAAACACATAATGGGAAGGGTGCTAAACGAAGGGGAATGTTGTAGTCTTTGACTATTTTAGCTTTTTGTACTGTCATATTTTCCCCCTTCCCATTCGATCCCTGAGTTTTAAGCTTGCTGCTGTTGATGACGTTCATTAATTTGTAGTCTGTCTGGAGGAAAGTCAGAGACACCGTCGTTAGGCTTCAATTTGCCGTGTGGTTCAGTGCCTAAGGGCAATAACTCTGTCTACGTTCTCCATTAAAACGTGGCGGTTTCGGCTGTAAACTGTTCATTTTAATGCCAGTGCCCATTAGTGGGAGTTAACTCAATGGAAGTTAGAAGACACAGCTACCTCCCTTGGCGGAAGTGACGGCAGAAACCATTTCGTTTTCGGCGCAGTAAGTGCTCGGAGGCGCCAACAAGGTGATGAAGGGTTGCGTTTTTCTTCTTTGCGTACAAGGCGTCAGATAAGACACGAATTACGCCATTCAAGCATTATTGTTCGAAATCAGCACTTCTTTCTAAACAAATGCAGACGGCATCGGAATGTTCATGCTTGAAGCAGGGTGTCAGCAATGAGTTGAGGATTGGAGAAACTAAATAGCTCTAATCAGTAAAAGTCTTTTTTCTGTTTGATGTAAAAATGAATTGCCTTTCTAACGTCACTGCTTATATTAACCAATATTGAATTTTTAAAGGTTGTCAGGATACTCTCCTGTGCTCTGTTATAAAGTCAATGATAACCCTAAAGCACCATAAATCACCCTATTCTAAGATAACTCTTTTAATACTACTGGCATCTACTGCTGTTAGAAACGAGAGTCTCGCTTATGAAATGGCAAAGAATTAATTAGAAAATGAAGTTAGCTGTCGAAACACGTGTCAAGCATCACGCTGTGTCATTTGGATCAACCGACGTCCCGAAAAGCACCAACGTTGTAATCCTCAATAAAGTGGAGCCCTTGCAGTATTTGCATACACAGGTGCATGTTAAACTCCAGTGTTGTATCGGTCTACAATACTGCATCTCATCCACAACGTTGTATCTATCTACAATAATGCATGTCTGACTCCAGTGTTGTATCTATCTACAGTACTGCATGTCTGACTCCAGTGTTGTATCTATCTACAGTACTGCATGTCTGAATCCAGTGTTGTATCTATCTACAGTACTGCATGTCTGAATCCAGTGTTGTATCTATCTACAGTACTGCATGTCTGACTCCAGTGTTTATCTATCTACAGAACTGCATGTCATACTCCATTGTTGTATCTGTACGCAGTACTGCTTGTCAGACTTCATTGTTGTATCTGTACGCAGTACTGCATGTCATACTCCATTGTTGTATCTGTACGCAGTACTGCATGTCATACTCCATTGTTGTATCTGTACGCAGTACTGCTTGTCAGACTCCATTGTTGTATCTGTACGTAGTACGGAGTGCCAGACTCCATTGTTGTGTCTGTACGCAGCTTGTTAGACTCCAGTGTTGTATCTATGTAAAGTATTTAATATCCAATATTGAATCCATATATAGTATTACGTGAAACTCTACTGTTACATCTGCGCAATCTCAATCAGGGACACACACAAGGCCCATTAATGTACATACATCCGAAGAACTTAGCCTCGTTCAGTTTCACACCTCAAGCTTCAATGTTGCATCCGCATACAGAGACACACTTGAAGCTCCACTGTTGCATCCGCAAACAGAGACACATGTAGTTCCACTGTTGTATCTGCATACAGAGACACACCTCAAGCTCAAGTGTTGTATCCACATACAAAGACACCCTTCATGCTCCGCTGTTGTGTCCGCATACAAATACTCCTCAAGTTCAAGTGTTGTGTGCGCATACAGAGACATACCACAAGCTCCAATGTATCCGATTACTGATACACATCAAGCTCCAGTGTTGTGTCCGCATACAGAGAAATATATTAAGCTCCAATTTTGTGTCCGCATACAGAGACACAACTCATGGTGCAGTGTTGTGTCCGTATACAAACTCCAGAGTTATGCCTGCATATCGAAACATATTAAGCTCCAGTTTAGTGTCCGCATACAGAAACACACCTCAAGCTCCATTGCTGTAATAATATAACAGAAAAGTCCTAGTAGCATTTAGAAAGATCCAATGTTATATCCACTTAATATGGTACATGTCAGGAATGGCTACAGGGATGAAGCTGTCTAGTGTAGCAACCATTATGTTCCACTTATTTTTAGTCGTGTCCTGTGTTTATGACTATACGTGTCTGGCTGTGTACGTATGTGTGTGATGAGTAGGAGGAATAAAGGCATAAGCTATCTGGAATACTTAATTGAGTTAACTTAGGAAACAGCCGATAGCGTTAGGCTTTATGGCTAGATATAGTATTGAGTCATTATCTACAGCCATTTAAATACTGTTTGTATTGCTGTATATGTGGATCGTGTATTGGCCCTCATTCTCCGCCACTGAGCCGTGTTCTGACCACTTACTGACCGCTGACTATCTCTGAAGAGTAGAGTCAACTGGTGTGGAGATTTTAATTCACATCAGAGAACGTTTGAAATTATTTTTCCTTAAGAGCAACTATTAGTGAAATTAGCAACGATGCTGATGGTTGTAACTTTACATCGTTAGACTTTATTATTCCAAGTAGAAATTCACATCCAGATGATGCTTACCAAGTCTATTCATAGTTTGCAATTCTTTTCTCCGATCCTAGAATGGAAATGAAAGTTAATAATTATTGTCCCACAAAATTTGAGCAGTAGGTTTCAATGTAATGGCCGGAAGAGTACGTTAGACTGTGGGGCTGTTATCAGTATTAAAACTACAGTTCATGATTATTAATTCGGATAAATAATACCGTAACAGGGTGGGTAAAATAACTCACATGTGACAATGGCCGTTGATAAGGAGAGATTTACAGAATTGCTTAGACAAACGTGACGAGGTACAGTTTTATAGAGTCCAAGCCCTTAATGCAAGAACCTGAAAATGAGCGTAATTAGGGAACAAACGTGACGACCTGAAAATGAGCGTAATTAGGAAACAAACGTGACGTAGTACAGTTTTGTAGAGTCCAAGCCCTTAATACAGGAACCTGAAAATGAGCGTAATTAGGGAACAAACTGGATATGGGGAAGTATCAAGTCCAAAGCAAGAGAGTGAGTGAGAAATGTAATGGTACATGATAAAAGCTAAAAGTCTCTAGGGTTCAAATGAGAATTCATGTCAATTTTGTAAGGAAGAACATGAGCGTATGATGATAAATGTATTTAAACGATTGTTGAAAGTATGATACCTTAAAATACAGCCATTTCAAGGAGCCCAAATGTAGCGAAACTATTAGTATAAGAAACTTATTAGGTCATGCAACAACAAAAGAATAATTCGTCCTGTTGTTTTTGATAGCAGTGCTGACAGGTAGACACCCATGAGTATAATGCCTTGCATTAATGTCTATGTTCACAATGACAAGTACTAAGTATTGTTGAGGTAATGACTCGCATTATTGTATGTGCTCATAATGTCAAGTATCAAATATTGTATGGTTAGTGTTCGGTCAGATTATATCATAATATTATATTAGATATAACAGTGTATGATATTATATTAAGGACTGTATTAATATCATACACTGTTATATCTAATATAATATTATATGAAAATGTTTATTTTAACTTATATGTGTGAAAATAATCCTTACGTGTACAGCACCCGCATATCCGCCAAGTGAGAGAGACGAGTGGTGTCTGCTGGAGAATTATTAATAACATAAATTAAGATTCTCATCACTTGTAATTAGTTATGGATGATTAATTAAATAATAATGATCATAACCATTAACTAGGTGGCGTTGGCGTCGCACTATCAGTTTCAAACTGAAAATGTTTCACATGTTGTACATTCTATCAATGACAAACACACAAAGGCTCACATTTGTGCAATTTATCAATGTCAAACACGCAAAGATTCACATATGTGCAATCTAACAATGTCAGACACACACAGGTTCACATTTATGCAAACTACGTGTAATAGTCACGTATTTGTGCATTCCAGCAATGTCACACACACACAGTTTCACATATATGCATTCTAACACAATCAATCATGTATAGTCTCACATTTATGCACTGCAACATTGTTTACCACATACCCAGACTCATAAGTCTGCAATCTAATAATGATGGCAGATATATATTCGCGCTTTTGTGCATCCTGACAATATTAAACACAGATTTCACTCTCAAATATGCGCAAGTCTTGTAAGGTCAATAACACCTGTCACGAGGTTATCTTGACCGACTTAACAGTAATAAGTAAAATAAAAACAAGTGATATAAAGGAATTATTTTAATTTAATTTCAATATTTAAAACGAAACGAACACGTTTACGAGCATTAGTGTAACTACATCACACTATATAACTTTCATTTATTTATTTTTTCTTGTTTTTTTTCATTGAAATATATTCTAGGTCTTGGTTTCATAACAGGGAAATTCACCTGACGCTGACAAATTTGCAGAAAGAGCGCCCAAACGATCACGGCCCATAACTCTTGGACGTGCATATGACCTAGTAGGCCTATCATTATTCTGATTTGTACCAGTGCTTCATTAGCTTCCTGATATGTTACATTAATAATGCCTTACTACTTCACCATTATAGCACAACAATATATGTCTACTGCAATTATTGCACAATACTTTTTATTACATTCATAGATACATTCCATCCAATCCCAGGCACTTTTCTATTAATCGCGACTGTCACGGTATCGCGCGTTTTAATTATCTCCCTTTGTTTTTCTTGTAATTATTGTCAAATTAGATAGCCGCTCGTCTGCAAAGCTGCATCTGGTTTGAGCAGTACTGCGGTGTGGGACAAGAAGGCGCTAAAGCGGGCGCCACTTTCCGTATTTTCGTCTGTTTCACCTCCCGCCTTGGCACGCGCTCCGAATCAGGAAAGCACGCGGCACCCTGACTACTCGGTGACGTACTTGACTACCACAGGCGCAGGGATGTTCTCATGAGTGTGTTTGTGTTGTTGGAAATGAAATGAAAATCACGTAAGTTCGATGTCTGTTAAGATTAAGAGCGGACAGTATTTGTAGTTGATGGTAGTGTGTAAGAACACTCTAGGTAAACATTCTTGGACTTTTAGACTTTAAACAAATATGTGATTGTAACTATAGAATGTGGACGAAGTGGAAGATATTAAGAAGGTAGCAACAACAACAGAAACATTATGAACTGTAACCCCACCATCCTATACTACCAGTACTCTAGCTATTACGACTATTGTTGCTACTGCTACCTTTTGTATTACTATTGTATTATTACTATTGCTAGACTTGCTACTGAAACTCTAATTAGCATTATTGTGCTTCTCTTAGGCCTGCTGCTCTGGAACTCTAACTAGCATCTCTTTGCTTCTCCAGGGTCTCACTACTATCTAATTTCATTACTTTTATATGGAGAAATTGATGATAATGATGAAAAGGAACTGGAGAAGATGTTAAAATATGTCATTATTTAATTTATTTTTTTTATAATACATTATATTCATTTCTAACCTATATGAATATGACTAATTGAATCAGTATTCCAGGACTTACACTAGGTTAAAACAGAGAGAGAGAGGGAGTTAGAGAGAGAAAAACAAATGATTAGAAACATTAATCTAACCAGACAGAGGTACACCCAAAGTATCCACCCGACAACTCACTGAAAACTATCTCTCCTTTCCAGAACATAAATCTATTCCCACTCCCTCTGAACGTGTACCCTTCTGTGAAAAAGCGAATAATGGGAAACAGATTTTTTTTAAAATCCCAAGACAAACGAACCGGAAATGGAAATAAAATACTCAGAACGAACCGCCATTGAAGTAACTATTGACATCAAAACTTAAATCAATGTCCTCAGATCCACAGCACAATATATGTGTCAGCTCGACCAGGTAGCATGTGAAGGTGTTATTGTTTTACGTGTGTGAACCATTGACAAATGACACAAAATCACTGACATTACCCTGACAAGGGCATTGGAAATCTGATTTTGATGACAAGTTATAAAATATGCCTGTTGAATTATACTGCAAAACAAAACGCTTTGTAAGCGAATGTCAAAGTACTACGTCGTCATTGCCATCATCGTCGTCATCATCATGATCAACGTCGTGAATTCTGTCAGAACGGCGACAGAAATCCTGCAAAGCATCTGATCAGAACGATAGATTTCAATCCGTAGAGTTTTTCTAGCTAAACACAGCCTTAACCGTCTGTGGTCGTCTGCCGATCGCACTTCACAGTTATGCGGCAGTGCGCTGTTAGCCAGAATTGAAACTTTACATCTTCCCCCATGTGACGTTGTTGTCTTGGCGGCGTTGTAGTCTTGGTGGCGTTGTTGTCTTGGCGGCGTTTTTGTCTTGGCGCATGGTAGTCTTGGCGGGGTTGTAATCTTGGCTGGTTTGAGGTATTAAAACGTCCATGATAACTCCCACGGGGAGTTACTCTGCTTCGAGTAGTATAGTAAATAAATATTATAGCAGAGTCAAGTAAGAATTAATTTGAAATGTACAGAAACAATAGATACGAACGCTGAAAGTGGTAATTTTCATTTCATTTGCTAAAGTCACTAGTGAAATGTATTTTCGAATCCCTTTGATTTCTTTGTTAAAAGATATTTTTATTTTATTTTTTAAATTTGGAGATTGCTATTGTTGGCAAATGAAATATACATAATAAGCCCAAGCTCAGGAAGCTGAATAGATTAATGAATTGTCATTAACTAACTAAAATTTCTTGTGATATTCTTATATATAATCATGCACATGAACTGAATTAGATTTTATTTGTTTTTAAATAGTGTATAAACAATGTCTTCAATCTTCAGCATTTATCTCTCTACCCACTGGTGTACGCAGAATCAACATTAATAAAATATTTCAATGCCTTCATGCATATATATCTGAAATAAATATGGAAGTAAACACTAACTAAAATTTCTTGTGATATTCTTATATATAATCATGCACATGAACTGAATTAGATTTTATTTGTTTTTAAATAGTGTATAAACAATGTCTTCAATCTTCAGCATTTATCTCTCTACCCACTGGTGTACGCAGAATCAACATTAATAAAATATTTCAATGCCTTCATGCATATATATCTGAAATAAATATGGAAGTAAACACTGGAGCCTACGTGTAATTAT
This sequence comes from Sinotaia quadrata, assembly GCA_028829895.1. Classification (NCBI taxonomy): domain Eukaryota; kingdom Metazoa; phylum Mollusca; class Gastropoda; order Architaenioglossa; family Viviparidae; genus Sinotaia; species Sinotaia quadrata. Next base: position 100,667,549 of record CM054177.1, read on the forward strand.
TGTCACATGTCCAACACGTCAGACTTTTATGTTGAATAGCATGCACATATATTATATATTCTTTCCTATTTTATAATGTAATTTGATTTATTGTGTATCTCCTCTGGGCATCTTCACTCGTTATGGTTATTATTTATTAATTAATCGCACATAATTAATTACAAGTAATAGGAAATCTTAATTTATAGTTATTAATAATACTCACACAAGATCAACATGTCTCTCACTTGGCGGATTATAAAGGTGTTGTAAAACTCTTCTCTTGACATAATAATAATGTTACGTTTCCAGTATTTCTTTATAGACCCTGCCTAGGATTTTTAAGGACTTTAAAAATGATAGTTTAAATTAATTCCTTCTCTCTATCCTACACAGACTGGTTGCACAAATTATCATTTGACTAATTTAAAAATGCGTCTTGTAGTGCAGACAACAGATTTACAAACTGACAATTTGCATACAAAAGCTGGCTTGGAGTCGTTAAATTCCTCTAAATTAATATGCATTCGTTACGTCATTCAGCTCAATTGCCCCCATCCAAACCATGTGTAAACATTAGGTCTAAGATGCATAAAAATGTACTACAAAGAGGGTTTAACAATTTAAAATAAGATTTAATAAAGTTTAACAATTTAACAAATAATCAATATACGAGCGCGAAGTCTAATTCTACTCGGCAAGTAATGTGCTTATTGTTTACGAGAAGGTGCCATGAGAAATGTTCCTTGTGATTTTTGATCATCAGAGTTATAACTTAACTTTTGAAGGTTGCCACGTGGGTTTGTGATCCAGTCCAAACCGGTCTACCTCACTTGTCGTTCGTCAGCCAAATGCACACAGCATAACAATGGAAACTGTCTCTCAGTTAACGCGCTGAATGGAACTGTAAGTGTAGACAAGGCATGCAGACCTGCTCATCGGCGCTGCCTCAACAATGGTAGTAGGACTATGAAGGAATCGAACTCGACTCAAAGAGTTCAGAACCGGGCCTTACTTAGGAACCAAAGACCGACCTGAAAACAAAACGTTTTCGTAATCGTTCTGCGTTTAAAGTTCGCCAACCTAAGCATGATTCGATTTAAATGCTCGAGCTAGAATTTCGACTGGCGTCATTTACAATTTAGATTAGAGAATATAATCTCACGCATGTTGCATTTAACAAGCATGACGTATGAATTACCAAATATTTACAACGTTAAAATTTAGAGTTCATACAAAAGGACAATTCAAATCAAGCAAAGCGCTTTACAATTTACATTAAAATTACACGCAATAATTTGAATTACATAAAAATCCATGTCGAGTACAGGCGCTCCTGGCTCTTAGTGAATTTAAAGTTATATAAATTAAAGTTACAATGAAAAAGAGTTACAATGATTTATATACAATAACTTATAGGTTTTAGTCATTTAACAACGAACCGTGCTTAAGCTACAATAGCAATGCATAGCACAAATTACATACATGGTCAAAATGCAAAACACAATTAATAAATGCAGTACCTTAGTGAGAAGTCGAAGTGTTATCTCAGCAATCACGTCGGCTCTCCCTCTATCGACTCAACGAATATGCGGCTGTACAGGTACACGAGACGACTGTTGCTGGATTGGATTTCGGAGTGAAAAAAACGGGCGCGTCACTGTATTTATCAAAATGCATAAAGCGCGTCACGTGACGGGTCACGTGGTATGCAGTTGGTTCGAGAATCTAGACAATGGCCTAAAGTTACATAACGTTCCTGACCTCTTTGCTAGAAGCTTCTCGATACTGGTGTATCATGGGAGAACTTTAACAAAGGAATTTCAAATTTTTGATATTTGAAAACAGCAAGTGGGTCAAGAAGTCATGACATAGATTTTTATCAGACATCGTAACAAATAAGATAGACGTTTTACTGTCGCATAATGTTTCTGCCGATGGAAACTTGTCACTAAAGGAGTAATAAAAATCCGTCTTTTATGTATATTTAATGAGCCCCCATCCACCCACTATTACTCCAACTTAGGTTATATTATATTATATTAAGGTTTTAATACATGTGCAGGAAGGTTAATACATATAACAATAAATTTATTAAATCAACAACAAATACACAACATATGAATATAATCAAAAGAGCTTTGACATTTACATCACTTCACAACAATGTTTGGTTAAGCTTTTGACACATTCAGTTTTTCTTAACATAGGCATCAGTAGTCAAATTAAAAGAATATAATTAATCAAGATCATAGATATGGTTTCATAACAGAAATGATAGTGGAGTTTAGAGAGATAATTATAGTCAATGTACACAACCTTTTCAATGATGGCAGCTGTAGCTAGCGTGTGTTCACAATCAGGCGGTTTGCAACAAGTCACTTTCTTTTTTATTAGGTGAAGGTCCAACGTACCCCTTCCATGCACGTTACACAACTGTTCCAGAATCTTTGATGTGCTCACAAAGCACACCATGGGGAAAAGTCCAGAACTTTGTATGCAGTATCAATGTACATCACAAGGAGTTTTCCCGAATCTTCGTGTGTGCTACCCAAGTACATCACAAGGAATGTTCCCGAATCTTCGTGTGTGCTACCCATGCACATCACAAGGAATGTTCCCGAATCTTCGTGTGCACTACCCAAGCACACCACAAGGAATGTTCAAAAATATCATTGTGAATTCTCAAGACTAAACTCAAACCTCAATTTCCGTCATATTGGCTCTTGAACGGAATTCACAAGAATCAAGTTACAGCAATACGTTTACTAATAAGTTCGATGACGACGTTGGACATACAACACAACATGATCTGGTGTACAGTAGTCACTGCAGTCTAAAGTGGAAAGGATTACAAAACATCACCAAAACAATTGCAATGCTCCTCTCTGCAAAATGTCAAATTAAGGGCAGTGCTAAGTTTCAGGCATACTTCATCTCTGTACACATTCTTCTCTTACACACATTCTCAACTTACAAATCCTGCAATGATATTCATCAGCCTGATACAAACACAGTATAAGAAATATAACATTGATCAAAATTCACAAGCATAATGTACAACAGAGGCAAATTAGTGAACATAGAAATAATGTTTGAAGTACATAAAGAATTCTCAAATTGAAATCATAGATCAATAGCAAAAATGTATGAAATATTTGTAAGTCCATTCTTTCTTTATCAGTCAGTTAACTTACTATAAGCTAACGATCGCCTTTATGAGCTTATTTGAGTTACGTCAAAATCAAAGTGATTACAACACAGAACTTTATTGAACAGGTAAGTTTCAGTTTGTCCCTATTAGATGAACTTGTTATGAGCAGTTAGGAGACTATTAGTTTGAAAAACTACTCATCCACTGAAATGGTTTGGAATGCTTTTGCAACTTCTAGCATATTCTTTACCTGAGATGTTATTTTAACTCTGGTACTTATATCGTCATGCGCAGTACCCGAAGGTCATGTCACGTTGACATATAACAAATTATATAACAATTAAGTTTAGAAATAGCGACAGGCAAAGTTACTCTGCCATATAATGTTTTAGCGATAATTAAACTGTTATTTAAAACTTTATATACATTTTGATTAATTGGTTACATCATTCATCTTAACAAAGTTGATGATGACGACGACAATGATGATGAGCTTAGATGATGGCAGCTTCCGACCTAGGTAGATTTCACTGCTTGGCACGAGGTGTCACTGTTGGGAATATTGCAGATGATGATAGACAGGGTGGAGAAGTAAAGTTGGTAAAGTTGGTTGATGAAGTAAAGTTGGTTGACGAAGTAAAGTTGGTAAAGTTGTAGAATGGTGATGATGAATGGTGGTCAGTGGGTCAATGGCGCTTATGTCTGGCCAGCAGAGGTGTGTATTATTACGGTTTTACATAGGCTAGTGCTAAGGTGGTTGGCATTGTTGACTTATTCGTTGTTGTTGTTCACGCTGTCCCCTGTGTTGGAGGGTGAGGTTGGATGGGGGTATCTTACAGATCCCAGGCTAGTAGCACACCAGGTCTATATCTAGTGATTATACACGCCCGGGATGTTCAAACCCATGCCTTTCTCAATGATCTTGTTGTCGTTGTTGCTGTCGTCGCTATCCCCGGTGTTATCCGTTGGGATGTGCATAGGCAGATGCTGGCAACCAGTAGAGATAATCCAGTGTTAACTGAATCATGTCCGCAGTAGGGTGGTTGAAAAGTCCCCACTGCGGATACTGTTGGCCTACTTTACTACAATATTTGCTACGCTTATATTAATTTATTTAAATTTTACACACACACACACACACACACACACACACACACACACACACACACACACACACACACACACACACACTCACTCACACACACACACACATACACACACACACACACACACACACACACACACACACACACACACACACACACACACAGAATTAAATGAGTTATAGCAACAGCATCCATTTCATATGATTAATGAACTGCCTGGCAATACTGAGATAAATGAAGAAAAATGGAACGACAAATTATAAATGAGCATAAACAAGGAACAAATACATTTATTTAAAATATATCAGCTGACTGGAGTGTGCTCTGTAATTATAACTTTACAATAAACAGAATTTGCAAATGCAAGCAATGAAAGAAGCGGAGATTGTCAAAACATTAAAAAGACATACTTTTAGGAAATATATTGAGTCAGGACATCGTGAAATAAAAATATCCATGAAATTGCGCGAATCGGGAACCAAGGAACCCTTAGAACAGCCCGAGTAAACTATGCTAAGCACGAAGTAAGACAAAATGGACGCTTCATTACCATACAAGAGATCCTAAAGAAGATGTAATTTGAAAGTTTGATAGATCAAAGAAATGTCAAGATTAAATCTGCGTTCATAGCATGTAAGAGATTTGAGTTAAAAGAAATATCGAAATTATGCCACAGCAGTTTACCGCCTCCACTGCTTATGATTTGAGTGCACAGGTTAATGGAACGCTGATACTCAAATATCAGAAGATTAAAGGAACTCTGAGAGTCCAATGCAGAGAAAGTATGCACAGATATATATTGTCATTTTGCGTGTGGAGTCATTTTATTTTGTTATATTATCTTTAGGTTTCCTTGCGTGTTTGAAGTAGTTCGCACATATATGTTTTCCATCTTCAAAAATAAATTTTCAGTTATAATTCATAAGTTTGTGATGATATTTTACTTGTAATATTTATAATTCAGAATGCTACGGTAAAGTTTATGTATAGAGTGAAAGACTAGAATAGACAGTAAAATGGAGAAAAAAATAGTTGTCTTGATTGAGTGTGAGCTTGAGGTCCACAGTGCGTATATGGCTATTGTTGTTTGGACCACTAACCTAACGAAAAGTCAGCACTTACTTTTGATGTGCAGTCATGGGAAGATAGACCCCAAAAGATTATTTTCATGTCTTGATTTTACTGACTGACGGCGTCACCATATTATCTGATTAACAGTTGCTGGTATATGGTTCCAGGAGTGGAAATTTGCAATAATAAATTAGTATAATGTCACCTCAAGGGATTTTGCGACAGTATAAAATCTCTGCTGTGTAGAGCATTTCCAATTATTGCAAAGTACTATGAGCTTGTATAAAAATAAGCCCCTTACCAACGATTCATCACCATATCGTAATTTAAAGAATAATTATTTTCTGTAAAGCAAGACCTCCACATAGATGGTGTATGATAATTGATCTCGCGCGCATATATGTGTACGTGTGTATGGAAGGAAATTGCATGACCTTCTACTAAGTGTTTCAATGTTCAACAATTGACTCGTAAATGGATTTTCAAATTGCGTACAGAGACTAGAACAGCCGCGAATAAGGGTGAAGCAATCGACACACTGTCTGTCTAACTTAATCAGTTTATTTCAAGATTAAAACAAAACTCAAAAAAGTTCAATAACAGGTGCAGAAGACTTCAAAATTGGCAAACATGTTTACATTTTATTCAACAGAAATATATATATGGAGGAGAGAGAGAGAGAGAGAGAGAGAGAGAGAGAGAGAGAGAGAGAGAGAGAGAGAGAGAGAGAGAGAGAGAGAGAGAGAGAGAGAGAGAGAGAGAGAGAGAGAGAGAGAGAGAGAGTGAGAGAGAGAGAGAGACAGACAGACAGACTGACAGAGATGGGGGAGGGTTGGAAGACTGAGATCTGTCACGTACGAAGCATACAGCTATATTGCACTAGAGTCACTCTACAAAAGAAAGAGCTCATTGTAGTGCTAAAAATAGACAGTGAGGATGATTAGCTTTAAGATGTTATAGCAGTGGGACTGTTGCACAATTTACTATGTTATAGCAGTGGGACTGTTGCACAATTTATTATGTTATAGCAGTGGGACTATTGCACAATTTATTATGTTATAGCAGTGGGACTGTTGCACAATTTATTATGTTATAGCAGTGGGACTATTGCACAATTTATTATGTTATAGCAGTAGGACTATTGCACAATTTATTATGTTATAGCAGTAGGACTATTGCATAATGAATGATATTATAACAGTAAAACTAGTGCATAATTTAAAATGTTATACCAGTAGGAAGACTGCACTATTAAAGATATTATAGCAGTAAACTATTGCACAATTTAAGATGTTATAGCAGTAGGACTATTTCATACTGTGGCAGAGTAAATTTGCCTACCCCTATTTTTTAACTTAATTGTTATATCATTTATTAAATTGTCAATGTAACTCGACCTTGGACACTCCTAATAATGGTATTTTTGTTGGAGTAAACACTCGAGTTGACAAAATGCTAGAAATTGCTGATGTAATGCAAACTAATACCAACTGTGTGAGTGGCTTTTATTATCCAATGGTTATGATTTATGAGAACGAGACCAGCCAATGGGCTGAGAATAAAAAGTTTACCTATTTAGAGAATTCTATTCTCTGATCACTTTGAATTTGGAGTGACAGAAGTCTGGTCATGAAAGGTGGTTGTTAGCTTAATGGTGAGTTAACTGACTAATTGAGAGAGAATGGACATAGAAATATTTCATGCATTTTGCTATTGATATATTATACTTATGTTTTACGTAGAGATGTATTATGTGAGTAGACTATTATTTCTACAAATTTTTTAACTAAGCTGCTCGTATATAGTATGCTAAGCACTTGACATGTTTCTAGTGAAATGGCTCATTAAACTATAATGCTGTATTTATTATGTTGTGTGCGTGTATCGGGCTAATAAATACTGTTGCAGAAAACTGAAACTGGAATGTAAGAAAGAATGGAGTTATAAAGTGATAAACTGGAAACGTAGCACTTGTTCCTTGATTATATATTTACAGGGACAAGCAGTCTTTCTTCATTGTGTGATATGAATTTTCTGGTTTATTGATTTTAAACAACTGAGACTGGGGTAGATGTGGGAATTGTCTGCCACAGTATGTGTAAGTGTAAAGGAATACACTACACTCCTTTGATGTATGGTAGTAAAAGTATGCTGACTACATCAAACAATTTCTGGTAGAGAGAAGTTTCTAGAAATCACTACAATTGTTGTTCTGCTTGAAAGCACTGGCACAGTGAATGAAAAGCATCCAGGTTAGCTTTGAGAGAATGAGCAGCAAATTTGTTTTCAATGTGAGGAGAGAAACACATGGAAATTGAAATGAACTATAACTATTGAGACAGTCCTTACTTCAGGTTATGTAAAATATATTATCATTAATCTCTAATAACTTCATTTCTTTTCTCTGATAAGAACTATCCTGTGATTTGTATTGACACTAATGTTGAATTGTATTTTGAGGTATAAGACTGTGAAATATAGAAATTAAAATGCAACTGTCAAAAAAAAAAAAAAAAAGAGGTTCAACACCAGCCGCAGCCATGAGCAGACGAACAACAAACCACACCCAAGCGCAGCAGCAGAGCCCTCCTCTACCCTATTTGAATACAAGAGAAAAGAGGAAGGTCCCACAGGAATCCACCCAAATCTGAGAACATCTAGCAGATGAAAAGTTTTCACGCAATTCCTCTGGGGCAAAAAAAGTTAACGTAATGAAGAACTATATCTCTGTAGATTCAATGCTTGCCACTGTAGTGTACTTATAAGGAACTTAAGCTTGTCCGTGTACTTCTACTTGCTTTAAGATAGTGTACATAAACTGATTCTTAGGTTATCAGTGTGCCAAAGTTTGTTACTGAATCTACATAGGTTGAAACCTCACGAGTGAACTAATACGGACAAAATGTCACTGTATTGAAGACGTACACTTGCTCAGTTTTAAAATAACAAAATAAAGCAAAGATAAAGAAACTCTTACACTAGACAATATTTCAGTCGACTGAAGACCAAAGAAATGCTCAGATTACGGTCAAGTTCCTACAATGGATAATATATAAATTTACTTAATAATGAATGCAATAGAAAATCTATTCCTACAATGCATGCGATTTGACTTTAAGGGTGACACAGGTGCTCTAAGCGCCAGTCACAGTTCTTACAATGGTTATTATTTAGGTTATGTTTGATTTCAAGGTACTCTAAGCTTTGACCATTATTTGTAACACAGGACGCTATTTGAATTTATAATATATGAAAGTTTGCACTCACACTACGTTCAAATCATCATTCCTACAATGGACAATATTTGAACTCTGGGTAGACTAAGCGTGCGCTATGTTCAAATCAGTACTGCAATATTTAATATTTGATCTATGGGTAGACCAAAGATGCGCTATGTCCAAATCAACATTCCTACAATGGACTATATTTGAGTTCAAGACAGATCATAGGTCTGTGCTCTTACCGTGTATGTGATTTGAGTTTAGGGAAGAAGAAAAGTATACTCCCTAAAATCTACATTCCTGCCGTTAAAAATAGTTTAGTAACGGGAAAATGCATTGCTTTCACAATGGACACTACTTAAGTTGGTTAACGGCACAAAAGGGTACAACTTGTTTTATTCTACTTAGCAAATACTAGAGGTTAATGGAGATTATAGAAACGACAAACCTACCGTTGTATGTTGGATCTCCATTGGACTCATTTCTTTAGAATGCACTTTTGTTCTTTTAAACTAACTTTTCATTCATTTGCATATTTTGGGAATAATCTGAGAATAAATGAGCTATGCATTAAAAATATTTTATAATGCAAAGAATGTTTAATTTTGTTTTGAAATATGTCTTTAAAATAAGTGGGTTTATGTGTGCATTATTTGGCATTATATTGAATGTTTTAACCTATGCAATATGCAGCCAGCTTAACAGTCCGCATCACGCGCCGTATCGACAGGTTGCAACCTCGGCGTTCCAACAGGGGCAGAACACTCTCTTGGTAGGGCATTCATCTTGTCAGGAGCGCGTGCTGCGCGAGCCAAAAAATGATCAATTTGTCAGACATTTTCTGCCTTATTAACCTCACACCTTCTCTGGCGTCGAACTGAAGACAAATATTTCTGCTTTTTTTCCCCCTCTTTTAATTTCGTCTCCTCATTCAGGATTCTTTCTTCATCACATGCTATGTTGTATTTCTTTGTATCTCGCGTTAGGCACTTTCTACCGAGATTTACTTTAGTTCCAATTTTCCATTTTCAGTTCCTGTACAGCGGACCATTAACCAATTCCAGCCTGTCTCATGTACGTTGACTAATGTTTCAATACAAAGAGGAACAAGAATAGCACTTTACTGATTTAGTCTCAGCATTGACGTGCCGGAACTCTCGTAATAAAAAAATAAAATAATCATAATATTCAACGCAATTATTAAATAGATTTATTCTCTCACATAGTAATTAGAATTAGTATTTTTTCCACAGAAGCACAATTTCTTGTTGTATATACTCACTTTAAATGATGTATAAGCAATTCAAAATACATGATGATTCTCCCCCCCTCTCCCGATTATGAATGAAAATGAACGTCCATTTCATTCAGTGTAATTGTAATATTTTGAAAGATACACGTCTACTAATCTTAATAGAAATACCTGATGTAAATCAGTTACGGATGGCGTTACGGTTATGATAATATGCATTCAGGAAAATAACAATAAGTGCCATAGCTTCTGTAACTTGTTATTGCAGCAATGAATTCATTAAAAAGCTGAAGTTTTATGTCTCTCGCTCTATCCTTTTCTAACACTCTCTCTTTATTACACACACTATGCACAACACACACACACACACACACACACACACACACACACACACACACACACACACACACTCACAAACAGTATTTTGAATAGGAAACATGGATTCACTGAAAACGTTCACTATATGAAAACATACTTTTCTATATATATATACCACTTGATTTGATAAATTGTCGTCACGTTTTGACATGTACTCCCATTTTCATTCTTAGGGTGTGACTAGAAAGGGAATAGAAAAATGAAACAGCTTACGAATCGATCCTGCTTATTCTTGAAATAACGTGTCAGTAATTTTACTCAAATATCATATATTACAGTATTAGGCCTTTCATGCAGGCAGCGATTCTCTCGTTAACAGTTAATGTAAAAGTAGCAGAAGCAGTAGCACTAGTGGTAAGTAGTAGCAGTAGTAGTATAGTAGTAGTAATAGTAGAAGTATTGCAGTAGTAGTATTGTTGTTGTAAAAATAGTAATTTAGTAGTAGTATAGTAATAATAATGCTATAGTAATAGTAGTAGTATAGTAATAGTAATGCTATAGTAATAGTAGTAGTAGTAGTAACAACAAGAAGAAGCCTAAGAATCATTCGAGCATAATTGCTTCAAAAACCAACATCGATGTCACTGGCCATAGAATGATGATTCGAGGAAAATGTAATATATATTGTACTGTTATTACAACATTAATAATGATCGATAAGTTTCATGATGAATAGGATGACGATGACTGTGAAAGGCCACGAGGAAGTCTATAACTAAATATGTGATCATAAAAATTCTTTTCATTTGCTTAGAATATGTGGATACATTAACGTGAAATACATGAACACTCGTATTTGTATATTAGACAGAATTGGTTTCATAGGTTTGATATACCCACATACATATAGACACTTGTGAAAAAGACACATCGACTATACGTACGTGTTAATAGCAGGATACAGATTAATATCTGAAAATAATTTGCAGCGATGTTTCATTGTATTTACTTTCCAGCACAGGTTAACAGTTTTATTGGAGGCAAAAATAAACAGTATGTTTAAATTTACAACAAATTGTAAGCTAGTGCCTTTTTAAGATTATGTGGTTGTTGTATAGGTTCCGTTATTTTATTATAGATGCTATTCAGTAGTGTAGTGTACTTTTTATTCTCAGCATAGTAGAATTTGTCTGGAGTTGTTACTTCCTCTTGGATCGGTAGATTTCCTACAGTGATTTTGAGACAAGTAAGAGAAAAAAATCTACCATATGTGGAGACCTTTATGTGTAGAAGTATATATCTGTACTGCAGATCATTATGCGGATGTGTGTCACCTGACAATGCTACTCCAGATCATTATGCAGATGTGTGTCAAATGACAATGCTACTCTAGATCATTATGTGGATGTGTGTCACCTGACAATGCTACTCCAGATCATTATGTGGATATGTGTCAAGTGGCTATTCTACTTCAGATCATTATGTGGATGTGTGTCAAGTGACCATGCTAGTCCAGATAATTTTGTGTGCAACGTTTTGCTGGGATATGGGCATTATATTAATTCTCCACCACTCTGGGCCGCCTGTAATCTTGGGCTTATCCCTTAAAACACACTTTCTAGCTGGCCATACATGTTAAAAAATGAATGATAAATAATGTTGAATAAAAGAGTGATAGTTCTAGAAGATAGCTCGAGCCCCCTAATACATACAGCCAAGATAGTAAATAAATACAGGTGACAGACATATACATACACTTCGATTGGTTAGTTTAAGTGAGTAGAAACTCAGGTATTACTCTAGCCCTGGGATAAGGGCCAATGTTCTACAGCTAGATTTGCATTTAGTCTATTTTTAGAGTAGGATGGATATGGAGTACATAAGCCATTATGTGACATGCCCCGACTAAGAACATAAAATTTGGGTTCCATGCTTATTAAAATCCATAATAACACTGAACGATAAAAATAGCTACTTTTATAGGGTTAGCAATATATAAGACCATTAGGTTCATTATAAAACATATGATAAATATTTATAAAAATTCACGTGACAATTTAATACAAAGTTACAATAGAATTAGGAAGATAGTAATGATAATAATGAACATGATTAAATAGAAATATCAAGATAATGGCATATTTCTTATGCATATTCCTCTATGACGAGTTCAATTGGCTTGTTTTCTACTCACTATGTTCGATAATTTAGCGGATGGTATTGGATCATGTTATTACATTTCAATATAGAGTGTCTGTTGGTCCGCATTGCTGTTTCACGGCAATATAATGTCTATTGATCGTATTATAACATGTTGACATAGTGTTTGATGGGCTGGCCACTTCATGGTATGGAGGGTGAGTGTTGGAACGTATTATATATTATATAATGTCTGTTTTGACCCTATTAAAGAATGGCGATTTAGAATGTCTGTTGGATCGTATTATTGCACGGCAATTAAGTGTCCGTATGGATCGTGTTATTACATGGTGATAAAGTGTCTTTTTCTACATTATTATTGCATGTGCGATAGTGGCGCTATGTGGCCTTTAGTATTGCACGATCATTAACTCAGTATTGTGGGAATGGGAGTGGTGTGAATTGTTGTATTGCAAAATGGGCCACATTGCAGCACAATCATTCCCACCTGTCATTGGCTTGATCTTATGACTGCGTGTCCATATTCGTGCAAAATGGGCCACATTGCAACACAATCATTCCAACTTATCATTGGCTTTATCGTATGACTGCGTGACGATATTCGTGCAAAATGGGCCACATTGCAACACAATCATTCCAACTTATCATTGGCTTTATCGTATGACTGCGTGACGATATTCGTGCAAATGGGTTATATTATATAGTAATACAAAAACATTATGCTCATATATGTTAAGTGGACAGTGTTCATTGGAATACATCACTATGACGATAATTTTATAGTAAGGCTGAATGTAAACAAAATGAGCATGGTGATCTATTCGTCAATCGACTCACTCACCGATTAATCTCCATTCACCCACCCATCCATCCGTTTGTCTATTTATATATCAGACTTTCTAGCTATTCAACTGAACTGGTGGTAGCTAATTGATCTCAAGACGTCAGATCACCTATCGGGCACCAACTAGCTCGAAATTCGTGAAAAGGTTGACTGATGCTTAGGAATGCGGAACTTCACAGACAGACTGGTCCGCTGAACAGCCTGGCGGCGCCAAACAGTTATTCCAGGAGAGAATGGTAAGCGATAAAAAGCAAAGAGCAAATTTTAAGGATCCTCAAAATACCAGTGCAAGTGGGATATGAACGCCTGTTATGTAGTGTCGCGGGGCCGTATTAATTGGAAATCGCGCCTCGTGTATGCCAGCAATGAGTCGGGAGTGATCTTTCCCTGAGCTTCACGCAGCTTGTAATTCGGAGTGTAGACATTCTCCTGGCCCACAGACGCGACGCAATCTTCTAACTATTGCAGTCTAATCGTTTTCTCTCTCTCCCTCCCTCCTCTTTTTTCTTTTTCTTTCTCTCTTCTATTTTCTCTTTTCTTGTCAGTTTATATCACTGCCTTGATTAAATCTCCTTTCACACGCGGTCATATAGCCAAATGTTGAACCATACTTTAAGAATGATTAAGTAAATGAGTGATTAATAATAGAATGAATAAATAGCTGTCATTCATTCACTTTCATTCTTACTCATTTGCTCGCCTGCTTGCTCGATTAATCAAAGCAAACAAGCAGTCTATCAACCGTGCAATATTAATCAATTATATTTACTTTCCCTCCCCTGACATGAGTATCTGCATAGTGAGTTCATTAAGGTCTTGGTTGAGACGCCATAAGCGTTATGTGTGCAAAATTCAACTCAAAGTCATCTTTTGGATATAACCGTACCTGTACAATTATTCTGAAACCCATTTCTGTGTTATTCGTCTTATGCCATTTTGCCAGGACAGTTATTATAAAGCTAATTCCTCTGTGGTTGCCTTATGTCAATGTGGGTACAATTATTCAAAAACTCATTTTTGTTTAAGTCACCTTGTTTTGTGTCAATATAATTGTTATGGAACGCATTCTTACGTCGACTTATATCTTTGTGTCAGTATAATTGTTATGAAATGCATTTTTAAGTCGACGTGTCTCTTTGCGTCAGTATAATTGTTCTGGAACGCATTTCTAAGTCGACTTATGTCTTTGTCTCAGTATAATTGTTATGGAGCTTATTCCTAAGTCGATTTATGTCTTTGTGTCAGTATAATTGTTTTGAAATGTATTTTTAAGCCGACGTGTCTCTTTGCGTCAGTAAAATCGTTATGGAACGCATTCCTATGTTGACTTGAGTCTTTTTCTCAGTATAATTGATATGGTTCTCATTCCTAAGCTGATTCTGTCTTTGTATCAGTGTAATTGTTATGGAACTCATTTTTAAATTTACTCACCTAAGCTTAATGGCAAGCTGTCAGTAACACACACACACACACACACACACACACACACACACACACACACACACACACACACACACACACACACATATATATATATCGCAATGCCATTCCTTTCACATGTTGTAGAGCCTGAAATCATTTTATTTAATTATTAACTTTACAACATAAAGATAGTACCAATTCAACATGAAACGTAAAAATGTTTCATAAGGGGTAAACAATACAAAAACAGTAAACAGTGCTTTAGCTATAAAGCTTTCATTAAGACGATAGAGGTACTACATTAAAATGGCAAGGACACAATGCAATTAATAAGTCTATTAATGTATGATAAACTTACCTGAAAAGACTTCAGCTTTGCTAAAAATATTAGAAGTTGCCAAACATTGCATTTTATTTTGTATTGCATATCTTTAAGTACACTGAATTTTCAAGTTACACTGGTTGTTAACATTTAGCAGTTACGACACTGATATTGTTTAAGTGTCTTCAAACTTTGTAAAAACGTTTAAAATGTGCACAGTTTTTTTGAGGCTGTATTTTATGACATGCATATCAGATTGTGCTAGATAATCTTATGATGTCATTCACTGTGTTCAGTTTGAGAGAAGTCAAACCTGCAAATGCTGATAACATAACTACTACAGTTTTCTGAAAACTATGATCATTGCAATAAAGTACACAGCGAGAACAACAAGCCACAGAAGGACTGTACACATTTTTCAGCAGTTCCTATGTAAGAACACACAGAACCTTCTTGGATGAAGCAAACTTCTACACATTTTTTTTTATCAATTCGTGTATCTACTGCTATATACCTGAGTGAGGTCTTGGCCGAAGGCTATAAGCCACAAAATCATTGATAGCATTACAAGATTGGATAAAATACAATTCATCCTTGACCTAGCTGCCAGACACCTTCCTCAGTGGACAACTGCGCCAAGGAAGACATTCAAAACCTAAATCCCGGGAAACTAGTGCATTTAACTATTAAGAAACAACTGGACACCTGTAGGAATTAGACTTGCTCTTGTCATCTGCCCGTGCCCATGTAAGTGATTTAGATTATCTTGTTTGACTATAGCAGTTGTTATAATACTAGTTATCAAAAGTAAAGTAGGTATATTCTGTTCACTATAAACATTTTTGTTGCTGTTTGATTTCTTCGTGAGTGATTTCTGTCTATTTAAATATTGTTTATTAGTCACTTCTTCTTTCAACAGTCATTGTTCAATAGATTATAATAATTTTTTCTGTCTGAACTATTTAGATTTGATAGAGTAACTTGAGTGTATAGGGGCGAGTGTCTATTTCATGTCTGTAGGAAATTTCAAGCAATAAAGTATTAGCTTCCTTCCTTCAACCCCACTTTCTGTCCTTCCTTTCTAAATTCCTTCCTTCCTTCCTTTCTTTAAAAAAAAAAAAATAGAAAAGTAAATGAGGTGTTGATGATCAAGATAAAAGTGCTTCTCAAATTCAAACCTGAAGCAAAATGTCTGTCTTTAAATATATTGCATAATTCCCGTCATATGTGTACAATTAAAATCAAAACGAATCAAACTAGACATATATCAAATAGAACAAACAAACAAAAGATTTTCGAATATGAAAAATATTATCTGCTGTAATATTTTAAATTATATGATCGATTTCATTCTTATTTTCCTAATGATAAAATCACACACACACACACACACACGCACACACACACCACACACACACACACCACACACATACACACGCGCGCGCACACATACAATCTCGCATTCACATGCACTGAGAAAATCCTACCGACATATTGGAAGGAATTCCATCCATCTCTCTCTCTCTCTCTCTCTCTCTCTCTCTCTCTCTCTTTATCTATCTATCTATCTATCTATCTATCTATCTATCTATCTATCTATCTATCTATCTATCTATCTATCTATCTATCTATCTATCTATCTCTGTCTGTCTGTCTGTCTGTCTGTCTGTCTATCTATCTATCTCACCAAAGGTGTGTTTATGGATGTGTGTGTGAGGTAGGTATAATACATTTTCGCTCTAAGAAAAATTACCTTGCAGGTTGGTTTTTAAAAGGAATCAGTAGGTATGCATCAAAGATCTTGGCTTTAATGAAATCAACTTGATGATCTACTGAAAACTGACGTAACCTAGTGTGACGTCAGACGCAAACATGTGCGTCACTCGAGACTCTTTGTAAGTCACTGATCAGCATCAAGATCAGTGGATACGGGGTTTTCTTTTTTTTTCCCCACTGAAAACGCAAAGGGTAACTATTTAATTTTATTTTTTAAAAGAAAATAGTAGGCATATGTAAATTTAACTTCTTCAAATGTTTATTTTAAAAACATTTAAATAAATAAAGCACTACAATGAATAATTTTCGAAGCAGTGAAATAAATATTACTTGTCGACCATTATTCAGCCATAGATGATAGATATTTAATATTTTGAACTCTTTCATTAATGAGTCATTTACACCATATCTTTCCCGTATACTATCTGCGGTGTGTTTAAATGTTGTAAGCAAGAATGCATGATAAAACTATGAGTTGTGAAAAATGTGATAATTAGTTTTGATAGCTTAGCATGTGACTTCCTTATGAAATTGTTTTGATATTTTGTATGGTTTCCCCCTACCCCACCCCTATTTTCATCTAATCCCATTTGTTTGTGAACCACACAATGCTCTAAAGATATATTCATGCATCGGACTCTTTGTGCGCAATTATCGAACTTTCGAAGTGGACAAAAGTAGAATCAAAATCCATTAATCAATTATTCACTCCTGATTTGAACCGAAACAGTCAATGAAACAGTCGATCAGAATAGCAATCCGTCAGTCAGATACAGTTTCAGATCAGTCGCCAGATCAGTTCGTCAGGAATTCGAACTTCTAAACTAAAGTCTACCGCTTAAATTGTGTTTAGTAAATGTATGCACAAGCATTTTGATACTCGTTTTCCTCTTTACCTGCGCACGCACGCACTCACGCATGCACGCGCACACACACACACACACACACACACACACACACACACACACACACACACACACACACACACACACACACACACACACATTGCAGACCATTCAAGATTTATTTTATGTTTCAGGTTGTGGGATGCGGCAGCTGAGGATTAATTTTCTTGTATGGATGCTGCTCTTTGTCAAGCCTAACTCATCGCAAACCCAAGGTTTAAGTGATATTATCTCACTTCTCTGCGGCAGGAACACATTTTTTCAAAAACTATAGCTGGATTGAACTGATAAAAAATATACTATACGATATTGTATTTTATAATTGATATAACATGACATTACTAACCATACCATGTCGGCAAATGGCATTGCAAGATACAATATTATTCTACAATCAGAGCTATATTACACTGTAGAAACAGCTCGTCTATTTAACAAAGTAGAATTAAAAAAGAATCACTTCATGTGAAGATGTGAACAGTGTGTTTGTGTTTTTATTTGGGGGGTGGGATCAAGAAGTCAATGGAGCGAGGAAGAAAGTAGTTAGCTATCTTTCTTTACTGCAATAGACGTAAGTAAAATAAAAACAGAAACCAACAGACGGCTTAGAGATTGAAAAATACTAAAATAAACCTGTAAACTGAAAACAAAACAGTTTATTTAAAACAGCCTTGTGGGAGCATAAATCAATGATTACTGTTTCAGAACCCTGCGATTCACCGGATGGAGCTGATCAGTTTGTTAACATACCAGAAGAAACCCCGATAGGTAATGTTTTGGAGGTGGACATCAAGCACCATTAATACTTAAAGGAATATGAATATCTATCTATCTATCTATCTATCTATCTATCTATCTATCTATCTATCTATCTATCTATCTATCTATCTATCTATCTATCTATCTATCTATCTATCTATCTATCTATCTATCTATCTTTCTGTGTTTTACTCTGGGTGTTGCCTTCATAATAGCAAATAGTACGTGTCTCTCTTAGGCTGTCTTATCCTAAAGGCCTGTGATAAACTTTGTTTTTGTTAACAATACTAGAGAATTCTATTATTAATGTAGCTTATCGCTAAGGTGATTGATACATTTTAGTTTTATTTTGCAACAGTGATAATGCATTGGAACTTTACTTTTATTTGGCCTTCAGTAATAGAACATTTGAGCATCTTACCATTATGGTGACTGATAAACTTTAGAGCTATTGTTCAATAATACTTGTACATGCTGTTCTTTGAGTATATTACCGATTTGGCCAATGGCAGTTTGTGTTTTTATAATTAATATTAATTTTTGGAAGATATATTTACGAAATGCAGGATTACACATTATTTTTTTTCTTCAAAACTAATATAATTTCTGAAGATATCTGTATTTTTATAAAGGAACCTCACTTTGGAGATATCTTTCAGTGTTTGTAGTACTCTTTATAAAAATATATTTTCTGTCTTTTTCACTTTTAATGACTTTTTTGGGTTTCCTTTTCTGTTGACGCAATCTTTCCCTTTTGTTTAGACATATTTGACAATTACTTTCTGCTTATGATGCACTTTGGAAAATGTTTTTGGTATTTTGGAAGATATTTGTCTGTTTTCTGATGGCTTTTTGGAAGTTATTTCTTACTTGTTTTGACACTTTGAAGATTTTCTTCCGATTTGGAAGCATGTTGGACTATATATTTCTGTTTTGATATGCTTTATCGATATATCTTTCTGTTGTGTTTTGGCACTTTTGAAGATATAATCGATTTTTTCTGTGGTTCTTAAGAAGATAATGTTTGATATAAGGCACTTTCAAAGATACCTTTCTATCCTATTTGGCACTTTTTGAGTAAATCTTTCTGTTTTAAGGCACCTTACAAGATGTAATTTTGTCATTTGTGTACGTTTGAAGGCCTGTTATTGCATTAGTAGATCTTTTGAAGACATTATTTTGTGTTTTGTTGTGACAGTTTAGAAGACATGATTCTGTTTCGAAGGTACTTTTAAAGGCGTATTTCTATTTTGTGACACTTTGGAAATCATCTTTTATTGCTTATGTGGTTCTTTTGAAGATATCGTTTTTCTTATTGCAACTTAGGAAATATATTTCTGTTTTTGTGGCATTTTTTGAAATTACTGTTTATGTAGCTTTTTTAAAAGAGATCTTTCTGTTTAATCATGCACTTTTGATGTTATAGTTTTGTTACTTTTGAAGGTTTCTTCCTCTTTTCGTTTTAACGTTTAATGTTATAAAAACATTAACGCATTAATTATATTATTAAAGTTTATAAAAACAGAACCAAAACAAATAACTTTAGTGCTAAAATTAGAGAATAACTGTTATCAATTTAAGCAATATTTACACACTGTGGATATTTTCTTTAAGTAAGTACACACACACGGGTACACACATATACTCACGCACACTTACAATAGACACCACATTGATGCACACACAAATACACACATACATAATTAATTGCAGATTTTTCCTTTAAGATCTTAACTCTGAGTCAAACCTGCGATTTAATTCATGTGTGTAATTATTGAAAGTTGATTACATTGACAGCACACTACAAATGATTATGAAAAATACGCATGTGTGTGTGCGTTTAATGATTCTGTGTTTATGATTCCGTCAGTCGTCCGTATGTTGTTTAACTGAGGAGCACACCCTTTAATTAATGCTCTTAGTAATATCGATGTGACGTCAGTATAAACTTGTACTCTCAGTAATATCGATGTGACGTCAGTATAAACTTGTACTCTCAGTAATATCGATGTGTGATATTTGTATAAACTTATACTTTTTCAGGCATGGTGATAAAAGTCCTCAATTTAACAAATCCTTCCAACTACGAAAATCTGTCTAGCGATGAGAACAAATACATAGGATTTAATTCTACAACAAGTGAGTTCTACGTCAAAGAGCGTATAGATACCGATAGCAATAACAGCGTGACATCTACATCCATCAGAGTCATTTGCCAGGCGGCTGGAAAACCAGCCGTGAGTTGATATTTTGGGTGAATGGAATTTTTCAGTGCTTCATTTCTGCATCATCTGTACTTGTGTTCATTTAGATATAAGGGTTACGCTATCTATCTGTCTGTCTGTCTGTCTATCTATCTATCTATCTATCTATCTATCTATCTATCTATCTATCTATCTATCTATCTATCTATCTATCTATCTATCTATCTATCTATCTATCTATCTATCTATCTATCTATCTATCTATCTGTCTGTCTGTCTGTCAGTCTATCTATCTATCTATCTATCTATCTATCTATCTATCTATCTATCTATCTATCTATCTGTCTGTCTGTCTGTCTCTCTGTCTCTATCTATCTGTCTGTCTGTCTGTCTGTCTGTCTGTCTATCTATCTATCTATCTATCTATCTGTAAATTGTTTAATAGTTAATCTCTTGTATACAAAATAAATTTACTTGAGAACCAAAACGTTTTGTAAAATACCTATATTAGCTCTATAGGCCTGGAAAATTAAACTTAGTAAGAATTTTAATTAAAAAAATTAGAAAGTGCTGTTTAAATACGTGAGTTCTTTGTATCTTTTCCCCTTTAGATTTTTGTAACAGTAAACTTCATCTTTGATGATTTGAATGATAACGCACCTGTCTTCACTAAGGAAAAGTATTTTGTCGTTATCAGCACGGTAGGTTCCAGCCAACCTGTTACTGTAATAAATATCATATTTTTATAACCATTACTTATATCACAATTTTCTTTGTTTTTAAACTTTCACTGAAGAGAGGATAATATAATTTACTTTACCCGACTTTAAATGAAAATAAGAATTGTCAATCAACACAATAATGATCTGCTTTTGCAATATACATGTTTTATGTATAACAACGACAACAACAAAAAACAACAACGAAAAGTACATTGAGTAAAAACAAACATTTTTTGCCTTCAGAATGTGCCTATTACATGTCATGATTTGTATAGTAAAGTAATAAAAGTCACGCCGACATTAGACAGAACACAGCACGCCGCACATCTCGACTATTCAACATAGTTGTAATATTAATTCACACTACTTAAAATGTCTGTGATTTGGTTTGGTGATTTCCTGCCAGTATTCACTGAATTATATGACCGCATTAAGGCACAGGGCATACAGTGGACTGCCAGCCTACAGATAGTTTCATGTCCACATTGATTTCTCAACCGAACACAAAATGAGCTCGAATATACACTCTCAAAGTGTCCTTTAAAAAGATAATGTGGTGTGATTCACTTTTATAATTCTTTCTGTATGCGAAAGATGATTGCAATGTGGTGTGGTTCACTTGTATCGTTGTGTTTGTGTAGGAAACGTGTCCTTCTTGATTACAGTTTGGTGTGATTCACTTTTATCGTTGTGTTTGGGTATGAAACGTGTTCTTCATTATTGCATTATGATGTAGTTCAACTTTTTTCTGCCCTTTTTGCGTTATACACTTTCTCTATTTGTTCTTTGTGTGCTTTTGCACCTTTTTTCCTGTTCTTTGTGTGTTTTTGCACCTTTTCCTGTTCTTTGTGTGTTTTTGAACTTTTTCGTTTTAGTTATTAAAAGTCAACTCGACATTCACCATACCAGTGGAAGCCACAGATGCTGACTACAACTTAGACAACAGTCGATTGTACTACAGCATTCTTTCTGGATCCTTTTCGGTACGCTCACACTCGTTGTTCAACGTGGAATAATTAAGACGTAAAATTACGTTGCATATATCCGTAGAACAGAGTACTAATGTACGTTTGTTGTAAATATTATTACAAGTTGTACCAATATACGTTCCCTTTCAATGTTAGTACGAGAACACAATGTATGTTCCATGTAAATATCAGTAGTTGTTGTATCAATATACGTTACCTGGAAATATTAGTATGAGATGTACCAATGTATGTTCTTTGTAAATGTTGGTATGAGTTGTAACGTAATACAATGTACGTTCCCTGTCAATATTACTAGGAGTTGTCAAACTGTTCCTGTAAATTAAATATTAGTACGAGATGTACCAATGTACGTTTCAGTTAATATACGTATGAGTTGCAACGAATACAATGTACATTCAGTGTATATATTTGTACACTTTAAAATAATAATGTAAGTCACCTTTTAATATTAGTACGAGTTGCACCAATATACGTTCCCTGTAAATATTAGTATGAATTGTGCCAATATACATCCTTGAAATATTAGTTCGAATTGTACCAATGTACGTTCCCTGTAAATATTAGTATGAGTTATAACAAATTCCACGTGCGTTCCCTGAAAATATTAGTATGATTTGTTCTAATTTACCTTCCCTGTAAATATTAGTATGATTTGTTCTAATTTACCTTCCCTGTAAATATTAGTATGATTTGTTCTAATTTACCTTCCCTGTAAATATTAGTATGATTTGTTCTAATTTACCTTCCCTGTAAATATTAGTATGATTTGTTCTAATTTACCTTCCCTGTAAATATTAGTATGATTTGTTCTAATTTACCTTCCCTGTAAATATTAGTATGATTTGTTCTAATTTACCTTCCCTGTAAATATTAGTATGATTTGTTCTAATTTACCTTCCCTGTAAATATTAGTATGATTTGTTCTAATTTACCTTCCCTGTAAATATTAGTATAACTTGTAACGAATACAATGTTCGTTCTTTATAATATTAGTACAAGTTGTACCAATTTAAAGTTAATAACATTTAAATAGTTTCAAATAGTCTTATATCCTAATACATAATTCAACAGATTATTGTCAATATAAATCACAGGATAGTTATTATCAGAGAATAGAAATGGAGTTAGAGAGATTATAGTGATAACAGTATGTACATTACCTTGTCTAGGCGATATTGCAATATATTTTGCATGCTTCATAACAAAGTCACAAATTTATTATCACAATAGAATTGTTAATTTCATGTGTTCCTCTAGTACACTTGTAGAATGTTATATGAGCCACTGCTATCTTGAGACTAATCTGAGTGCTCCTTTGCTGTATTAGTTCCCTCAAGCAGAACAACAATGAAGCAATTTCCAGTAAATTCCATGATGGAGTCGAGCATACTTTGCCACCATACATCAACAGAATGCAGTGTATCCTTACACTTACACACTGGGGTAAAAACGTTTCGAATCTACCACGGTCGTAGTGGTTTATAAATGAATATATCGGGAGATTCTGGTAAAACAACAAAAAGGCTGCTTCTTCACTGTAAAATGTAAAAAGGGAATAAACGCTATTTTCTTCAGTTTATTAATCCCAAAATCCATTCTTTCTTACATTCAAATCAACTTACAGTTTCCTGCAACAGTTTTTATTGACCTCTTGCACACATACAGCATAATAAATACAACATATTAGTTTTATGAATGAATTCACTACAAACAATATCAAGTGTTTAGCATGCTACATACAAGCTTTGTAGTTCACAAATTTGTAGAAATAATAGTCTACTCACATAATACATCTCTACGCAAAAAGCAAAATGTACAAAATATAAAGTCCATTCTCTCTCAATCACTCAGTTCTCACCATTAAGCTAATGGCTGCCTTTCATGGCCGGACTTCTGCCACTACAAATTCAAAGTGATTAGAGAATACAATTCTTTTTAATAGGTAAACTTTGGTCTCAACCCCTTGGCTGGTATCGTTCTTGTAAATCTTAACCTTTGGATAATTAAAACTACTCATTCACCCTAAACTGGTTTAGATTACATCAGGAGGTTCAATCACTTTCTCCACCTGAGTTGTTTACTCCTAAAATATCATCATAAACACTGCCCAAGGTCGGGTCATGTTAACATTGGCAATAAAGATATAATTATTAAGTATAGACATAGGGATAGGCAAATTGACTCCACCACATAATATATTTCTAATAGCTGTCCACTGTTAGTAAACATTGCACTTTTAAATTAAATCACCACGAAGACGTTGTTGATTATGTAATTTTCATTTTAAAAGAAAATCTGCATAGCAGGTTAAAAAAAATATCTGTAGATAGCTTTTCAACTATCTAAAATTGTAAAAGTAGTATCAGTTGAGTATATTTAGATTATGGTAATCCTTCAACTCGCTTGAAATTTTACAGCTCTGTCTCGAAATTTGCATCACGTTCGTTGTCACGATAGAGCTCAGGATCTTGAAACAACAGCCTTTAATTTTGTGGTTTGGCGGCTATGACATCACTACGACTTACTGTAAATGACCAGGGGATGTAAAATATGGAATATCATAAAGTACTTTATATTTATTCTTTGAAAATATTTAAGCTTATTTGAAATAATAACTAATAAAAAAACCCAACATTTTGAAACCTTTCAAATGAAAAGAAATTGCTAAGAAAAGAAGCCAAATAAATATTTCAAATATTATATTTCAGAAATCTAATTTGCTGTTACTAATTACACTTGAACTCGAGATTTCATGAAAACAAAGATTATGTGTTCATGACAGCTACATCGTATACAACATTAGAATTAGGTCAGAATTACTGAAATTTTATAAAGTGAACTTGAATAACCTGTAGAATATATTTATTACATTTCAGTTTAAGAGAATTTAAGTATGGTCACAATTTATAATGTGCTACACCAAACAATATATTGCTATAGTATCAAGTACAGTGTTTGTGAACTCTAAAATCAGTATTACAAATTTATCACTGCAGCTGTTTTAGCACAGTTGAAATGATATGTGATTAAAATATCTTTTGAGTAAATTTTAATGTGAGTACAACTACAAACATTGTCGTTCTGCATAGATTACAACTATTTAAGTGAAATTTAATGAGGTCAGAGGTAGAGGAGTTACAACACTATTCAAGTGAAATTTAATGAGGTCAGAGGTAGAGGAGTTACAACACTATTCAAGTGAAATTTAATGAGGTCAGGGGTAGAGGAGTTACAACACTATTCAAGTGAAATTTAATGAGGTCAGAGGTAGAGGAGTTACAACACTATTCAAGTGAAATTTAATGAGGTCAGAGGTAGAGGAGTTACAACACTATTCAAGTGAAATTTAATGAGGTCAGATGTAGAAGAGTTACAACACTATTCAAGTGAAATTTAATGTCGTCGATATTACGTCAATATCACTTTTAATAAACGCAAAATACTCTGAGTGCTTTTTAACTCGTCCGAATTACAGAGTGTCATTTTATTACTAATTACAGGACCACTTCTATATTGTCATTTTATACTAATTACAGGACCACTTCTATATTGTCATTTTATACTAATTACAGGACCGCTTCTATATTGTCATTTTATACTAATTACAGGACCGCTTCTATATTGTCATTTTATACTAATTACAGGACCGCTTCTATATTGTCATTTTATACTAATTACAGGACCGCTTCTATATTGTCATTTTATACTAATTACAGGACCGCTTCTATATTGTCATTTTATACTAATTACAGGACTACTTCGACTTACCAGTGTTTTCAAGCCAGACGCTGAAACTTGTGAAGGCCCTAGATTTTTTGTCATCACAAAATCTGACGCTAACCATATTTGCCGAGGTATGGTATATATTCTTTATTTTTGAAGAAAGAAAGCAAATGCATTTCATTTAGTTTTCAAAATGATTAAAAGAACTTAAAAGTAACTAGATGAATAGTCTGTAAATTGCTTAAAGATAGTTATAATAATTATTTTGTAAGTTGATTCCTGTGAATTCCATTTGAGAGCCAATATAATAGAAACTGAGGTTTGAGTTTGGTCTCGAGAATTCATGAATATGTTTCTGAGCATTCCTTGGAGTGTGCTTGAATAGTGCACACGAAGATTCGGGAACATTCCTCGTAATGTGCTTTGATAGAGCATACGAAATTCTGGACTATTCTCCAGGGTGTGCTTTGTGAGTGCATTGAAGATTCTGGAACAATTGTGTAATGTGCCTAGAAGGGGTACGTTGGAACCTTCACCTAATAAAAATAGAAAGTGACTTGTTGCAAACCGCCTGGTTGTGAATAATAGCTCTCTCTCTCTCTCTCTCTCTCTCTCTCTCTCTCTCTCTTCTCTCTCTCTCTCTCTCTCTCTCTCTCTCTCTCTCTCTCTCTCTCTCTCTATATATATATATATATATTAATTTGACCGTTTACTCAAACATTGTTGCGAAGTGATGTAAATGTCAATGCTCTTTTGATTATAGTCGTATGTTGTATATTTTATTGTTGATTTAATAAATTTATTGTTAAATTTATTGTTAAATGTATTAACCCTCTTCTACATATGTTAAAATGTATGTTGGAATAATAGTGTAGGGGGGCTCGTTAAATATAAATAAAAGAAGGACTTTTATTACTTCTTTATTAAGAAGCTTTCACCTGCAGAAACATTATGCATCAGTAGAACGTCTATCTTATTACTGTGTAACGAGTAGAGTTTTATGACACACTTATAATCCGCCATGTGAGAGACCATGTCTTGTGGAAAAATTGTTAATAGCTATAAATTAAAATTTCCGATCACTTGTAATTAGTTATGTGTTATTAATGAATAAATAATAAAATAATAATCACAATGAGTGAAGGTTGTCCAGATAGGTGTCACATAGAGTTATGATAATTATTTTGAAAACTGAATTGTTTAAAGTTAGTTATAATAATTATTTTCAACACTGAGTTGTTAAAAATAGCTTTAATAGCTTTATTTTGATCACTGAAATGTTTAAAAATAGCTATAATAATTAATTTAAAGACTGAAATGTTTAAAGACAGCTATAATAATTAATTTGAAGACTGAAATGTTTAAAGACAGCTATAATAATTAATTTGAACACTAAAATATTTAAAGACAGCTATAATAATTAATTTGAACAATGAAATGTTTAAAGACAGCTATAATAATTAATTTGTAAACCGCATTGTTTAAAGATTGTTATAATAATTAATTTGATCACTGATTATCTATAGATAATTATAATAATTATTTTGACCGAAGTAGATGCATTCTCATTCAATCTCATAAAACAGTTATGTCTAATTTCCTAAATTTATAAGGTGCAGATGGCTTCTTATTTGTATTGAATTAAAGGTAAATAGCATCTGTTATGTTGAATAATACAAATATGACTAGTTACTCGAGTGAACAATAGATTGATGGCTGCTACAAGGATTAATAAAAACCAGGATGTCTTATTACTAGATCTGACTGATTTAATTCAAGTATTATAATTTGTATAGGATTGTATTAATAACAAGTAAATGGTTCTTTTCCAGCAAGGGTAACAGGCTTAATAATGGTAGCTAGAATTGATAACGAGCATTGAAGATAATGGCTAGTTACAAGGATAAAAAAGAATGTATGTAGAAGTTAGTTAAAAGGATTGATAAAATACATTATAATGTTAGCCTCTAGGACTGATATGTTGAGCACTATACATAGGTGGCTAGCTACTAGAATAAATACTTAGATGACATTAGATCGATAAACAAATTACTTGTACTACTAGAATAAATACTTAGATGACAATAGATCGATAAACAAACTACTTGTACTACTAGAATAAATACTTAGATGACATTAGATCGATAAACAATTACTTGTACTACGACTGAAAATTATTGAAGATTACCAGGTTGGTTCGGAGATTGTAAGTTATAAGTTTGATAAATATTATTTTAATACTATTATTGATATGCAGATATTTATTTACTTTAATAATAACATGCAGATTCTTAGTTACTAGAATTTATAAGTAGACTGATAATATTTACCGAGTGGGTGGTTATTTCCTCTGATGAATAAGATGTAGATGGCTATTTTCTCGGATGAATAAAATGTAGATGACTTTGTCCTCAGGTAAATAACAAATTGATGACTATCAAAGCAGATGGATTACAAGTAGATCGTTAGTGGGATTAATAGCTAAAAATGGCTGTTGCACGATGCCTAAATGCCAATTATTAAAATGAGATACCAGTTCCATCGGAATTGAACTCGCATTAACAAAGTGTTCCGATTATTTGAAATATTTACTTTAATGGATTAATGAACATTTCTGCGTTTACAGAATCGCCCCCGAAGTGGTCCTCGACTTAACTCCACAGCACAGTTGGTTATAATAGTGGAGTTTCCAGTTATTCCTTCGGCTCCGAAGGGAATTTCAAATATGACTGGGTGTGTGTCTGAGGTAAGCCGTGATATTAGTAAACGCTATTTTACAGTTTGTGTCAGCGTGTGTTGTGCGTCTGTGGTAAGCCAAGAAATTAGTCAATACTGTTTCTCAATTGTGTCAGTGTCTTGTGCATCGATGTCTGTGTGTATATGAGTAAATTCTAATAAAATTCATTCATAGCAATATAATTTTGAATTTATATCTGCCAGTGTGCCTATAATAATTATGACTTAACAGTACGACTTGTGTGTGTGTGTGTATGTGCGTGTGTGTGTGTGTATGTGCGTGTGTGTGTGTGTGTGTGTGTGTGTGTGTGTGTGTGTGTGTGTGTGTGTGAGTGTGTGTGTGTGTGTGTTTGTAATTTATGAAGTACAATGAAGTACTTTACATGTATGTTATACATATTATCGGCACGGGTGCAGACGTACTCGAAGTAATTTATTTGTTTAACATGTTGATTCGTTGTAGATGCGTTAGTCTAATCGTGAGCGCAGTTTCTTTTCTTTTACTACGTGCAATTACGTTGATATTTCGTTGTCAGTTGTTTTTTTTTTGCTTTAAGAATTAAAAAGAGAACTACAACTATCGTACGACAAGTTGTTCATGAACAAATTTAATAAATTATTCATTTGTACTTTCGAAGTTAATAAATTTATGCTTTAATTACTGTCGATTTGTGAAGATGTAATGTGTTCTAATGGTTACTTCTCTGCACTTGTTTCTACTTGCCTTTATTTGCCCTGGGATCTATGCTTCTTATTTATTATTCTCTGCTTTCACTTGTCTTGGTTCTCTGCTCTGCACTAACTCTTGTGCTCTTCCATTTGTCTTGTTCTGCACTCATTCTTTTCGGCTTGTCCTGAGTAGATTGTCTGCACACCTTCTTGTGCTCTTCTCGTGTCCTGAGGTCAATTGTCTACAGTCACTCTTGTATTCGTCCATTGTAAGTATGGCCATAGACAAATAGCTGCAAAAAACAACTCAGCATTAGTGCAAAATGATATCGACGTAAAGAAATATTTTCGATAGACTGTCTGTATTGAGAATGTGGGCTAATTCCGAATGAAATGTACAGTTGTGTTCACACTGAGAATTCACGTCATTTATACTATATGAAAATCACGTTTTACGCAATTTCTGTAGAACATAAGTATGAAATGTATTGATTCAAATCTCCGCTCAACACGTCATTATCATTGAAATTGTTTGTCATTGTGAAAAGAATCAAACAATCATGTGTCAGACTATATATAATCCTTATAAACCTTAAAGATCACAACTACCCTTGACTTCCACATTGGAAGTGATGTTTCTTCACAGGCCCAACTAACAAATTCAGCGTCTAATTATCAATAATTATCTGATTGTGCACTAATAAGCATATAAAATCAAGCAAATAAAGTAAGAAAAGAAATCACAATTCTCTTAAATTCTCTTTGCAAACATGTGCAGGTTATTATAACAACAATAAAAAAATAGACTAAATACACTGGGAACCACCCTTCGTTATTTTGCGTGCGTGCGTGTGTGTGTGTGTGTGCACGCGCGCGTACAGCTATATATTTATATATATGGATTAATTAAGAATGCATGTTTACATTATTGATTCACATATATCTAACTAAGAACATAAACATATATTTATTATAAAACGGGCTCTTACACAGATCTGTATTTGCTTGTCTTATGCTGCTATTAGGAAAACGCGTTGACTGTGGACATTTATTTCCTCTAGGCTTCAATTGTGGACTCGCCCTTGCTCATAATACTCGGCTTTGCGACTTGCCTATTGATCATGAGTAATATAATCACACTTACTGTCTGCTTGTGCAAGA
Source organism: Sinotaia quadrata (assembly GCA_028829895.1). Lineage (NCBI taxonomy): Eukaryota > Metazoa > Mollusca > Gastropoda > Architaenioglossa > Viviparidae > Sinotaia > Sinotaia quadrata. Next base: position 100,698,042 of record CM054177.1, read on the forward strand.
GGACGGGAAGGTGAGAAAAGCTAGAACGTAACACTAGTATGTCTGGACAACATTGTAAATTGCCACAGTCTCGAAGACATTAGGGTTGTAATCACTTTCAAAATAAATAAGAGTTAAGTGTAAATGTAAATTATGCCGGTTTTACTGCTGTTTGCTTGTCATGTTTTCGTCCAAGTGAAGTCTTCGGGCTTATCAAGCTGCATGTGAAAAGCCCCAAATATATAGCAATGTCCTCAAATTGTACTTTATAAGAGTGTTTTGGAATCAGAATACTTAATCTAATACTGTGAGTTTAAATGATATAAATAAAGACCTAAGACTGCGATTGGAGTAAATTTGTAGTGACTCAATTTCATTTGTCAGTAAACAATTTAGCAATTTTTTTTTTTGTTTTTTGACTAATTAGTAGATTGACAGGTTTGACGCACTAGATCTCTTGTTTTTAAAGTGGTCTGAAGACATTGTTAAATGCATCCTATAAACGATCTCGGAGAATAATTATAATCTAGTCCTGGTATATGATAGGGAATATAAAATAATTGACTCTACTTGCCGTTACCGGAAAATATTCCAACTTGCCTTGGAAGACCTTTTGCTTTCTGTTATATTTTGGTTCGGAAGCATAGTTTTTAAAGTATTTTAAAAAAAAAGATTTTATAGATATTTCAACACTTCATTAAACTTTTTATATTAGTGTATTATTTGGCGTGGGTGGGGTCAACACTGTCACGTAAATTATATTCAAATTATATTGTTTACTTACAAGGATTCACATATATATTATAAGCCGTTACCAGAGTGACGCGCTTTCGTGATGATATTTCTAAATTTAGATGTGTTACTGTGTTAAACTTGATATTTCAGAAGGCACTGAAGGTCTGTAACTAAGTGCCTAATTAAGCCTGCACAAAGATATTTTGCTAGGTACCACACAATAATTACATAACAATATGCCATATATATCCAAATATCCATATATATCCATGAACTCTGAAGTCAACTTCTGATATTAATGCCTGGATGTACTTTTAATTCAAAAAGAAATCAAAGAACATAGCACCAAGGGACAAACCAATGTCATTTGACTCGGAATGGAAAATTAGAAGAAATTAACCATTTGAAATGATTATGACAGTTAAACTACTACTTTATATAAAAATCCTTCATATTAGTAAACAGATGTCAGTATTGTAAAATTGAATGGAATAATAACATATCTCTCTCTCTCTCTCTCTCTCTCTCTCTCTCTCTCTCTCTCTCTCTCTCTCTCTCTCTCTCTCCCTCTCATTCATACATACATCATCGTAATTGATGACCATATGTGAAAACGTTTCTTCAAATTCCAGATAAATATATTTTGTTGTTTTGCCTTGAACACAAAACTAGGTGAATTATTTTACTGTGTGAACTCAGAAACTTCCCAGCAATTGCAAAGCCTGCCAATATTTAATACCTATTGATATACCATTCAAAACAATTTATCCTCATATTTGATTAGATTCTTGCAAAATGGAACCATTTCGGTTAATTTAACTGTAACCGGGTAATTTATTCTTTATTGATTATTAATAATTTAATTTGAATAAAATATTTGTTATAATTCACAGTGTGTGGAAGTGCATATAACTGAGAGAGAATTACAAAGATGGCCTTCAGCTTGTGAAAGATAAATGTCTCAATAACTTAAGCACGGACTCAAAATTACACAAGCAGCTGGTGTATCTAGCTTGACCCTCATTAAAATGAGTGAAGATCCTAGACTGAACGTTGTGTGTATGATATCCTATTATTGTTTTTAAATTCATACATTACAGCTGCTGGATTAACTTGCATTGTGGAAATTAAGAGAATTTTTTCTCGAGCTTTTTGTTTGGGTAAAAGATTGAATAATTGCTTGAAATATATGTACCTCACTACCTCAATGGTAGTAACCAATCAGAGCAAAGTGGAGAACCGTGAGGAATAATTTCACAAATTTTGCATGGAAAATGTCACTGGAAAGAAAGTCACAAGAGGGAGGGAGGGGGGGAGGGAGCCATTTATATTTGTTATGTATGTGTGTATATATGTATGATTATGTATTTATATTTATATCATATAGGTAAAAATGACATAAAAATCGGAAGAAATAGTCAATTATATTAATTTGTATATGTTATGTACACTTAGGTGACTATACAAATATGGAGGGTATTAGTTTAAGGTAATTCATCCCCGTTCCAAAATAACGGCACTGTGTCTCAATACGTTTTCACTCTCTCTCCTCTGTCTCTCTTGCACTCTCTCGTACTCTCTCACGCGCTCACACACATACATACAGATATATATACACACACACACATATATATATATATGAGAGCAGACGAAACTCAATGAAAAAGCCATAATTGAATCAGTAGTTTAAAACATTAATTTGAACATAAACGTTTCCAGAATTAGGTGTGGTCGGTGAGTATTACGAACATAGCGTCCTACAGCTATACGTCATCGGTATAAGACAAGACACGTATTTCCTTTTATAGTTACAGCACACAAGCTAAAGCGTTTGTCATAAAAGTCCTTTTTAAGCCACAAAATAAGGCAGAGAAATCTTAGCATCATCCAAAACACACGGTTACTTTAAAACTGTGAAATAGTAATTCATGAGGTCTACCCAGGAATTGAACAATGAACTTCTTGAGCAAGATGTTAACCGCTGCGCCATCGCAATATAAAGCTTTCATATGAACAATAATTTTTTCCTGAAATACACACTAGCATAGTGGTATAAAATAAATGAGGGAAAATGTACACAACAAATAGGCATACTGCAAAATAATCAATCAATGACAAAAATCATCACTCAAATAATGAGCTCTAGTCCCTCAGTTCAATACACAATCACATGCGTTGACAGACACACCCAAATGATTTTGTATATCATATATTGTGGTTTTTGCGACATTTTGTCATTGACCTTTGTTCTACAGTGAGAGACAAAAAAAGTCACAGGAAAAAAGACAAGGTACGCTAGATAACAAAGTCACAGGAATAAAGACACAAGGTTCGCTAGATAAAGTCACAGGAATAAAGACACAAGGTTTGCTAGATAACAAAGTCACATGAATAAAGACACAAGGTTTGCTAGATAACAAAGTCACAGGAATAAAGACACAAGGATTGCTAGATAACAAAGTCACAGGAATAAAGACACAAGATTTGCTAAAATAACAGTCACATGAAAAAAGAAAAAGTCAAAGAAGCTACAGTTTTTATACGTATATATGAATTTATTTATGTAAATAGGTAGGTTTATAATATTTCACGATGAATATTATTATTCCTACTGCTTGAACGTTTCATTTTTAAGCAAAGAGAAATTATGTGTCCTCTTTATTATGAGTCCTCATACTCTCAAATGCATATATATATATATATGTATTTGAGAGTGTGTGTATTTGAGTGTATGTGTATATGAATATATGTGCATTTGTGTGTTTATGCAATTATATAAGTATATATGTGTGTTTGTATATATGTGTATTCGTGTTTGTATATATGATTGAATGCATACATGTAATTATTTGTGTGTATGTATATATGTGCGTATTTGTGTGTATGCGTTTAAATATGTATATTTGTGTGCATGCTTGTATGTATATGTATGTTTGTGTGTGTATCCATGCATGCATATTTGTGTGTTTGTATGTATGCATGTATATTTGTGTCTCTGAGAATGTGCATCATAACAATAAGTTAACAAACAAAAGTCACGCAGTGTATTAATATTAATATTAATATTTCAATATTTTGCTTCTTCTTTGAAGAACTAAAGTCATAAAATAAATAAACTTATAGCAGATTACATGTTTATTGCATAACTACAATTATTTTTGACAGTCGCATTCAATAAACTGAAGTAAAGCTATCTAGAAATAGAACCCGACGTTTACGAAGATAATTGGTAGTCATCCTAGAAATAATAAGTTTATAGTATTCATTTCATACTATACCTTTTAAAATAATATATGTATGTACGGTTAGTTTTATGAAGCATCTATTCCACAAAATCCAAAACATATTTATGAAAAAGTAAAAGTGTAATTTAAAACAAATTAAAATTAAAACCAACATAAACGGCCTATTATCAAGTTTAAAATAAAATAAAACAGAGAAATTAGTATTATCGAGAACACGAACTAAATTTAGGAATATTTCTAGTTAATGTTTGCGATTTTGAGGTTTTCATAACTATTTTGTTATGCAATGTTGATGATGCCAGAATTTTCTGTACCCAAGGTTCCTTATTACTTGTTAATTTGTACTTTTAGACATTTGATATATAATTTATTAGTGTCTGAGTTTGGCATTGAGCTGTTTGTTTATGATTTAATATTCATGGCTAAGACAAATGTTCTAAATTGAGTCCATAAAAAAACTCTGACAATGTATTGCAGTTTCCTCTTGTCGAGCTTCACACACATTTTGAAGACGTTGTTGCTAGCAAAGTATTGTAGTTTATCCTGTCGAGCTTTACACATATTTTGAAGACATTGTTGAGTTTGGATGTGAACTTTGCATACTTTCTTCTGATGTCTGCTAGTAGCATTCTTCTGATGTCTGCTAGTAGCATTCTTCTGATGTCTGCTAGTAGCATTCTGCTGATGTCTGCTAGTAGCATTCTTCTGATGTCTGCTAGTAGCATTCTTCTGATATCTGCTAGTAGCATTCTTCTGAGTCTGCTAGTAGCATTCTGCTGATGTCTGCTAGTAGCATTCTGCTGATGTCTGCTTATGGCATTCTGCTGAATATTAGTTCTGACCTTAACTTCTGCACGCTGACACTATTGAACAACACGCCTATTTGAGAAAGGATAGTGAGTGTCCAGTCCAGGTGTTGAATTTATTGCTTCATCCTTCGCATGTGTTATTAGCACGAGAATTGTTGTTCAAGTTAGCATGATGCACATTCCAATGAACAGGTGCGAACATGGAAAATTCGCACACTGAGTGGAATTGACATCATTTACATGAGACTGCTGTATGTGTAGAAAGTATCCATTTACGTAGTGCGGTCGTAATACTTGTAATACTTGAATGGATGCAGGCGGATTATTTTGGAATAGCCGTTTGAAGATATCTCATATTTTCTTCAACAGCACAAAGAGGCAGAGAAATATTATGGCACAACCCTAGGCAAAGTAAAACTTATTGATATAATATTGTACTCAATCAACACAGGCATATGATGCTGCACTCAACCCAGGTATATAATGTTGTACTAAACACAGGCATATAATGTTGTACCAAATACAGGCATATGATTTTGTACTCCACACAGGCAAATAATGTTGTACCAAATACAGTCATACGATGTTGTACTAAACACAGGCATACGGCATACGATGTTGTACTAAATCCAAACATATAATGTTGTACTATATACAGGTATGTAATGTTTTATTAGACCAAGGCATATAATGTTGTGCTATATACTAAACCCATGCATAAAACGGTGTACTAAACTCATGCATATAATGCTGTATTAAATCCAGGCATATAATGTATTAAACTCATGCATATAATGTTGTATTAAACCCAGGCATATAATGTATTAAACTCATGCATATAATGTTGTACTAAACCCAGGCAAATAGTGTTGCACTAAACTCAGGCTTATAATGGTGTACTAAACCCAGATATAAATTGTTGTACTAAGCCCATGAAAATAATGTTATACTAAAACCAGGCATATAATGTACTAAACCCAGGCATATAGTGTTGCACTAAACTCAACTTATAATGATGTACTAAACCCAGACATATAATGTTATACTAAACCCAGGAATATAATGTTGTATTAAACTCAGACACATTTGGGTCATCTACAAGTACAGAGGCAAACTTTACTTATGCTATCGCACTCAAACACGACAAGTAAAGCTTTTAAAACACAAAACACTGTTTTCAAAGTTACCTATGACGTACTGTATGTTGATAGAATATTTCACGTTTGCACACTTGAAAACGTTCACTTCAAACATTTGTTTTTATGTGTCACAGGTCTAGGTTGTAAGGAGAACATATAGAAAAGTAGTATGTGCCCCCACCCCCAAGTTACACGAATAAAGTAAAGTTTGTTTGAAAGTCTTTGGAGCAACAGCTAAGTTGCCAGCTATGAACACTGTTTCACTGTTTGTCAGGCCTTGACTGAAACCTGAAATTAAACTTATCTGGGCCTATTAAAATGTTCAACTAGATTTTGAAATGGCACACGAGTAGGTTGTTGATTACAGTAAGTCCGTTTACTGACACCATGATTATGGATCTGAGCGACTTGTGTCATTTATGTTAGAAGCTGATTATTGTAAGAATTACGTCTTCTTTGCTAAAATTTAGTGTTCAAATCTATTGCCAAGGACAGAATGAGTATCACAGAACAGTGCAACGAGTATAGCCTTTATAATAGCCGTAAACAATCTTAGGAGAAGGGTTACATGAGCAATACATAAGAAATTATATACTCAAGTATTGTGATGATTATGTAAGTGTGTGTGTGTGTGTGTGTGTGTGTGTGTGTGTGTGTGTGTGTGTGTGTGTGTGTGTGTGTATAATATACATGTATGCATATACATATATGCGTTTATGCAAGGGTATGAAAGTTAAAACTTAGCCTCTTTACACCAACCATTGTTGTACATATATACATGTATTCTTACTGCCAATTTCATGCCAAATTTGCATTAGTATAAAATATTAATATATTATAAAAGTATAAGAAGAAAAGATTATATACTAAAACAATCATACAAAAACATCTCAAAGAGAAGCCAGCACTGAAATGAAACACTATAGCAAAATGATATACTTATGAAATCAAAGTATGCATTAGAAGTTAACAGCTGCGCTCATTTACGGTTAATAGCACACACACACACACACACACACACACACACACACACACACACACGCACGCATAGGACTTTATATATGATATATTCTGTGACTTTGTATATGATACATACTGTGACTTTGTGACTTTACATATAATATATATTGTGACATTATACATGATACATTCTGTGACTTTATATATGAGATATACTGTGCTTTATTTGTTATATGATGTGACTTTAATTATGATATGTACTGTGATTTTATATATAATACAACTGTAACTTTATAAATACTCTGTTTTATATGTAATATACTGTGACTTTATACATGATATATATTGTTACTTTATATATGATATATAATGTGCTTTATATGTGATTTTCTTTATGTACGATATACTCTGATTTTATAAATGATATAACTGTGACTTTCTTCCTGTGACTTTTTTCAGATCATTTAATTTCCTTGACTTTTGTTCCTGAAACGTTTTTTTTTTCCCAGTGACTCTTTCCCATACACTTTTTACCAGTGACATAAACTAACCAAAGAACGTTTTGTGACGTTGACGTTAGACGTCAGTGCGTCTCACGGAAATTAAAGTTCATAAGACTTTCCCTGGGATCTATCCAAACCATGTCACCTTGCTTGTCCATATCTGAAAGAATTGTAAAGTGGAGTAAAAGGTTTCTGAAGAATCCTTGCACACGTGTTACATGTCACTAACACGCAATCCATGGTTTCGAATTCTGTTCAAGTTTTAAAAAATAAACAAACAAATGGGTAGTCTGTAACTGTGCAATAGTTTATGGTAGCGTTTTTAATTTGTCAGTCCGTCCGATATGACACTGAAGAAGATCTAGTGTAACTAAACGGCATTTTCTTAACATTATCTGAAAGTGCAGATAATCCAAAGATTCGGTGACAAAATTGCGCAGAAATATTTCCATTTCTAATTAAATTATGGTCTGAAAACTGTAGCCTATCAGCATATTCTCAAAAATTCCTGAGAAAAAAAATTGAAATCCTATTTTCCCACAGTTTAAAAAATCAGCTCATCTGAAGATTCCCAGACAAAATTTCTCAGAGAAAAGCTCACCTACAAAAGTACACTTTCACTTTTCCTACCAGTGAAATTGTCACTCGTATTCAGAATTTAAATATTTCTTTGGACACTTATGACTGTCTGCACAAACAGATTGTGACTGGATAAGACAATGTTGTAAGTAGAGACAATAAGAGTTACAATTTACCCCTATATCCACTTTATCATAGTGTCATGAAATATATCCCAGCCACTAACAGTAGTTTACATATCAGTGACATAATTATACTCCCACTACTAACACCTATGGTTCTATCAGTACCAAAATTATACTTCCACCGTTAACAAGTAGTGTTCTCTCAGTACCAAAATTATACTTCCACCGCTAACAAGTAGTGTTATATCAGTACCGATATTATACTCCCACCGCTAACATGTAGTGCACATAAAGAATAAATTAGTCCTAGAATAAGATCATTCTATTGTAAACATTAATAAACAATGATCTGAAAATTTTAAATTACCTGAAGACTTGTCGTCAGAAACATATATGTTTATATAATAGTTTGATATAGGTATATACAGACAAACAGACCAGACATGCAGACAGATATAAGACAGAGTTATTAGATAGACAGACAGACAGACAGACAGACAGATAGATAAATAGATAGATAGATAGAATTTCGTGTGTGCATATATATATATGAAATGAACATTTCATTATATCAAACATGTGTGTGTGTGTGTGTGTGTGTGTGTGTGTGTGTGTGTGTGTGTGTGTGTGTGTGTGTGTGTGTGTTTAGAAGTTGGATGCAGTCCTCATCACGAAACAGAAGCACCTATTAAAAACACCCCAATGTGAATTAATTGGAAACCGAAATTTGCTCACTATATTACATACGATAACTTTTTCACTTTCGCTTCTATAGGAACTGACATATCATGCAGTATGCTTTCATAATAATTTTTTCCCTGTCGTTATTAACACTGTATTGAAAATTGAATAATACCTGTAATGACACTCTTACGTTAAAGAATTATTTCAAATTTTCTTTTAAATACTAAAAAAAAAATGTTAAGCTGAACAGCTGGATATTGTAGTTTGAAATATGATGTTACTTTTACAATTTGTGGCATTTAAGATCTTCCGGAATGACTTTAAAGTCAATGAAAGTTATATTCAGAGAGAGAAAGACAGACAGACAGACAGACAGACAGACAGAAAGAGAGAGAGAGAGAGCAAAATGAAATGATTTTATTTAAGCTGAAATAGTTAAATTTAAACATTTTTGTAATGTTTTAATTTATTCATTTATATACACAATTTCTTATTTGTATCTATTACAAAATTATTAATGATCTGTTTGTGTGTGTATGCACGTATGCACGCATGCAAACATACCGAAGTGATAAACTGTTGATGACCCTATCTCTATCTCATTCCTCAGGTTAATATGATGTCACTGGTACGGTTGAATCTATGGAGTTGGAAGAAAAAAATGGCAACATTAATTTGGAACATTTCATGAAGTGGTTAAAGACAACCTTATATGTAAATTATTTTGAATCATAGCAGTCATTAGTTTTAAATGTCGTCAGGTCTCTCAGGTCACAATCTTGTGCACACTCATATTGCTTAGATCTGAAATATGACACTGTAATAATTAAATATAAGTAGATAAAATGTTGTTTTACCGTTTGACTAATAACACTTCAAAGAGAAATTTTACTTTAGATCTCGAAACCCGCGATATCCTGCAATTGTACAATACATTGTTGTGTATACGGCACTTTAGTCCTCGAATAAATAGAATATCAAAGCAATTACGCAAAATGTCTTGGGTCAACATTTTAAGGGCTCACGCTGGCATAGTTGAGGAGGGCGTTGTCAGATGTCTATCATTGTAATCTTCACAAGCAAATAAACTAAGTCTTAAATTTATGGTGATCTTAATAATCAATATAAAAAACGAACATTTTTTATTCACAAACACACACACACACACACACACACACACACACACACACACACAGAGGCATACAAAGATAAACAATATTGTTCACATCTAGTAAACAGATAACAACATCAAATGAAATATCATGTTAGCGCGTTTTGCTTTGAGAAAATTTTCTTCCAGGCTCAGTCTAAGCAGGAGCTCTGTTAAAAGATGTTATTTATACACAACATGGCTGTAATTACTGTCTTCGAAACTATTGCTAAAAGTATTTTCCTCAGCATTAAACTGATTAAAACTTGCTTTTTTTTTTTTTTTTTATCAAATAACATGTATTTGCTATTATCTTTCACCGATAAATATTTTGGGTGCTTAAGCTAAAATTTAATAATAATAATTTTATCTATTTCCATTTATTATAGTCCGTGTAGAAATGATGCATTGGTGTAGGTTTCCGGCTTCTAAAGCAGAACTCTAATGCTTAATGTTTCCTATGGAAAAATAGGATTTGTTTTCATTAATTACAAACTAAAATATCTTTTTCCTTGAAAGGATGAATGAATAGATGAGAAATTCACAAGTTCATTTGATGCAGAGATAAACAGGAACGACAACGATTAATACAATGCGCGGGGAATAGAGAAAACAGCTAGCAGACCAATAGATAGAACAAAATGAGATTAGCTTAGTTAGACAATAGAGTGACAACGATTAATACAATGCGCGGTGAATAGAGAAAACAGCTAGCAGACCAATAGATAGAACAAAATGAGATTAGTATGGTTAGACATAGAGCGACAACGATTAATACAATGCGCGGTGAATAGAGAAAACAGCTAGCAGACTAATAGATAGAACAAAATGAGATTAATATAGTTAGACATAGAGCGACGCACGATGATATCAAAGATAAAATGAAAATAAGAAAGATGGCCAGAATGGAAAAGCAATATATAGAATAATGACTAGAGCGAAAAACGAGAGAAAAGGTGTGACAGAGTAAATTTTCCCTATCTCTATTTCTAAACTAAATTGTTATATAAATTTTAAATGTCAAAGTGATCCGACCTTCGACACGTCTTGTGCTGATATTTTTAATTGTCAAAGTTGGAAGTAAATACCTCAGGTAAAGAATGTGCTTGACTTACTGATGTAATCTAAACCGGTTTTAGATGGATGAGTAGTTTTTATTAACCAATGTTGAAGATTTACAAGAACGGGACCAGCCAATGGGCTGAGATCAAAAGTTTGCCTTCTGTAAAGAATTCTATTGTATAATCGCTTTGAATTTGGTGGGGCAAGAAATCCGGTCATGAAAGGTGACCATTAGCGTAATGATGAGCTAACTGACTGATTGAGAGAGAATATTTCATGCAATTTTGCTATTGATATGTTACGATAAACACTCAACATTGCTTATAGTGAACTTGTTCATAAACTATTATGCTGTATTTATTATTCTGTGTGCATGTATTGGGCTAATAATTGATGTTGCAGGAAACTGTAAGTTGAGACTTGAATCTAAGAGAGAATGGAGTTAAAGATGAATAAACTGGAAACATAGCGTTTGTTCCCTGATTACATTTTACAGAGAATAATCATCCTTTTCTTGTTTTACCTGACTCTACTGGTTTACTGATTTATAAACAGCTATGACCATAGTAGATGCAAAAAGTATCTACCCCCAGTATGTAAGTGTAAGGAATACACTGCACCCTATTGATGTATGGTATATGTATGCTGACTACACCATAGAATTTCTGGTACAAGGATGTTACTGGAAATTGCTACAATAATTGTTTTGTTCAAGGGAGCTAATACGGCAGAGCAACACTTTAGCCTTCTGAGAGTAGCAGCTCATCAGTGTTCTACAACATGTGAGGGAAACACATGGAACTGACAGTAATAAAATGAACAATAAATTTGTGACTGTTATGAGAAGCACATGAAAGACTATTGCAGCTTTGCCTAGACATGGTTACATAGAAATTATTATCACTTAATCTCTAATAATTCCATTTCTGTTCTCTGATAAGAACTATCATGTGATTTGTATTCACTAATCCATTGAATTGTGTGTTAGGATAGAAGACTAAATAGGTATTAAATAATTATTCGAACGTGTTTAGTAGAAATATTGAAGTCAAGTAAACTTTTTCATTGTATTTGTTTATTTACATTTGATGATTTAGTAAATTTATTGACCTTCTTACACATGTTGGAGTAGAAAGTGGGTGGGTGTGGGCTCGCTAAATATAGATTAAAAGACGGATTTATCTTCTCCTTTAGTAAGACGTTTTCTTCCTACGGAAATATTCTGTAATAGTAAATGTTTGCTTTAAATGTTGTGGATTAGGGAAATGTTTACAGCACCCTCATATTCGCCAAGTGAGAGAGAAGAGTGATCTTCAGGAGAAATATTAACATAAATTAAGATTATCATTACTTGTAATTAGTTATGGATGATTAATTAATAATAATAACCACTAATATTTAGCATTAGCATCACAGATAGATAGACAGATAGAAAGAGAAGTAGATAGATAGATGGGGGGAGAGAGAGAGAGAGAGAGAGAGAGAGAGAGAGAGAGAGAGAGAGAGGAACATTAAGTGTATGTATTTTTCTTATTGACGATATGGACCTGTCCTTGATAGAGACAGTAGAAAAGTAATTATTCTTGTCATTTCTATTTTTATGCTGGATGTTGCATACCCCCACCTTCCCTTTAATATTAGACATGCATTAATAATTCTGTTGTTGGTCTTTTATTTCAGATGGATGATAAATGGATACAAAGAGTTGAGCTTATCTGATGATACAAAATCTGGTCAAGAAATTTAATTAGGTCAACGATATATTGATTTTGCAGCAAAATATCATTAACTGCATTTTACAGTATATATATTATATATATTTTTTGTATTTATAAACAAAATGAAAAAGTGGGATTTTCCTTAGTTGTAGTGTGTTGTGATGAAAGATGATGACTAAATTTTAAGTCAATAATACAGTACCTATTCTACTCATACTGTCTTTCTTTGGCATTAGGCAGAAATTTGTCATTTGTTTCATGCCTGACTATATACTCCAGTCACTAGTGATTCGCCTTCCAATTACTAGTGACTAAACCTTTTCAATCACTATTAATTCACAATCAGCCACTCACATAAATATAACTAGCAATTCACATTCCAATTATTAGCAATTCATGCCTTGCTCACTCGCAATTCATGCATCAATACTTGAAATTCCTGTTTCAATCACTAGTACTTTATTCCCAGGATCTAAAAACGTAAGTTTCCTTTCAGAAGAAATGAATGCTCCAATCACTATAAATTTACATGTTTATTTTATAAAATCTTTCCTCATGGAAGCCACAATAGGATTTTCATCTTTTGATGTTCTCTATCCTGGTTTCTTCTTATGAGGATTTCCTATCATATCTCATGCATACCATTCACTAAGGCTTCAAATTCCATTCTCTAAACATTCTTATGAGGATTTCCTATCATATCACATGTATATCATTCACTAAGACTTCAAATTCCATTCTCTAAACATTCAAGATCTAATCACCAGAATTTAATAGTCCTATCTTCGTTTATCAATTGTAATGCTCAGATCACTCTCAAATACTGTAAGAGGATTAATGTAAAGGTGTAGATGATCATTTATTTTTTCACACTTCTTCATGAGTTAAGTCCAATGGAAAGGACAATTTCCAACTCAGAAGATAGTATGTATTCACCAATCATAACTGACTGACTGATGGATGGGGCTGAAAGGGTGACACAGGTGGCATCTGATTAAAGAGATGAGTCCCAGTCTGGAAGATTAAGTACACAGTTACAAATGACAAATGCAGTGGCTGGGAAGGTAAAGGAGTATTATGGTTAGCTGATGTGAAGTTAATAACTACCCAGTCAAACCCTTTAAGTACTTGTGATCAATATTTGGTCTGGTTCTATATGCAAACCATGAGCTGTAGTGAGTTGTTGGAACAATAATATGAGAATGAATTTAGAATAATTAGTGTGTTAAAATTATTTGTTTCATGTATTGATTTTGATATACTGTATATTTTTGATTGATTCATTGATATGTATATCATAGACTGATTATGTTTTAGTGAATGTATTTTATAACAAGCTGTATTGGATGGAGTGTGTATGAGGGCTAACAGTTCTCTTGCATACATGTAAGTTGAGTGACTGGAGAGAGATTGAGAGAGTATAGGAAATTATAGACTGGATTAAAAGCATCACACTTGATTGTTTTCAGTGCCTTCTTTCCTTTGGTTGTCTTCTTCATCCTTTATGTTGGAATCATCGATGTTGCTTTTGGTCTTGAGAGATTTCTGTGATCAACACATGAGTCATCTCATTGGGCTAATATCTACTACGGCAATCCCAATGGTGGTGAGAGCAGAGATGTCTACCATCATTGTTTCTATTGCCAGGAGGATTCAAGAGTACTCACCAGACTGCATTCATGAGTGAAAATTAACCCTGGTGTCTTATCAACTGTTAGGAACTATCTGCATGACATAATGCATGTGTGTTTCTCTACTTTACGACATATGGTGGCCCAACAGAACAGTTCATAAACTCAGTCCTTTTTCTCTTATCTGTCTCTTTTCCAGCTCTATGAAAAGAACTCTAAATCTTAATTAGAGATTGTTCCCTCAAAATAGCCAGTGTTAATACTGATTGCATATGAGATAAACTCGAACATTTATTTTAGTAGTATATATACATGACTGTTTCAAAACTTAGTTGTATCTATTTATTGTAAGGTTAGTTTTATAGTAAATCTTTATTTTAATTAATTCCTTCTTATGCATAATTGATACATGGCTGGAGTAGTCAGTTGGTGGACAGGGACATGATGAGTCAATGATTGGATGGATGTTAGTAAGTTGATAAATTACATTACTCTTTAAGTAAGAAGTTCCACCTGTGAACAGATAAATTATGTATTGGTTGTACGTTACTTATAGTAGTGTATGAATGTGGAATTTATATTGTAAACAAATCCTAAAATTAAGATTTAACCACTGATAATTGATTATGCTTATTCATAATAATAATCATAATAGAGGCAGAACATATTATAGCGCCACACCAATAATTAGTAATGTGTGTGTCAGTCACTAAAAATGCACTTGCCTTCACTAGAACTTCTCGTTGCAATCTCTCAAATGTGACAAACAATTCAGTAGAAAGTCAATTTCGGACTTTGGAAATTCATATTCTGCGATCTAATAAACTCGTGCCTCAGCAATTACAAATGATTATTTCTTTCTAATACTAACAATTTACCTTCCAATCACAGGAGTTCCATTTCAATATAAAGTCATGTTACTGGCAGTAGACAAGCTACCCACTATAAACTCATAATCTATCACTAGACATATCCCCCACTACAAACTCTCATTCTATCACTAGACAAGTCGCCCACTACACACTCACGTTCTATTACTGGACATGTCACCCACTACAAACTCACATTCTATCACTGGTCCTGTCACCCACTACAAACTCACATGATATCACTAGACAAGTCACCCATTACGCACTCACGTTCTACCACTAGAAGTTTAAGTCCCGATCACTAGTAAAGAGCATTAATCACCAAAATTTCAGTCGCTATCAAGCAGTTAAATGGCAGCATTCATGCAGGTTTGAGGAGCTTCAGAACGGGAAATGCATGACTTATGCAACTAATTTACAAACTTAATACCGACTCATCGTCTCTAGCACTAAAGACACGTAGCGATCACGTAACCATATCTATTTAAGTCGCGCGCGTGCGCGTGTGTGTGTGTGTGTGTGTGTGTGTGTGTGTGGTGTAACTCCGAAGAAACTGGATGATGCTTCATCGAATTCCAAACCAAATTTCACTATACTCTTAAAATAAAACTTGGCATATTAACACTTAAGATTTCCATGGCAGGTAGAAATTTAAAAAAAAACAAACACTTTTCTGGCATGCTGTATTATGGTTCTTACCTGGCAATAAAAAAGTACTATAAAATAATTTTACTTTAAATAACATATTCTGAAAACCAACATTTGCGCTAGCGAACCCGTGGGCAAATAAAAATCTAATATATTTACATAATACTTTTCTTATTTTTTTATACTTAGAACTGCGGCAAGCAATGTTAATAGTGCTCATCGACTACACATCTTTCTAATGTTTCTTGGAATGAACGCTTTTAACGTCGGTTTCATGGATAACTTTTCTATTTAGTTTTGGCTGATATCAATACGTCATATTTCCATTTCTGGATATTTTATTCTAAGAACTTAAACTATTAATGCACCCCTTTGTGCGTGCATGACTGTGTGTATGTATGTGTAGAGATATTTATGGGATGAAGTTAATTATCTCAAACATATAATCATCTATATGTCCTGGATACATGCACTGTGCTTTCATCTCTCCCTTTAACAAGTATTAATTAATAACATAACTCTGTAAATAACCATAATACATAAATATTTATGGTTACATGCACACGAACACACACACACACACACACACACACACACACACACACACACATTATATACAGTTACAAACATAACTTATATTTTCCTGTGACATTTTTCCCGCCCGCCAATTGTGCACTCTACACCCTTCCCTTTTTATTCTCTCTACATACACCCACCCACCCTCGCCTGCCCACAATCCCTGTTTACTATTCACTAAAGCGACGTTTAACTAATCATGTCTATGTAAATTCGGTGACTGCTTTGTATAAACACGCGAAGTTTTGCCCGAGATCTGCTTGTGTAAAACAAGAGTTTGAATTACGGACAAGTCATATATATATATGTTTAGAATGTTCTTAACGGCCTTAAAATGTGAATTTGTGTTTAAGAGTGAATGTATCATGTTATTGCTCACTTGTTTGTCTCGAACTTCTGTCATCATGCTCATACGATAAGGGTGGGTGAAAGGATGGTGGAGGAGGGGCAGGACAGGACAAGCTGGAAGTACAAAAGCTAGGTCTCTAGACTCTTGTCGTTCTCCTGAGACAGACGACAGTGTCGAGTAATCCTCACTACCATGCCGACGCCCAGCACGCACAAAAGCGGGTGAAACGAACACCCAGCTACCCGTCACCACGGTCGGGGCTCGTGCAACTTGATGCTGAGAGTTCCCCTGTTGCGGGTGGGTTTCCTGGCACCACGTTGCGAGAGTTCGGTTCACTTGTCGCCCCGGCGCTTCAGTTTCATGCAGCGCCGACTGAGGCTGCCCCTTAACAGTCTGCTTGTCACCACAGAGATAAGTCATTGACTTCAAGGGTGGCCTTATGGCAAGGGTTAATTGCCAGGCGAGTGTCCGAGTCTTTTATTTCTTGGGAGGTGGAGGAGTGGATAGGGGTGGTGGTGAAGTTGAATGACATAGCCGTAATGAGAACAAAATAGTCTGTGCCCTGCTCTGCTCTAAATTTTGTGGACACGAGAGGACAGAGAACGCAACAAAATCAGCAGAATCTAAGAGTGTCCTTTTGGGGGCAATAGGTAAAACGACGGAATACTATCAGTTAGGTTAACTTGCATGATGCGTGCGTGCGTACGTGCGCACGTGCGCACTTTGGTTTTGAGAGAAATACTTGTTCGAGACTAATGGTTTGGGCTAACCAATGTGAACTAATTTAATCAAATTGTAACACATTTAATACAGCTTAATTGCGAATCCCAGATAGCGGTATCTTAAATAAAAGCAATATTAATTCCGCCACTGACCCACCTAAGGAACTATGCAGAACTGGCCACTGACCAGCACAGAATGTTCAACGAACACGTTTTGTGTTCTAATGCTCCTAGGACAGTTTCCGTCCGTTCCACTTAACTGAGCGAAGAAACAACCAAGCGACGTACGATGAGGTCTTGTGACAAGATAGGACGGCAAGATAACTATGCACCCTGTCATCAAGCTGTGTCATCATAGCCGTATCAAACTGGCATCACGCAGATAATGACAGTCGCCGTGCACCTTCGCCGTTTTGTTAGCCACTCTACCTCACAGTCAGACGCCAGAGAACAGAAAGAAGGGATTGGACGCGAGGAGTGGGTGGTAAGGGGCTAAAACTGAAGCAATCTCGGGTGGCATCGTGAGATTTCATAAAGAAATCTTATCACTCAAAATTTAATTTCTAGTTTTTTGCTACTTGGGATGTGAATTATTTTGCTTGTTATTATTGTTGCTTCTAAAGTTTGTTACTGTGATTGTTTCTTTGTTTATTATTTGCTTTTATGGATGTTTCATTATGTTTGTTACAATGGTTGTTTCTCTTTATTTTTCGTTTGATGTGTATGGTTACTCTTTTATCTTTATCTTCTGTTACTGTGGTTGTTTGTTTTTTTTACGTTTGTTGTTTTTGTTGATGTTCTCATTACGATTTGTTCTTTCTTTTGTTTCTTATTATGGTTTCCTTTTTTACGTTTTGTGTTGTATAATGTAATACTTCATTTCTTTAGTATTTGTTACTGTGGTGTTTCTTTATGTTTTTTTGTTTTGTTGATATTCTCATTATGATTTGTTTCTTTTGTTTTCTTATTATGGTTTCCTTTTTTACGTTTTTTGTTGTATAATGTAGTTATAATGTAAAACTTCATTCCTTTATTATTTGTTAATATGGTTGCTGTTATATATGTTTGTTTGAAAATAGGGTGTTCCTGTTTGTTTACCGTTTGATATTGTGGTTATTGCCTTATATTTATTGTGTGTTTGCTATGGTTGTTCATGTGTCTATTGTTTTCTTTGCTATGGATGTTTCTTTATGTTTGTTGTTATTGTGGTATTTCTTTGTTTATTATTTGTTACTGTTGCTGTTTCTTGATGTTGATTTTATTTTCACGAGGCAATGCGAAACATTTTATTTATGACAATAATCATGTGGGTAATCGACAGTCATAATGAAAAATAATTATATTTTATTTATGACAATAATCACGTGGGTAATCGACAGTCATAATGAAAAATAATTATATTCGTCAAAATGCACCGTCGAAGTATAATTTAAAAAAAAAATTAATGACATCTTCCGTTAGTTCTTTCTAAATTATAAGAAAATAACTAAGAGTTATATTTATCGATAAGTCAAATATCAAGATATGCATATTTAATTTTATTTATTTTACTCATCACTTTTAAAAGAAAACTCTACCAGGGATCTTTTCGTAATTAGATGCTCAAAACATCTACGTGGTTGACCTGGAGGTGAGTTCACTTCCTGTGTTGAAATACTGGTCGAAGATAAATTTTATTAATATTATTTGCCGTTTCCAACTCATTTAAATTTGTCGAATAATACATTTTAAAAAAAATCTATACATTATGTGTATAGTATAAATCTGGCTTTAATGCGTTTTAATAAAAAAAACTGAGAATGATGATAAAATGCGCATGTACCGGACAATACATGATAGATATTGCGTTTATGAGATATCAAAAAGGTCTAGATTGATAACCGATCAAGTGCTAAATTTTATCTCTTTGTCGTTGAAGTGCTTGTACACATGTGCAAATATGACATTTTTGTGTGTTTGTGTGTGTAAGCAATCAACCACTTCAGAGACCACTTATTACACATTCTTTTTTCTAATGCTTAGGTTTCTCGCAAACTCATCTTTGGCTAGTGATCATAAGGTATCAAAGCGTTATTTGAAAACATAATCTTGCTTCATGGTTCCCATTATTTTAATTACTTCTGATGCACTTTGATTTATTAATCTGTATAAAGATAACATACTACGTGAATCTGAGCCTTGAATGTGTAATTAATATTTAATATATGTGAAGATCATACATAGTGAAATATATTTGTAATATTAATATAAAAAGTGAGTCTAATATTTCATTAAAAATATTATGATCATTCAAATATTAATATTGATTTTAAAATCCTTTGAATGTTTAAGAGTGAGAATATATGTTGTACAGTCTTCTATGAAAAATGTGTGAACAGAGGATAAAATATAGGAAAGTGACCCCCAAATTTTTTTTTTCATTTAAAAAAAAATATTCCACATTATACTTTTACTAGTATGATATTTGTCCATAGGTAAGGATGACATATTGCGTTGTTAAAGTATTAGTGTCTAACTTCTAAGATGACTGGGTGCATGCTAATAAAATTATTAGACACATACTAATAAATTATTAGATAATATTAAGGAAATGATAACAAAAATTATTTGATAATACTTAGAAAATATTTGGAAACATCCTAAGAAAATTATTGAACACTTACTATGAAAATAATTGACTACATTTTAAGAAATTGATTGGAAACATAGAAATGATTGGACACACACTTAGAAATTATTGAATACATACTAAAAAAATTATTGGAAATTTACTAAGAAAAATATTGGATACATACTAAGAGAATCAATGGATGACAAATACCAAGAAAATGATTGGATACATTCTTAAAAAGTTATTCAAATACTAAGACAATGAATGGACACATACTAAAATGATTGCATACATACAAAAGGAATGACTAGACACAAATTAAGAAAATGATTGGAAACACACTACGAAAATGATTGAACACATTGTCACAGTCTGATAAAATTGTCCGACTTCGTGACCCACTTGCCTTGTTTACTTCAAATTCGAATATTTGAAACCCTTGGCCCTTTGTTCAAAGCTTCCTTTTTCTAGGTGCTTCTAGAACAGGTCAAGATGTTATGTAACTTTAGGACCATTGTCCAGTTCTCGAACCAACCACATGCTTTGCGAACAGTCACGTGATACGCAATATACCTTTCTATATATGTACCCACACGCTTCCGCTCCCTCACTTCGAGCACATTTTAGCTAATTCCATCAGCTTACTCGGGTCGTGAGAGGCAGCCGGCGCCATAGAGAATCAAGGTACCCTTCGACTTCTCTCAAAGGTATCATTTTATTTAATGGTATTTGCCTATGTATTGTTTAAGTATGTATTTGTGCTATGTATTATATGATTTCCATATACACTTGAGCATGGTTCAGAGAAATAGCTGAAAACCTATATGTTACGGAATATAAATTTATTGTAACCATTTTTCCATTTCTGTACTTTAATTTATATTGTTTTAATTCACTAAGAGCCAGAATGCTGCGCTCGATATGAATTCTTCATGTAATTCAATTATTGCGTGTAATTTAAATTGTAAATTGTGAAGCGCTCTGTCAGCTTGAATTACCCCTTGTATGAACATTAATTTAACGTTGTATCTATTTTATTGCTTCATACGTCATGACTGTTAAATGGAACACATGTGAGACGATTATATTTTTTCTAAAATCTAATTGTAAGCGACGCGAAGTCGAAATTCTTTGTTCAGCGCATTTAATTGAGCCATGCCCAAGTAGGACGTGTTAGGTTGAGAATTATATCCAAACACGTTGCATCCACAGGTCGGCTCATGGTTCATGTTCACCCATGCCTCACCTGCATTAGCTTATTGGTGTAAGCGTGTCGAAATCCACTCTGAGGGCCATGCTGCAAAAATTCCAGTTCCTAGCCACTAACAAAGGGACATCATTCCTTATGCACCACGTGTGTCGTTAAAGGGGGACTGAGGGAACGAACCGGCATGATTGAGTGTTGAGACCAAGGACACAAGAATAGAGCTAAGTGCAAGATCAAGTGTACAGATCTCAAAGGAACACTTTTCTGGCAATTTAGATTGACAAAAATCAGGCATAGGCGCGTAAAGACAGAGTGAAGACTATTCGCGTTGCATTCGATTTATTGTTAATTTGTTAAACTTTATTAAATCTTATTTTCTTTGTTAATACCTCTTAGTAGTTGATTTCTATGCACAATAGACCAATTAGATTAATTCTTAGATTTGAATGGGGGCGGATGAGCAGAAAGATTGATGACGAGTGCATATTAATTTAGAGGGACTTAACTGTTTTCAAATCTAGCTAAAAGTTCGCAGTTTATTAGTCTGTAAATTTGTCGTCTGAACTACAAGACGCATGTTTAATTAGTCAGATAATAAATTGAGCAACCAGTCTGCGTAGAATATGAGAGGAAGAATTAATTATATTTAAAGTCTTTTAATTATTCTAAGCAGGGTCTTTAAATAAATACTGGAAACGTAACAAGTGTGGGTCGTCGCGGGATTGATATGTATTAAATTGTAACTTGTAACATTTTTATACATAGGGCGTATCATAAACCTAGAAACGAACGAACGAACAGAATTGCCAATTGTTCTTTTGATTTTTGTATCACTGATTTTCTTTGCTTTTGTTGTGACATGTGCATGTATTCTTTTGCAGAGTAGCGTGCATGTTAGTTAATGTTGATATATTTAAGCGTAGTTAAATATGTCATGTTAGCTATTGAATGATTTATTTAGTATTGTGTTACTGAGTACTTCATTGTGAGGAGTCGAAGGTTATACCGCCAGCTAGGAGAGTTATCGGTAGTAACAGACTTCGGACTATTATATTTAGGGTGCTAGATATAATGTGTAATGTTGTATGGTAGGAGCCGTGACATTACGGAAGTCTTGGAACAGCGGACACTGTGACAAGCAGGTGAAACGTGTAAAGAGTTAACGCGTA
Organism: Sinotaia quadrata; assembly: GCA_028829895.1. NCBI lineage: Eukaryota > Metazoa > Mollusca > Gastropoda > Architaenioglossa > Viviparidae > Sinotaia > Sinotaia quadrata. The sequence continues at coordinate 100,720,512 of CM054177.1, forward strand.
ATTTATTTCGGAAGGTGTTCTGAGTAAATTAAATAATTTTTGTAAGGTTGTAGCCTAAAAGTTATTTTCGGGATAAGCGGAGTTATTGCCGACGGTTAAAACACACAATTCACGAGATACATTCTTATTGTAGCCAGCGCGCTAAGACAGTAAAATGGATCGCAAACAGGTTATCGAAGACCTGAAAGAAACCGGTATCATGATAGGATATCAGGGTGACGAACTGACTAGCTACATCAAAACTGAGCTAGAGAAAGCGGAAAAAGCGGAAAAAGAGAGACAAGAGATAGAAAGGGAAGAACGGTTAGCTGCCCGCGAAGCTAAGAAGTTAGAGGCTGAAAGACTAGCTGAAACCGAGGCTAAACGCATCGCAGCGGACACAGAAGCAAAACGCATCGCAGCGGATACAGAAGCCAAACGCATCGCCGCAGACGCGGAAATAAAACGGTTAGAATGGGAAGTAAAGAAACTAGAAGTTACCAATCCAAACCGTGATCGCAGAAGCAGTGGTGATTCGCGTTCTAGCGATGGAAATAATCACAGTAGAATTGAAAATATCATTCCAAAGATAAATATGGTCCCATTTGATGAGAACAAAGATCAAATAGACGCGTATTTAAAAACGTTTGAAAAGTTAGCCAGAGCAACGAACATTCCAGCGGAACATTGGGCGATAAATTTATCGGGATTATTGCAGGGCAGTGCGAAAAACGAGTTCAATAAGCTTAGCGATTCTGAGTCAGATAATTACGACACAGTCAAGGCCGCATTATTGAAACGTTACAAACTCACAGCCGACACATACCGACGTAAGTTTAAACAGGCCACTAAAGCCAGTTCAGAGACGCACGCACAGTACATACGGCGCGTAGCTGACTTGTTCCAAAGATGGATAGATCTAGCCGAAACTCCACAGACGTACGCAGGTCTTAGGGATGAAATGATAAAAGACCACATTCTCGGGTCGTACAAATCAGATCTACTGATTCACTTAGCAATAAGGGAAAAATCTACGCTAGAGGAGATAGGCAACGCCGCCGATCGCTTTGATGACGCACATTCTCAATTCTCGAACGCACACGCGAACAACAAGTCTCGACCGAACGAACCGCAGACTCGAAAGGATAAGAAAAATGACGGGAAGGCACCTAATGAGCGTGATGATAAAACATCTAAACCCGACACTAAAAACAAGTCCGACAAACAGAAAGATAAAAAGAATCTTGCATGTTACACTTGTGGTGATAGTGGCCATTTTTCACGAACATGTCCTGAAAAGAAAACAGCTAAAGTTTACGCAGTAGAAAGTCATACACCTAAAACAGAAAAGTCGAATCGAACACCAGTACAGGCAAACGGTCACGATACAATCGCTTTGCTTGATACAGGGTGTGAGCTAGACGCTATTGTAAATGCATCATTAGTTAACCGTACCGACTACACAGGGGAGACAATCTCTGTCACCTTTGCAAACGGCGAACAAGACATTTTACCAGTAGCTGAAGTCTCGATTGTTTCAGACTTTGTAGAAGGAACAGTCAAAGCGGCAGTTATGGAAAACTCACCGCATGACGTGATCCTTGGTTGCAAGTATGTTTTGCCGTGCAAAAAACAAACTTCAACTGAACCACCACTGGTTAACGCTGTAACCAGAGCAGCGAGTAGTAAAGACAAATCTGTAACTGCACCGATGTCTGCCGCACCAGCCGTAGATAAAGCAACAGTTAGCGAGATTAAAATATTACAAGCTGAGGACGAAACACTAGACAAGTTACGCAGACAAGCTGTACTTGTTAGAGACGTCAACACTGACGATTCGAATAAGAAAGCGTGCATTATTCTGAAAAAGGGTTTATTGTACCGCTATTCGAAAGTGGGAGACGAATTTCGGAAACAATTAGTCGTTCCACAAACCAAACGAAATGACGTATTACGATTAGGTCATGAGAGTCTTTTTGGTGCACACATGGGTGTACAAAAAACAACTAGTCGTATTACAAGTGAGTTTTATTGGCCGGACATCACTGCCGATATCCGTAGATTCGTGTTAAGTTGCGACACATGCCAGAGAACACAGTCTAAAAATTCAATCAGACCCGCACCGTTAGGAGAGCCTGAACTGATCAGTGAACCCTACAAGCGCGTAGCATTGGATTTGATTGGGCCTATAATACCCACATCAACGAGAGGTAATCGATACGTGCTGACCACTATTGATTACGCAACAAGATTCGCCGACGCAGTACCATTGAAAAATATTGATACTGAAACTGTCGCCGAAGCCCTTTTCGGTCTTTGGAGTCGTGTTGGTATTCCTACTGAAATTTTGACAGATCAGGGGAGTCAATTCATAGGCAACGTAATGAAGGAAGTAAATCGTTTACTTTCCATCAATCATCTTACTTGCACACCATACCACCCCCAGGCAAATGGTCTGATTGAAAAATACAATGGGACATTAAAAACAGCACTTAAAAAGCTCGCCACAGATAAACCGAAAGACTGGGACAGATACATCCCTGCCCTACTATTTGCATATAGGGAGGTGCCACAATCTTCCACCGGGTTTTCACCATTTGAGCTACTTTACGGACGTACTGTACGCGGACCGATGATGATTTTGAAGGCACTTTGGACTGATGAAAAGACAGATGACGAAGTTAAGACAACTTATACATACGTCACTGACTTAAGAAACCGTCTTGAAACTATAGGCAAGATAGCACGGGAAAACTTGACGATAGCTCAGTCTAGACAGGCAGAATATTACAATAAGCACACCAAACCTAGAGAATTTGAAGTTAATGACAAAGTGTTACTGTTGCTTCCTGAAGCACATAACAAACTTCAGATGAAATGGAAGGGGCCCTTTGTAGTTACCGCCAAGCTAGGGGGACTGAACTATAAGGTGCAGACAGGAAAGAGAGAGAAAATCTTTCATGTTAACCTACTCAAAAAGTACACAAGCCGTGAGGATCAAACCACTCAAGCTGATTTTGTCGTAGCGACGATAGTTACAGAAGACGAGGGGGATACTGATTGCGTCACTGGTACTTTACCAAACTGTCCTCTACAGACGGACGAAACTGTCAAAGACGTTAGGGTAAATGAAGCCTTGACAGAAAGACAGAAAAAAGAAGTGAATGAATTGCTTAATGAGTTCTCATCTACTCTGACAGACAAACCAGGGTTGACAGACTTAATAGAATTTTCACTGAAGCTGACTGACAACAAACCGATACGTTTGAAGCCGTATCCGTTGCCACACGCTAAGATAGATGACGTTAGACGTGAGATTAAGACTATGCTAGATCTAGGGGTCATAGAGAAGACTGACAGTGCCTACGGATCACCCATCGTGTTGATTAAAAAACGTGATAACTCGTTCCGTTTTTGCGTAGACTACCGCAAACTCAATCAAGTGACAGAGTTTTGTGCCGAACCTCTTCCTGATCCGGATCTCATCTTCACTAAGCTAGCTAACGCTCATTACTATACCAAAATAGATTTGTCACGCGGTTTTTGGCAAATCAAGGTCAAGGACACTGATCGACACATACTAGCTTTCACTACACCAGTAGGAAACTACACATGGAAAGTTATGCCTTTCGGAGTTTCAAACGCTCCAAGCATTTTTTCTAAAATGATGCGGTCATTGTTAGAACCACTGTACGGACGCGGAGTTGAGAACTTCATGGATGATTTAATTCTAGGCACCCAGACATGGGAGGAGCACTTAACACTCTTACGAGATGTGCTAGCCAGATTAAAGCAAGCCAACCTCACTGCCCGCCCTACGAAGTGTGAAATAGCACAATTCTCCTTAGACTTCTTGGGACACAAGTTGAGTCATGGAACTATGTCGCCAAGTGAAGCTAAGATAGCACAACTTAAGGACACTTCACAACCGCTAACAAAAACACAAGTTAGAAGTTTTCTTGGTCTTGCTAACTACTACAGAAAATTCGTACCAGATTTTAGTGCCATTGCATGTCCTCTGACTGACTTGACACGTAAGAATATGCCTACAAAAGTAGTGTGGACTGATGCATGCCAAAACGCTTTTGACACACTGAAATCTAGACTGACTTCAGACTTAGTTGTTAAACTGCCAGATCTGACAAAACCATTCTTGTTAAGGACTGATGCTAGCAACACAGGATTAGGAGCAGTGTTATTACAAGAACACAATGACACCAAACACCCAGTTGCATATGCAAGCCGTAAACTCACAACTACTGAACAGAAATATTCCACCAGTGAAAAGGAATGTCTTGCAATAGTTTGGGCCATAAAAAAGTTCGAAAACTATTTGTACGGAAAAACCTTTGTCATTGAGTGCGATCACCAGCCGTTGGCCTTTCTCGGACAGGCGCAATTTACGAACAGCCGTTTAATGCGTTGGTCCTTGTTTCTGACACAGTATGACGCAAATATTCATTACATCAAAGGGTCTTTGAATGTTGGCGCAGATTACATGAGTCGTGCTTGATGCCATCAAGTGCCGGTACTGATAGAATGTTGTTTAATCAATTAACTGAACCCTACGGATTCCTTCCTGTAAATATGAAATATAGTTGCACACTTTATTTCTAGGAATGTTGAATTTTTTTTGGTGTAAATTTTTCTTCATTGTGGACTTCTACATTTTATCATACATAATTTGTAGGAGGCATTTTATCTTTGGCAAGATAAACGCCTCAAAAGCAAGGGGGTGTCACAGTCTGATAAAATTGTCCGACTTCGTGACCCACTTGCCTTGTTTACTTCAAATTCGAATATTTGAAACCCTTGGCCCTTTGTTCAAAGCTTCCTTTTTCTAGGTGCTTCTAGAACAGGTCAAGATGTTATGTAACTTTAGGACCATTGTCCAGTTCTCGAACCAACCACATGCTTTGCGAACAGTCACGTGATACGCAATATACCTTTCTATATATGTACCCACACGCTTCCGCTCCCTCACTTCGAGCACATTTTAGCTAATTCCATCAGCTTACTCGGGTCGTGAGAGGCAGCCGGCGCCATAGAGAATCAAGGTACCCTTCGACTTCTCTCAAAGGTATCATTTTATTTAATGGTATTTGCCTATGTATTGTTTAAGTATGTATTTGTGCTATGTATTATATGATTTCCATATACACTTGAGCATGGTTCAGAGAAATAGCTGAAAACCTATATGTTACGGAATATAAATTTATTGTAACCATTTTTCCATTTCTGTACTTTAATTTATATTGTTTTAATTCACTAAGAGCCAGAATGCTGCGCTCGATATGAATTCTTCATGTAATTCAATTATTGCGTGTAATTTAAATTGTAAATTGTGAAGCGCTCTGTCAGCTTGAATTACCCCTTGTATGAACATTAATTTAACGTTGTATCTATTTTATTGCTTCATACGTCATGACTGTTAAATGGAACACATGTGAGACGATTATATTTTTTCTAAAATCTAATTGTAAGCGACGCGAAGTCGAAATTCTTTGTTCAGCGCATTTAATTGAGCCATGCCCAAGTAGGACGTGTTAGGTTGAGAATTATATCCAAACACGTTGCATCCACAGGTCGGCTCATGGTTCATGTTCACCCATGCCTCACCTGCATTAGCTTATTGGTGTAAGCGTGTCGAAATCCACTCTGAGGGCCATGCTGCAAAAATTCCAGTTCCTAGCCACTAACAAAGGGACATCATTCCTTATGCACCACGTGTGTCGTTAAAGGGGGACTGAGGGAACGAACCGGCATGATTGAGTGTTGAGACCAAGGACACAAGAATAGAGCTAAGTGCAAGATCAAGTGTACAGATCTCAAAGGAACACTTTTCTGGCAATTTAGATTGACAAAAATCAGGCATAGGCGCGTAAAGACAGAGTGAAGACTATTCGCGTTGCATTCGATTTATTGTTAATTTGTTAAACTTTATTAAATCTTATTTTCTTTGTTAATACCTCTTAGTAGTTGATTTCTATGCACAATAGACCAATTAGATTAATTCTTAGATTTGAATGGGGGCGGATGAGCAGAAAGATTGATGACGAGTGCATATTAATTTAGAGGGACTTAACTGTTTTCAAATCTAGCTAAAAGTTCGCAGTTTATTAGTCTGTAAATTTGTCGTCTGAACTACAAGACGCATGTTTAATTAGTCAGATAATAAATTGAGCAACCAGTCTGCGTAGAATATGAGAGGAAGAATTAATTATATTTAAAGTCTTTTAATTATTCTAAGCAGGGTCTTTAAATAAATACTGGAAACGTAACACACATATTAAGATAACTATGGAATACATTCTAACAAAATTATTTGACACATACCAAGAAATTAATGGAATACGCTCTAGCAAAATAATTCTATATATATATATATACCAAGAAAATGATCGGATACATTCTAACAAAATGATTGCATATTCTAACAAAATTATTGCATATACTAACAAAATGATTGCATATACTACGACAAAAGGAGCTACTAGGAGAAATATGAAGGGAATGATTGGACATACTAAGAAAGATGAAAGACTGGAAGGAAATGACTGTCAACAGAATAGAATGCTACTAGATAAATACAAAGACATGAATAATGGAAGAACTGTTAAGAAAATTAGTATATCTGTGCTAAGATAATGATTAAATTAAAATATACTTTTATATAAGATATAAGATATATAAGAAACACCATATTCATAGGAGTGCGCTCAAGTAGGGCGAAACAATGTTGTTTTTCTTAATCAAATGCACACGAATACACACAACAATCCCAACAATAAGAATAAAGATCTACGATTCAAATGCAAAACAATTCATGCAGAAGAGATTAAATGACAACAATATATTTAACACGATTGCTAAGTGTTCAGAAATAAACCGGTTCAGTATTACATTCCTAAACGCTTTAAATGTACACAACTCAAAAGCAACTGTGAGAATTGACGTTTCGGTTAAATAATCTTCATCACGAATAGAATAGAATACGAGTAATGAAATGAGTAAGTCTATCTGATTAGACTGTTGCTTAACGTTAAAAACTGTTTCTTCAGGTCTTTATAATAAGATATGTTATGAAAATGTATGTTTCGAAACAAAGATAAACAAATCTACTAAGTAACCATAGGAGATTTCTAAACAAAAAAATAATTTTAAAAAAATGACGTTGGATTGATTTAGCTATGGTCTGAAGGCTTGATAATTTCTGTTGATGGCATCACGTCTGTTCAAAGACCCATACCTAACCATTCATACCTCTGACAAAGAGAGTTAGCATTGCTCCATTTATAAAACGTCAAAAACCGAGGTTCATAAATAAAATGTTATAATCAGATAAAAGAAGAAATGAAGTGCTCCTGCATAGTAGTACATCAGAAAGAAAGCAGAAAAATGAAATAATCAAATCATCAGATATCAAGTATAGTAATACATCATAAAGCAAGCACTTCATTAACAAAGTATAATGCAGAAAAATGAAATAATCAAATGCGCTTTACACCAGATATCAAGTATAGTAATACATCATAAAGTAAGCACATCATTAACAAAGTATAATGTAGAAAAATGAAATAATCAAATATGGTTTACACCAGATATCAAGTATAGTAATACGTCATAAAGTAAGCACATCATAAAAAAGTATAATGTAGAAAAATGAAATAATCAAATATGGTTTACACCAGATATCAAGTATAGTAATACGTCATAAAGTAAGCACATCATAAAAAAGTATAATGTAGAAAAATGAAATAATCAAATATGGTTTACACCAGATATCAAGTATAGTAATACGTCATAAAGTAAGCACATCATTAACAAAGTATAATGTAGAAAAATGAAATAATCAAATGTGGTTTACACCAGATAACAAGTACAAACATTCAGGCGAGAACTGTAAATCACATCATTCATGTTTAATTTTTGTTGTCATTATGCAGATTCAAAACCTATCGTTAAGACCATCAAGTTTAACAGTTCCTAGTGCACGAATGAGGTCTGATTCCACCTCTATTCTTTTACTGGAGTCACAATTAATCAGCCGTATTCCATTAATCTTGTAGCCTGAATGGAATAATAGGCTAGGCGAAATAATGACAAACTGGCTTGCTTCTGTCATATTTAATGTCAGCAAGATATTCTTTAAACAAAACAAATATCGACCATACTTCCTGTTTCACTAAATATAATGTTTAGTTCACGTTTGACAGGAAATAACATATATGCTATTTTTATCTCTATTTATGAAGCAGAATGACTTCGTTTTATACAATTAGTATGGGCATCTTTGAGAACTGTAGTAGTGCCATTGTACTGGAGCGTCATACAATTGTCTTTGTTGCAAGGTATGATGTGTCTGGTCAAAATGGATTCATTGAACGGATCCGTTATCCAAATTGTCTTTGTTGCAAGATATCGGTATAGCATATATTGCCTGATAAAAGTGGATTAGAATTTCGAAGATATTTAAGCTTGCCTGAAAATTTATCACATTTGGAGATATGGAATATCGATGTTTTAAATGACGTCATTCGCCATTATTTTTTAAATTTTCAAATTGTCATGTAGTTTTAGAAAATTTTGTTGAGTATTTATTTTCAAAATAAAAGTCCCAAACTTAATGTAAGATTAAAATAAAAATGAAATGGTTTAAAATGAAATATTAAAACATAAATGAAAAACAGGTGTTTTCAACAGTCGAATGATTCCCACTGATAGAAGCTGCAATTCGACTTGCAAAGCTTAGGAAATACAGGTAGTCTGCTACTATTTTACAAGCTCTTACTAAAGACGAAATGCATTTTAATTTCCATAAATTTATCTTTACTGACAACATAATCCGCATGTGGGTACCTGTCCTCATCTAGTTGCAATTTACTGCTAGACCCTCTGTCAGAGTCCTGTCGATACGACATCCGGTGTGCCGAAGGTGAAGACGGGTCAATAATAGAAATAAACAGGCAAAATCGACTGCGCTATTGCACGCATCAATCACATTTGTGTTTAACCAATTGCGTGCTGCGATATATTTTTACTTCAATTCAAATAACAACGGGCAACGGGAGTTGTAGGACTGTGTGCATATGTGCGTGCGTGTGTGTGTTTGTGTATTTGCTGAGAAAACATTTTTTTTCTAAAGCACATATTTATTTAAAAGAAAAACAACAACTTGTCTTTCGCGCAGGCCATGTTGCTGTCGCCGTTTGCGTTTAAACTCTAGCATTATCAGGATATCACTGGTAAAGCTTGGAGATTAATCTAGTCAGTGGTTGCGTGTCTACAAAATACAAATGAAATAGAGCAGATTAAAAAATCGTTCTGAAATATTAATATGTCTAAAAAAAAATAAAAGTATAGGGAGAGACACTGAAACGTAAAGTTAAATCCTGGACAAACTTTGTTGATTTTGCTTTTTAATTTTTAATTTGACTAGATCCAGTACAGATTGAACCCCTCTCACCCCTTCTGAGTTTAGCATCAACCTTAATCGCTGATGACGAACACTCTGTAATATTCATTGGCGTCGTTGTGGTATATTCGAGTTAAAATAAAGACACGTGACTTAACCGACAGCAAAGAAACCACACGCGAGAAGGTATTTCAAAATGCGTATTACTGTTGCACGAAATATACAGCTGTAATTGACTTTGTTATGATCTTGATTGCGGTTAATACATTTGTTAATGATTTTCCCTTCGTTTTAGTTATTGGTTGTAATTTCGTTTGTTTGAGTCATCGTTTTCAGCTACTTTTGTTTAATTTGGCTTGTAAAGCTGGTTTATGTATCGTTTATTATTAGTAAGATTTGTCTTACATTTCATTTTTAAGTTTCTCCTAATGAAAATATCTTAAACTTCAGTCTATTTCATTCACATTTGTAGATCTTTCTACTTTATTGGGGTACAAAGACAGTCAATATCGAAAGGTAAAATTTAAAATATACAAATGATTTTATTTTAACAACAATGAAATATAATTACGTCTACGATATCGGCTTTGCTTGGGGTTATAAGCAGTTGTACTCATTTGAACCAAATAATTGTAGATGAGGATTTTTACAGATTTGTTCCTATTTCACTGTACAATTGTGTATATCATTATTTAGTTAGATTTGCATTCATATCACTCTACAATTGTAAATCTCACGATTTAGAGAGACGCATTCATATCACCGTACAATTGTAGACAAAAAAGGAAGTCAAAAGAATTCAAAGCCTCTGTTTCACAAATAAAATGAATTGCTCTGAAACAAACTCAAATTACCCTTTTCTTCTAGATCGATTTAAATAAATTTCTCACGACCAGAATGTTCAATCAGACTTTCTAGTTATTTGAAAAAAAATTACCGTGTACATAGAAATATCAAAGGTTTTAAGAAATATTTAGATGCAGATTTTGTCCCATAATCTACAACACACTCGTACTTACACACGCACACACATATAAATGTAGAAAAGTATAGAAATATTTTTTAAGTTTTAAATTAAACCGTCATAAATCATTTAGTGCACCAAGGTGATATATCCGTGCATTTTATTTGTAAGAGTCAAAACAAGAAAATAGACGTAATTCGAATAAAAGTGGAGTTAGAGGTATGCAGAAAGAGGATTTTTTTAAAAATTGCGCCTGCTAGTGAAAATGATACTTGTGTGTATATGTGCCTGTGAAAAGACTACCAATCTATTCAAGAATTTTCATGATCACAACAATTGAAATGTTTTTATTGTAAAGAAACAAAATCTCGCTTAAATGGAGTTATTGACTGCTAGTGACATACTTAATCAAGAAATACACGTTTTGCCGCTGCCCACCCTTTTATTGCTAACCAGTAAATAAATAAACAATCTTAAAGCCTGGGTAAAGTCTCTTGATCAATTAACATCCTAAGACTGCACGCTTAGTTTAATTCGGACACCGCGAGCACATGTCTATCAGACAGCGTCTTTCGGTTTTCCCGCGACTGCTAGCCGAGACTCAATAGTTAGGGTACCAATAGAGCGGTGGGTATGGTTAAGTTTATTGGGGTCAGCAAATATATTTTCGCTTTGATAGGAAAACTGACAAATGGAACTCGTGTTAATACGTCGTGGTTAGACGTAATCCCTACATATTTACCTGTCAATTAGTAGCACAGGCGGACGCATACTGAAACACATGTAAAGAGCCTATGGAATGGAATACGGAAAGATAGATATCTAGACTCGGCATTTAGGCAAAGCCAAAGTAGAAAATAGTTTATGTTCAGGTTATGGGCAAAAGAAAAAATAAAACCGAATTATATGTTATTGAAATCTATCGCAAATTGTGAGTAGAGCAGTAGGTATGTTAGAAGTAGTTAGTAGTAGTGATAATTGTAGTAGCAATAGAAGTAGCAAAAGTGTGAGTATTTATAATGACAGTAAAAGTATATGCAGACACACATACATACTTCTTTCCCTTGTGATTTAATATTTGCTCATTAACAAAGCACGTATTCTACTCTAAAATGTAAAATTAAGAGAATTGTTTAAAGTGCTTGGATACAATACAACTTGAATTTCTAGAGATGAACTAATAGAAATAAATGTTTCTCTTTTCAAAGTGACTTCTTTGTTGTTTTCACTTTATATGTAAGCTAACATATAGTCAGGTTTGACACATTCCGTTTCGGAGTTTCAAATCTTTTGACAAATATACAACAAGGATTTCATTTTCGATAGGTTTATTTTTCTTGTAAAAGTGCTGTGTATAAATCTCCTAAACTTCCTTTGACTCGTTTATTCTGCTTGAGAACGCTTTATGTGAAAACTATATTTTCTCTCGAATTAAAAAGGAAATAAACTCCAAGTTAATATATGATGATATAAAAAAAACAAATTCAACTGACATAATAACCGAAAATGATTTCATTTCAGAAACAGCATTTAAACGACAAACATCAGTAATTTCAACTGACAGCCGAAAATGATTTCTTTTCAAGAACAGTATTTAAACGACAAACAGCAGTGTATTTCTATCGTGCCTTATTGTTCAATCCAAGTCTACAGCTACATGAAAACACCGAGGAGGTTTCAACTATCAAAAAAAAAAAAAAAATAAAGTACAAAAAAATAAGAAAAAGAAAAGCACAGCAGAACTAAACTCGGTCCTCTACATCGGCGACTGCTTTGTAAGTTTGGATAATGGTGATCTATGGGTGGTGAAAGGTTAGCCTGGTAAGATACAACACGGCCTACACTGATCGTCGCGACTCATAGGCAAGGAAAGATAAGCGATATGCAGAAGGACCAGACAGGGCCGAGCAGCACAATCTGATGCTAGGCCGCCCCATTGTAGACGGGCTGGTTGTCGCCACCGGAAGAAAGGACAGGCGCGAAATCTTCTTGGTAGTGACTGAAATCAGTGGCGGACATAGCCCTGGTAGCTAAGGGGGAGACAATTTAAAAATAAAGTGAGTGCAGTGGACGTGATTGACGAGGAAAAGTATTTTAAACTTAAACTCACTAAGTGAGTATGTATACAAATTATAATTAATGAAACGCATAGAATTATTTTTAACTTATCTAATGCGATTAAAAATATTTATTGTAGTTTATGCATAATATAAAATACTTTAATTTTGCTTTAAAAAACTTTCATTTAAATAGGCTTGATAAACGTCACCCGGGTTTAAATGTCTACTCTGTATGAGGGACGGTAAACATTTGGAGGAAACAAACCGACAAATTGCAAATAAAAAGGGCATTTTGAATGAATATCAAAAGTAATCAAAGCCATTGCTGAAGGCGATACTGGCATATTTTTTTGAAATAGCTTTTGGAAAAACCTTTCTACAGGCTTTCATATAGAAGCTGTACATTTCAGCAGGATGTGCGTTGGCTGCTAAGTTCATCATACTTGAGAGTTTTTAACTGACAACTTTTGCCTCTCCTATGGCACGTCTACATTCAGTATTGTGACTGTAGTGTTAATGCAGAGGTAATTTTGACTTTAACTTAGATATGACTGTAAATGTCATTATAAATATACATGACACTAAAGCGAAAAAGCAACACGAATATATTTGTTCATTTTAAATGTATGTCCTAATGATTTTAGCTATAAGAAAGTATCTATCTCACTATATATATATATATATATATAATACTGAGATACTATAATATTAAAATTGTTAATAAAATATTCAGATTGTTGTTTTTTTTATCACATTAATAGTAGTATTGTCTCTTCCATGACTTATGTTGTCTGGTTGGTTGTTGGTCAACCCTTAGTCTCGGGATTATGGAAAATCAAAGGTTTTATGGTTGGTTGTTGGTCAACCCTTAATCTCGGGATTATGGAAAATCAAAGGTTTTATGAAGGATGTAATCGTTTCTGAGAAGTACTCTTTTAGTACTGGTGGAAGGTCTGTCATCGACATAAACAAACTCTGTATTATAACGTCTTTGTGGCTATAGTTTAAGCTCCATTTATTTTGCTTTCGTAAGTTATTACTATTATTATTTAACATTTTTATTTGAAAGTTTCAAACCAAATCTACTTCGTTGCTATATAGCTGCCTAGTAGGCTGAGTCATTTAATACCCAAACCCATCCTCACCCCAACCCCGGTCGTCTCTGGCCCCTTGTCGCCACTCAGTATCGCGAGTTAGACAACACCGCCCCATTATGACAGGGCTTAAGAAGTTTTCATCTTTGCTTGTCATCTCGACACAAATTAAACTGCCGCCAAGATCCAATTTTTTTTTTTTAAAGTGGGACAAGACAAACAATGCTCCGCGAGTGTCAGCTATCAAGATGCTTTTCGCTTGATTATCTCACAAATAAGACGATTTATCTCCCTTGTGTGGCATAACACAGGACATCCGTGGTGGGGGGATGACTGGGGGTGGTGGTGGTAGTCGTGGTAGGGTGGCACTCTCTGTGCTTGTGAGACCATTTAAAGCTACCCTCCAGATTCGGCTGTACGATAAATCACCCGAACATGGGAAGCTGTTAATTCGGTCCCCGCGCGGGTGACGGTTCTCTCACCCTACCTCCCTTCCCCCCCTCCTTTCAATGTAGGCATTTTAGGTTAGCTACATTTTCTTGTTCTTATATTTTTTAAGAAATTAAAACTTTCTGTGCGTGAGAAGCCGGTTTCTTGCCCATATCTCCTGGGCATTTGCGAACACCTATTACCACCTATCGACCCTCCCCATCTTGTCCATTTGTTGGCGCGAAATAATTAAAGCTTGAAATCATCCACCCTAGGTCTACGAGAAGTGGAGTCGCCAAGGAAGGCCTTTGAAGTAGGCCATTCAAGTTCGGCTGAAGAATAGTTGTGAAATATATGGCGCTGTTTATTTCTACAAATATTTTCTAGAGTTTGCTTGTTGATATACTGAGTTAATCTTACTTTTATTAGTGAAATTTGAAGGATCTAGAAGAACTGTATGGTTACTTTGGTTTAATATAAGTTTATTTTTCTGTTAGGAAGAAAGGATTCCTCCACCCCTCTCCGGAGAAATATTTTGTGCGGTTTAAAAAAACCCAGGTATTTCCTCCAAAACCTTTCTCCCACTCTTCCTGCATTGCATTACTGTTTTTAAAGCATTAAGTTTGTTTATATCCAGAAACACGTTTAACACTGGCGGTTGAAGAACTGTTATATTTTAGATTAAATATTGGACATTGGAGAATTTTCATATTTCAGAAGCACATTCTTGTAAATAATTATCATTGGAAATTTAGGAAACTGCTCACTCAGTTTCCATTAGGTTAGCGAATCTAGAATATTCGTGCCTTAGGCTGTTTACTTGAAACTCAGACACATTCAAAATAACACCATAAGGAGTGCCCAATGTCGGGTCACTCTGACAATTTAGCAGTTTATATAACAATTAAATTTTAAAATATGAAGGGGAAAATTTACTCTGTCACAATATTAAATTAATATAATAAAATTGAAATTACACTTTTAAAAGCCAAAGAAATCAGGTAAAGATTACTTATTATTAAATATTATTCACATGGCGTCAGCGGTATCATGAAATGGAAGTGAAAGAAAGGAAAGAAACAATTGGAGCGGTAGTTAGTGGTGATACTGTGGGTGGTGGTATGGAGAGGAATTATTTGTATTTGAGGACTAAAGTATTAAACTATCTCTGAAGGGGTAACGTGGAACCCTTTTGTAAGGAATAACAAAGGGGACATAAGTAACATCGCAAGAGATAAAAACACAAGTTTAACTCAAAGGAAATGCAATACAAATTTGCGAGTCTCACGCGTCGCAAGTTAGAGTGTCAGACTTGCTCAAAGTGTTTTATTTACCGTCATCTGTGTTTAAATTTATCACATATATAATCGACAACTGAATGAAACAGACTCTGTACATCCATTAAAGAAAAACAACAACGACAAATCAAACAATGTCAACAGTGGCTTTAAAATAGTTTTAAATTCCTTTTCTTTCTTTTTAACCGTTATTATCAGTAATTATAACTGATAGTTTGTCAAAGTTATTCTAATCGGACAGAACATACTGACAAACTGAATTTTCGATGACATTAATAAATCGTTGTTAACGATCATAGACTTTAATTTTGCCTGCAAGAAAATCTTCATTCTAGACCAAACAGATCAAAAGTAAATACATTTTCAGTTAAAATTAAATGGAAACAAACAGCAAGGAAAACATCAATGAAGATACCGAACAAGCAGAAATTTATACTCGAAAAACTTCATTCTCAACACCCCAAAATATCATAAGTAATAATTTTGTAATTAAAATTAAATGGAAACAAGGAGCAAAGAAAACATCAATTGGCGACATCGAACAAAAGATATAAAAGATACATAAGACGAAAGATATAATAAAAAATTCGATCGATCGTTAAACAGAAATAAAACCAGGAAACTTCAGCCCGAACTAAACAGAAATAAAACGAAGAAATTTCAGCCCGAACTAAACAGAAATAAAACCAGAAAACTTCAGCCCGAACTAAACAGAAATAAAACGAAGAAATTTCAGCCCGAACTAAACAGAAATAAAACCAGGAAACATCAGCCCGAACTAAACACAAATAAAACGAGAAAACTTCAGCCCGAACTAAACAAAAATAAAACGAGAAAACTTCAGCCCGAACTAAACAGAAATAAAACCAGTAAACTTCAGTCCGAACTAAACAGAAATAAAACCAAGGACACCTCAGTCAAAACTAAAGAGTAACATATAGCAAAACAAAGTTATGCATGGACACTCATATGAGATAGTGATAAAATGACACTGATTAGTGGTTAAGTAATTAGGTGACGGTGATGAGATGACAATGATTAATAGGATAATGATAAAATGACACTGATTAGTGGTTAAGTAATCAGATGATAGTGATTAATGAGAGAGTGATAAAACGAAACTAATTAATAGGATAATGATAAAATAACACTGATTAGTAGACGACAGTGATTAATGAGAGTGATAAAACAACAATTGATTAATAGGATAGTGATAAAATGACACTTATAATAGGACAGTGAACAGATGACATTTTCGTAATAAGACTGTGATCACGGGACAGATGAGTGAGTAGTATTTAGATGACAGAGATGAGCGTGAAGGTGCCATGCATGAGATTAATAGTATTTGCATAATATTAAAGTGGGGTGGGGGGAGTATTAAATGACAGTGATTGGTGGGCTATTTTGAACTGACAGATGGTCGAGATCGTGTTCAGCTGACAGTTATTAGTGGACTTATGTTGAATTGACGTCTGGTCGAGATCGTGTTCAGCTGACATTTATTAGTGTTGAATTGAAGTCTGATCGAGATCGTGTTCAGCTGACAGTTATTTGTGAAATTCTTTTTTTTTTCGTTTTGCGTCAATTATTAGTATAGTACTAAGTTAGCATATGAGTTAGCATAATGTCGCAGTAGTGTTAATATAAAAATAGAGAAGAAAGTGCACATGCTAGCGTTAAATGGGACAATTATCATGTGACATAAGAGTACATAATGATCAGATGACAGGTGACCTTCAGTTTGAAAAGTTTTTTTTTTTTTTTTAACGCTTGAATGTCGTGCGATCGACGTGAGTGTGTGGCAGTGAGTGAATAAGACAGAGTGCAGATATCACATGTGATCTATTTTATCTATTAGCAAATGTGTAACGAAAGAGTTAAGATGACGGAGATAAGTTAATGAATGTTCAGATGATTGAGACAGACACTGGCCAGTGTCACATGTCTATTCTCTGGAGGTGGACAGTATTCAGATGACGGAGATGGTCAGAGAAGTTCAAATGACAGAAAGAAGTCGGGCAGTGTTTAGATGACAGAGGTGATCAAGCCGGTTGGTATTTAGATAACGAAGATGAATGGGTTACAGAGATGAAAGAGATCTGATGAATACCCCCGTTACAGAGATGGATGTAGGTGGGTCGATATTCAGCGGAAAGATGAAACTTACCAAAGTTTGATAGCAGAGATTGCTTTGTGCATCTCATTACAAAAGACAGTCCTTGTGTTAATAGGGCTGTGTGTTTCTGTACTACTCCATGCGATAATGAAAACAACAAAAATATCTATCAAAGTATCTGAATAAAACTTTCACGTTTTACAACTGTAATGTAATGTTTTGATGCCTGAATCACTCAAGAAATATGTAAAATAAAAATTGAGTGTGTTTATTCTGCCATACCATTTAAGTAACAACTTCTTTCCTATTTTATAGTGGCTGATTAATTAACAGGATGATCAAAAGATTGAATTAAGTTAAGATAATCAGCGTAGTGTTAGTTGCAGGCACACTAATTGATATATAGAGTTATCCTTCGCGATATACTATACAGTGTGCGAATATCTGTGAAGAGTTAAAAGATTAACTGCGCATTATATTTCCTTACCTATCCCCCTTTCCTCCGTGTATTAACTTACCCCCACCTCTTTCCCTTCTAACCGCACTTTTTCCTCTGACTTTTCTTTCGTTTTATCAAGCAATGCAAAATAATAATGCAGTCAAATGATTGACTGAGGGTACAAGATATGAATAGATCAATCAACTTTAATTTAAACAGTTGAATAACAACGCAGTACATAAATTACACACAAACTGAAATTTATTAAAGCGAAAGCCCCCCCCCCCCCAGCCTTCTCTCTCTCTCTCGTTTAAAAGGAAGTAACGAAGAAAGAAAAACAAGATGCAATAAAACGTTGCATAAAAACTACTCCGGCGCCAATAGTCTCTCTCACGTCTGTGCGTCAGGTAGCCGCAGCCCTCGCCATTGTTACGCAAACCACGTCACAGAGATGGCGGCAGCGCTGTCGAAGGTGGCTCCACCTGGCGTTATTTACCGCATGGCGGTGCCAGTGCACAACTTCGCCATGCCGTCGCCTGCACGCCAAGCTGTAACTCGGAGCTTGCGCCGTCTGTTTATTTCACTTTATGTATGAGCCGTCTGTAATCAGGACAGGATCTTTGGAGAACTACATTTCAACATATCAGTAGGATTAAAATGATGAACTTGTTGTGGAGATTTATCAGCTCCAGACTAACCAGCCAAGAGAGTGGACAGTTCGGTTAAACCCGTAAAAAAAAAGTATTATTTCTTGTATTGGAGGTTATATGTCATTCTTGAGAGAAATTAAGGTTATACTGGATTTTCGTTGGGAGATAAGATTAAAGATAAAAAATAAAGCGGTCATCGACTGCAATGAGGACTAAGGTGCTCTGCGGCAGTTAGGAGAGAGGCACGTCCACCGCCGCACGACGGCACGCACCTTTGCCCGTGTGTTCCGTTGAGGGTCCTCTCTAAGGTGCTGCAGTGTATCTGGGTACGGTGGGTTGACTGAGAAGAGATGACAAGTGGCAGGTAGCGGTGGCGGTGCAGTCGCGGCGCAAAACCAGTGAATGTTGAGGATTTATTCGCGACGTGACGGTAGCCATGGAAGTGCAGTCGTAACTAACAATGTGCGTAGAGCCTCGACGTGGCAGTTCTCAGTGAAAGCGCATCCATGGCCTGACACTGTACCGCGTAGCTGCGGTCATAATGTGAACATGCACTCATGATGCTGTCTGCACGATAAGTCAATCAATCAATCAGTCAATAAATCAGTCAATCAATCAATCAGTCAATAAATCAATCAATCAATCAATCATACATTTAATTGAAAGTTTTACATTACTCTCCATGAATTCTCAGAGAGGGCAAAAGAGACGACGGAGAGATTTATATTAAGAGAGAATAGATCTAGATCTATATATATCCGTGGAAAAGCAAAGTAGTAAAATGAATGGCCTTATTTTCTTTTTAATTTTCTGGGAACTATTTCGTCTGGCAGCGGCCCATGTCTGTATCTTTCCGATTTTTAGGGATCAGAAGTAGAAAATATGACAAAATCACAGCACATTTAAAAAAAAAAAAAGAAAAATTTCACCAAATTATTCCACAGTTGAAAGCATTCATTTGAAGAAATATTATTCAATAGATGTGTGATTAGTGACTATTGTGAACATTGTTTTTTAAAGTTGTAGGTAAAAAGCCTCAGTCCTTTTCAGGGCAGACGAAAACTCCTCTACTGCCCACTCCACCAAGCCTCAGTCCTTTTCAGGGCAGGCGAAAACTCTCCTACTGCCCACTCCACCAAGCCTCAGTCCTTTTCAGGGCAGGCGAAAACTCCTCTACTGCCCACTCCACCAAGCCTCAGCCCTTTCCAGTGCAGGCGAAAACTCCTCTACTGCCCACTCCACCAAGCCTCAGTCCTTATCAGGGCAGGCGAAAACTCCTCTACTGCCCATTCCAACAAACTGCAGTTTAAGCAACCTTGTGCCAGACAAAGAAGATGTGAACGGCCCCCTTTGCTTCCATCCAGAGCGCCTGTCCAGGCTGCGACAGTTACAAGAAAAGAGAAAAGAAGAGGTAAAATATTTACAAATAAAATACGGGGAACATTGGACAAAATACGATTGCGAAATCCTCTGGCCAGGAGAGGACGCACCGATACTTATCACCTACACCCGCACTCTCGAAATCAACAATGAAGATATTAAATAATCATTTATTCATCTGCTGCAGAGCCTTTTCGGAAGACGAAAATATTACAATACAACATGGAAAACAGGAGAAGTCAATCTCCCATCATTGCTTCAAAAATCAAGGAAACACAAAACACAAAAGATGACGACAAACCAAAGAAAACCAGCAATGAAATTAACAGGCAAAAAACGACGAAAGAAAACAAGGAAAATCGCACCAAATCAGCTGATCCCCCAAAGGAGGAAGATAGACCGATAGAACTCGCGGTAACCATCGATGAACTTACAAGAACATGAGTGGCTCCTGCCCTCTCACCACTACCCGAGTCACCTCCAAGGGCCGCTACAATAACAACGCCGACGACGACCACAACAGATGGCCAAAATAAAAACACAGAACAGAGCTCCGAAACAACGCATCAGAAGACAACACCAAGACCAACAACAACAAGAACCGTAACAACAACATCAGCGCCACCACAAGAACCACCACCGACAACATCGACAACAATGGCAAAGGCGCAGTGACTATCAGTACATGCAGTGGGATTATTACAATCACTCCATTGCAGATATGATTCAACTGATGCTTGATCTTCTATACTGGCCACCAGCACACACCTTTGTACAACCCAACGGACGCCGGGGACAACATCAACAACAGCGCCGACAACAGCAGCGCCAAAACCACTAAGCAGAAAAGGGGGTTAGATATCCTGGGCGCAAATACACGCAAAGTACAGACCTGGTGTGTTTCTAGCTTGGGCTCTGTAAAACATCCCCCCCTCGCCAAAACAAGAACGGCGAATACAACAACAGCCGACCTCCACCGATCAAACATGCCGACATGCACCACAACAAATGAGCGATCCACACCACCAACGCGCACGGACATACACTCTACCAAAAATCACCGACAGACACCACAGCGTCAAGACATTCGAATTTCCACTACCACAACAACATACAAAACGAGCCACAAACTTCAAACACGTACAGAGAGACAACACCAACTACCAAACACTACAAGGAAGAAAACACAAACAAACAAACAAACACCACCACCACCCCACCACCCCAAAAATATACAAAACATCGACATCTACTCGACACACATACACCCCACCCTCACCCCGCCCTCTCCGAAATACATGTTTTCCAGTCCAGAACATTGATTGCATTTGTTGCTCAAACTATGATACCTGTAGTTTAGATGATACAGGTATTGCATAGGGGAAATGAGGACTTGTTTAACCTCTCTTTTATTCTCTCTTAACTCTGTACTTCTCTCTGCATATTTTCTTGACATTGTAGTATCTCTAGGCATCTATATTCTTATTCCATTGAAATAACGTTTTTTTTCTCTTCTTCTTAGTAGTAGTAGTAAAGTCGGACTGTTTTATATCTTTTCTGTATGTGTGGTAGTAAGAATTCAGTAAGATAATCGTGTTTGAAAGCTATGTGCTTGCTATTGGCCGTAGGAGGATGCATTGAAGTGCACAACCCCATGTCTGATTCAGACAGGAAACATGCAGTACGTACGGATAAATGGAAAATTAAAGAAGATCATGGGAATAAAATCACAACTGCTTTGTGATGACGGCTGTGCCACAGGAAGGACTTGCTAGTGTTTTTATATATATATATATACAGTGATTTAAATTCTAGAATTTGAAAAAGACGAAAATAATTTCTCTGACTTGTACATTAAGAGGTCCGGAAAGCCCACAATTCTGTTCACGCGGTCGACCAATGGCATATCTTGTACTTTCACTAAAATGGAAGTGTATAGCTTTATTGTAATGTTGCAGCTAGTTATACACAGTAATATGAAGATAGACAGATAAATGAGCATTTACTTTTGATGCAGGAACTACTATGAATTTTCCAATATTTTGTCTTCCTGTTAAGACTTGTAAATGAGAAAACAATATCTTAAGAAGACATGCATGGATACCACGCATACGTTTACTCTAAGTGAACAATGCAAACTTACAACTAACTCTGAAAGTAAGCAATTCTTGGTGCACTGCTGTATTTCTGCAATGAAATCATGCTTACTTCGTATGAGTAGAGTTAATGATGATGGTAAGCAGGGCTCATTAGTTAGAGTTCAATCAATGACTTGCAGTTTGCTCCACAGAATACTAGCGGTTTAAAATTATGATGAACTCTGATTGCTTAGTAATCTATAATAGAACTTAAGCTACTAATTCCATATTATGTCTGTAATAGATAAATAGTTTAGTGAGGACCTTCACTGCCTCTCAACATCAGGATGACTGACAATCACTCCCAGTCCGTATCTTGTAACATATTTCTGTATGTAATCAAGATAGATAGATGAGAGAAAGAGAGAGAGAGAGAAAGAGAGAGAGAGAGATGTTAATATTAAACAATCATTTATATCACAGTAATTGTAAGTATATGTATAATAATTAATAGCAAACTATTTGTGTAATGAGCTTATCCAAATACCTTTGGAACATAGGTTTAGGTACATTATATGTGTAATGTGTTTATCCAAATATGTTTGAGGTATAGAACATTATTTGTGTAATGAGCTTATCCAAATATATTTGAAACATAGGATTTAGGTACATTATTTGTGTAATAGGTTTATCCAAATATCTTTGTGGCATAGAGCTTCGGTACTTTATTTGTTAATGCGTTTATTCAAATATCTTTGAAGCATGACGCGGAGGTACATTATTTATTAAGTACTTGTTCATACCAATACCGCTATGTTGGCTTATTTTCTGGATAATATCTTGTGAAAACATAGTTGGAGGTTCCCGAATTCAATCAAATTTAACAAGAAATGAGCGCAATCTATTCTGTGTTTATTTTCAAATGTACTGCTTAAACTCTGCAGCACTACAAAACATTATGTTTCGTACCGCATTCGCAGATGACCCTGGAAAATTGTCTGGCGATGTGTGTTTCAAACAAGGGCTGTCACTAAATTGTCTGGCGATGTGTGTTTGAAACAAAGGGTTGTCACTGAATTGTCTGGCGATGTGTTTGAAACAAGGGGTTGTCACTGATGTGTCTGGTGACAGAGAAAGAATCACTAACAAACACACAGGTGGTGAGAAAATGTACACGAATTGAATGCGACCGATAAAAACTTTTGGTTGATTTTGAAAAAATTGCCTATTGGAGGTAAGTGTGACTACACCTCAGTATGGACGGCAATAACAGTAGTCACTCTGGTACTGCTTCAACGTGATGATGAACACTTCCAAGAGGACCCTACAGATTACAACCTTGTCGCTTGGGTTAAAATCGTTAGGTGCACACTTGTGGCTCCCGAAAGTATTCTCATGAATGGCCACATTTGCCCAAAACGATTGTACACCTTTCAGTAATTGGTAGACCTGTTATACCTGTATCATCAATGCTACTATCACTGAAAACATTTTATGACGGGCAGTTCTAAAGCTTGTGGGAGCAGGAGAAATGGGCACTAGTCCAATGATTTCTAAATGCTTTAGACAGACATAAATATAAAAAGCTACCAACCAATAAATGCAGATTTCTCTATTCACTAATCAAAATGTCTTATCTGACAAACAAGTCCCAGTTGATCATCCGAAGACAAGGCTGTGTGTGTGTGTGTGTGTGTGTGTGTGTGTGTGTGTGTGTGTGTGTGTGTGTGTGTGTGTGTGTGTGTGTGCGCGTGTGTGCGTGTGTGTGCGTGTGTGTGAGTGTGTTTTGATTGCACTTTATCTCTTCTCCTCTTTTAATTTCCTGCTCACTGTGATTTTCCCAAAATCTCAATTGAAATTCTGCCCTGGGGTCAAGAGAACACGTGCCTGTGGAATCCATGAGCTTTGCAACTGAACGTAGTAAAACAATAAAACAATATACAACAAATGGATAACACTGTGTCTTGCTGTGTCTCTCTCAGCAACTTGTCGTCTCCCCACTACTAGTCTGTTGTTGGCAAATAGGCTGTGGCTGCGCCGAGACAACATAAAATCAAGGCGCGACTTTATGTCAAACTGGCCAAGACAGTGACGCGGGGCGCCGCCTCTTGAACAAGAACGACAAGCGTGCCACAGTACAGAGGCAGACTGCAGCGGCCTCAAGTTGGCGCGCGCCATGTCAATGACAAGTCTCCCGGGGTTTATTTGGCTCCGTTATGAGAGAACTCTGCACGAATTTTGAGGTCTGCTGCTGCAGATGACTGCAAATAAAACCAATGGTTTGTCAAGACGTCATCAATTAGGTAAAATATGGGCAGTATGCCCTACACTACAACATTAATTCTGACCTAATTAATTACTTGATTTCAGTAACAATACGCACACACATTCAGCATTTAAATTTCTTTAATACATTGTAGTAAAACAAGTGTGTTGAGTTTCTACGTAGAAGGAACCAAGTGGCACTTTGCATTTCTTTAAGTATCCTATTACTTAAATATAATACTCGTTGTTTATTAACTTAAAATATGTGCGTTCGTATTGCAGACAAATATACAATAATCATGGATAATACATCAAATCGATGAATGGATAGGTTGACAGGATATATTCAGTGTGTGTGTGTGTGTGTGTGTGTTTACCTGTCAGTGTGTGTGAGACAGACTGATATGAATAAAATGTATAAAACATGCACCACAGGATAAAGTAATACTCGAAAAAATGATGTCTATCAATTTAGGACTATCTATCTAACTATCTATCTATCTTTCTGCATCTCTATCTTTCTATCTATCTTAATATGACAGAAGTTATCTCAGTCGCAGTAATAAGTATTATTTCTGCGACTGTTCAATTTTAAAGCCTATGGCCTCGTAACTGTTGATACATTTCGGATTGAAATAAACACCTTGAAAATATATTTAAATAAAGATTTATCTGATGAGGATTTAAGACTGTATTCGACTGGCAAAAGGACTCTTAGAATTTAATCAGCGGATTCCAAATTTCTATTGTGCGTTGAAATTGAGTTGTCTTACATTGACAGGTGATGGTATTAAATTTTTTTGATTACCTATGGTGTATTATTGCTGTCATATTTGCTTTAACATTATTGTTGTCATATTTGCTTTAACATTATTGTTGTCATTTTTGCTTTAACATTATTGCTGTAGTTACTGTTTCAATACTGTTGCTGTCATTTCTGCTTTAACTTATCGCTGTCGTTTCTGCTTTAACTTATCGCTGTCATTTTGACGCGTTTATTTAATCAACAAAGAAAACAACACTGAGTAACTTAACGAAACATTCATCACACATTTATTTTGGTTCTAGTTCTTTCCTTTTTATTTTTTAAACTAATAATAATATTTATAATACCACGTCATTTTCCACCCTGTGAATGTGTTAAATTTATCTTTCAAACATTGTATGCTTACATGACAGTTCTTCGTACTAACATGTGCAAGTATAGAACAATATTTATTTGTTATTTCTCAGTAGTAACAGTGCGTTTTTCTATAACTTTGTTCCTGTTTAATTCATTTGTTGGTAATAATTGCATACGGTTATATTTTAATGCCGCTGATGCAGAAAGATTATAATTTTACTCTCTGATGTTCTATCCCAACATTGTTCATGGTGATTTAAAAATGCAGAACGCTGTATTTGTTAAGACTCGGGCGTAAATTGGACGTTTATGGTCAATAAGATACTAAAATTGTCTATGCTAATAATATATTTTATTATTATTAAAAACAAAATCTCTGAAGTTTCGTTCAAAAGTTTAGTATTCATCCATGCTCAATTTTATATGGACTAAAACCGTCACGTCAATCATCTTTTGATAGGATAGAAGAGAGAGGGGAAGGGAGGAAAGAGGGAAGGGGAAGAGAGATTGCGGTTTTCGGTAAGACGTCCTCTCAACGCATCCCTTAACACCCAAAACCAAACGCGCTCGTACGCTGATTGGCTACATTATTTTCCATGACGTGTGTCAACATGTCGGGCAGCAACCAATCGCGCATTAGAAGACATCTATCTATAGCGTCGATCAAGGCCGAGGAGACGCTGGTCGACCTCCACCCCAAGAATGTTTGTGACGTTTTTCCACGGTCGTAAAACAAACAGAGCCGACGGGAACAATAGTCTGTCCTACCCATTACCCCTTTCTTTTATAGACTACTTGACTTTTCGTTTACTTCGATTTACCTGCTTGAGACCTATTGGTTTATAACTAGTCAAATATATCTATGCAAAAACTTAAGTTGCACGCGTCTGCGAAATCAATAAATGTCCGAAGTGAACGTAGCCTTTCGTCCTGCCTCTAACCCAGCCTGACGATCTTAAGACTTCGGAACCTACGTTATGTCCCTCTGAAAAGATCCATCACTAATCATGGATCCAGAGTTTACACTTGCATCCATCAAGTTACAAATTCTGTCATAAACCACAGCCAAAAGCAAAGAACAAAAACAAATGATAATCATTCACCTCTCAGTTGTTTTCAGTAAGACTAGCAGATGTGACTATTAAAAAAATTAAAATGAAATATATTTAGCAGCATCTTTTGTTACTTGCCCTTGTTTAATTTGTGGGCTGCTGCAAACCCAGAGTCTAGCCACTTATGGACCGACAGATGAGACACTGTATGGCGACACACCTCGCCGTCGTTATTGGCCAGAAGTGCACACGCCCTAAATACAAATAAGCACCCACCCATCCATCCATCCGACACACACAGCCACACACAGCCACACACACACAAACACACACACAAGCAACTTTGCCTGTCGTCAGCCCCAAGACCACTTATCACAGGTTGTCCGACCGTAGAGGCTCCGAAAGGCCTCGGTGGCGCTGTGATCGCTTGACAAGCACACAATCACTGTATGCAAGCTCCCGTGCCCGACTGCAACGTTCAACCACACCGCCGTCTGGGAGCCCGTGAGGCAGACGTGGAGACAACTCAAAACCCTCTCCAAGCCCCACCTGGCAGGTCACCATAGGTGGCAGTATGGTGCTATTTGGTTGGGAAATTGCACATAACGTGCTTTCGCCCACAAGAATTGCGACCATGCCCACAAATGTTCACAAGTAGCATCAGTTCAGAGGTGATGCAAGAGCAAATAATTAATTTCATTACAACTGTTCAAACTATGAAAATGTTTTACAACTGTACATGGATTTGCTGTAAAATTACATAATGGATGGTGTTCAAAGAGAACGAATTAGGAAGATTTTTAACTGAAGTCTTTCAGTCAATCCATCCATGTCACTGGCGAACTGTCCGCAAATCCACAAATATTCGAAATGATTATTTGGCGGAAATCAATGAATCAACCACACACTTTCACTTACTATTTCATCTTAAAGTTAATCTTAAAGTTCATCTCACACTTTCTCTCAAACTCAACAAATGGAATTTTATTTAAGATTTCATCTCAAATTATTGAACTGAAGAGATACAATTTTATTTCGAACTTTATCTTGTGTTCCATCTCTAACCCACTAATACTGTCTGAGACAACATCTCAACGCAACATCTCAATCTACACGA
Source organism: Sinotaia quadrata (assembly GCA_028829895.1). Classification (NCBI taxonomy): domain Eukaryota; kingdom Metazoa; phylum Mollusca; class Gastropoda; order Architaenioglossa; family Viviparidae; genus Sinotaia; species Sinotaia quadrata. The sequence continues at coordinate 100,747,974 of CM054177.1, forward strand.
AAATCACTCCAACTTGATCTCATTGTTTCAAACTTAAATTACAGACTTAGTCCTTTCACCGACGAACTAACTATTGAAGAGGATTTTAAAGTAGAGCAAATCAATAAATCGGGTAATTGAATCAATGAAGCAAAGCAAAAGAATGGGCGTTTGAGAACACATTATTTTAACACTCTGAGTGGTTACAACGATTTTGCTTTATTCGTTTACTCTTGGCACTGTCCAAGACATTTCGAAAAAAAAGATGTTGACAGATCACCACCAAATGCTGCTTATGTTTAGCGTCCTGACAAATATGTCAAAGAGAATTTTTTTTTTAATTTAGAAAGGAGTTGAATGATATGTTTGTGTTATTTGTAAAGCATTGCTGCCGATAGATTCTATTAACTATCCTCAGTTAATTTCAATTTTGTTGAAGTGTAGTTTATTTGGCAATCAATTTGCTGATATATCCATTTTTTGTTGCTTTAATTTTATATGCCCCACCCCAGTTTTCTAGTATGAAGTATAACACTTGCTTTGTAACATTCTTAAATTATAAATGCGTGCAGCATTCTCCTTGTTATTTTTGTATATTCTTAATTCATGAAAAGATGTAGAACTAATTTAGCATTGTTGCTATCTTTGTGTATTTTGCATCATAATTATTTGTGTATTTTGCATCTCGATTATTTTTGTCTATTTTGCATCATCATAATTTCTGTGTATTTTGCACCATGGTCTTTGTGTATTTTGCATCCTTATCTCTGTGTATTTTACATCTCTATTATTTTTGTCTATTTTGCATCATCATAATTTCTGTGTATTTTGCACCATGGTCTTTGTGTATTTTGCATCCTTATCTCTGTGTATTTTACATCTCTATTATTTTTGTCTATTTTGCATCATCTTTATCTCTGTGTATTTTGCATCACGATTATTTTTGTGTAGTTTGCATCAACATTACCTCTGTGTATTTTACATCAACATTACCTCTGTGTATTTTACATCAACATTACCTCTGTGTATTTTACATCAACATTACCTCTGTGTATTTTACATCAACATTACCTCTGTGTATTTTACATCAACATTACCTCTGTGTATTTTGCGTCAACATTACCTCTGTGTATTTTACATCAACATTACCTCTGTGTATTTTACATCAACATTACCTCTGTGTATTTTACATCAACATTACCTGTATCTCTTCTGTGAACATTTAAGCTAGTTTGCATTTCAGTCCCACCCAAACCTGACAGCAGATTTTTTATGTACATCACGCACAACAAGGTCGAATATATTCACTTTCCTGATTCTGTCAATGTGCAATGTTTCCCAAGCAAGACTGGGGTGGGTGGGAATATATATTCTAGGAAAATCCAAGAACATGCTAAATCTTATGAAAGGCTTCTCGCAGAACAGATAGAATAGCGATATCCGTCAGTCAGCTAACAGAAGTCGGCCTCCAACTAATATAAACAACTTTGGTGTGAGTCAGTATGATATTGGCCTTCTCGATGAACGCACACTTTCGCTCGTGCACCCGTGGGATAACAAACGTTTAATTTTTTTAAAAAAAACTAAGTGTCGTTGACATGTGTCAAGCACCAGCCGGCAGACATTAATCGCAAACACTGAATTACAAGATTGGCAGCATAGATCAATGCCAAGGTTGGAAAGAAAATAGAAAGAAAGTCTTGAATGGATTTTGGTCTTTGCCTAAAATTGAGAAAGAATGGAAGTGTGTCATTTAAATGTATGCGAACGAACGATCGTCACTTATTTTTAATTTCACCACAAGTGTTTCAGGATTGGTGAACGGGGAGGTTGGGGGTAGGGGGGGAGAAGAGTCACCGTTAAAGAAAACATCGCAAGAAATGTCACTATTTTTTTTAATGTCACAGGAAAAAACACAAATTAAATATGTATAGGTGTGTGAATGTTCGCTAGTGTGTGTGCACTGACGGATGTTGAGTGTAATGAGCGAATGCCATCGCTTGAGCCATTTTCCGTAATCCTATAAGACGTGTTCACGTGGACTTATATTTAATTGCACACAAGACTGAAGAAGAAAATTATCATAACTACAGGAATAAATTAACACTAAGAAAGGGTTGTTTTTTCTACGGGAATAATGCCACACAAGAAGTGTAATATGTTCAAAACAAACTAAATGTTTATTTACATGAAACATAATCACTTTTTGCTTGAAACACGAATATCGAACAACAGAATGTCCACATGCAGACTTAAACAGATCCAATACGTTCACACTAAATTGATTTTCATCCCAGTGGTTGGGTGGGGATCCAACTGGAAATCTCTGCTGATACTTATCTGCACCACGACGTGTCATATTTGTGCGTGTGTCTGCGTGCGCTATTTTTTTCTTGTTTGATAATTGTTTTTTTTTTTTGTTCCTTAAGGAAAGAAATTAAAAAAAAATAATTAGCTTTATTGACGTTCTGTTATTGACTCATGTACCAATGATAAAGATGTAATTTGTGTGTTCGTGCGTGCGAGGTAGATAAGAAATGTCTTTAAGAAACAAACACCCAAACAGATCGCTCTAATTCCTTTCATAATACCGTGCCTGGCACTTCGTGACCTCTCAAAACCTCCTATATTTCCCTTTGCCCTCAAAAGGGTTAGTTCCTGTATCCTGCGCCACGCGCCATATGATCACAAAGAGTTATCTTTCATGTCTCGACAATGGCTACTACAACGCTGAAGAGCTCTTGATCAACAAGAGGTAGATCTGGGTTGCCGAGGATCGAGGGGCCGAAGTTAATCGCTGGGTAAACAGTAGAGTGACTACTCAAGGCCCAATTGAGGCGTGATAGGAACCGCAGAAAGAGGCTCTCACAAAAATAAGAGGCTCCCCAGAAAAGGACAGCGAAATGTGGTTGCTTAGTGAAATTTAAGTGCCAGCACTCTATTCTAACTGAAGAACTCAAAGGTCGACCAGTGGGGTGGAAAATGTCATAAAAATATTGATATTACATGTGTATGTCCGAAGAGAGAATGCAGTTTAGAACAAATTAACTGCGTTTTACTGTACATAAGAACATGTAATTAAATACAGTATACGCGTACACACACACACACACACACACACACACACACACACACACACACACACACACACACACACACACACTCATGACACGTCGTGGTACAAGTGTGTATCAGCACGTCATTGTCATTATTGCAATCAGTTAAAAATTATAATGAATGAAATATGTACATGTGTTAAATATGCTTTAAGAAAAACTAAATGTGACTATATGTGCAGACTCAGTATGTGTTAAGTGCAACAGGTGCCCGGGACTGTTCAAACGTTTATGATGGATGCGATAGGATTGAATACGGTAATCCTGAAAGAGATCCGAAGAGTTTATGCAACATAGATGCAAATGTACATTGCGTAATTTAATGTTAGTAGAAGTGTTGGATATTGAAATGGAGACTAGGCTTTAATAATAGTAAGGTGCATTTTAAGCACGAGAGGTTGACTAGGTTTTATCTTTGACAATGTAGCATGGAATTGTGACATGCACCCCTTTGTTGCTGCTAAAGATAATTGTTATTATTAATCATCCATAAATAATTACAAAAGAGGAAGAAATCTTATGTTTATTAATGATTCTCCCATGAGACACCAATCATCTTTCACCTAGCGGATTATACGGATTAAAAGTCTTCTCCCTTCCACAGCAATAAGACAGATGTTTTACTTTCACACATTTTCGTAGATGGAAACGTCTTGCTAACAAATCCCTCTTTATACTTAATGAGCCACCATCCACCCACCATCACTCCAACATATAGTTAACAATACTATGTCGTACTTAATCTATTAAATATAAAAATAATGTCATAATCAATCCCCTAAATATAAAAAAGTAATGTCATATTTAATCTATTAAAAATTTAATATAATGTATAAATATAAAAATCAACATGACATAATACATATTTTGGATGCTTTGCTCATTTCCTTTATTACTGATGTTCACAGATTTGTCGCAGTACAGTCTGAAAACTGATGGGAGAAGTGTTTTGTTTTGTTTTTTTAAAGTTGGCTTTCACTAATGCTGAACAGTAATGATGAACACTTCGACTGTTAAGTTTAATTGTCGAATGGGATTTAAAATTATTGCGCTACCGTTATTATTAGCGTCAGTATGAATTCTTTGTCAAAATAAAAATGTATCTTTGTAGTGTGTTTCTATCGCCTGTATTTGATAGAATTGGTCAAAACTGATAAATAAATCAATTTCTTTCAAGATACAATATTACTCTTGACACTATAACAATGACATGTCACATATATCTCTGCGGTTAATGAATAATGTCATTAGCAAAGTTCAGTAACTATGTGGCCATTATATTGTACAGTAAACATGTATGAATCAGTCAGTCTGTTTCACTGTACTGTGGAATAGCTATGTATGACAGTAAATTCATGACTCATTGCCGTATACAATAGCCATTTTTGATTCAGTAGGTTCGTGACTCACCGAAGTGTACAACAGATATATGTAGGCCTGTGGCTCACTGCACTGCACTGAGCAATTGAGTAGGTTCGTGGTTCATTTCGCTGTAAAATAGTCTTTTATGACTAAAATACGTCTTGTGGCTCAAAGCACTGTGCAATAACAATGCATGACTCAGAAGGTTTGTGACTCACTTACACAGAACAACAGCCATGTACGGCTCAGAAGGTGTGTGGCTCACAATACCAGATACGACTAAGTAGTTTTGTGGCTCACAATACCAGATATGACTAAGTAGTTTTGTGGCTCACAATACCAGATATGACTAAGTAGTTTTGTGGCTCATTTTAACATGTCATAGGCAAAGTGGATCAATAACTCTGTAGCTCATTGAATTATAAATATACAACATTCTTTGTGGTTATGTGGCTCACTGCTTCCCACAATAGGCAGTGTCTATAACGAATTATGAGGGTTAGAGATTTACTGCATGCATTTCTTGAAGTATGTTTTGGATTCTGCTTGTTCTACATTAATCCTTGATGTATGAATTCGTGGATGATGTATTAATTGTGTAAAGTATATTGAATTTAACTTGTGAGAATATTCAGTTTGTTTAACAGCATTAACAGCATTTAACATAATTTGTTTAACCACATTTTCACACTTAAGTTGTCCATTGAAAAAATAACTAAATGTAAGACTACTATCAAACTTCAAACGTACTTGTGAATATTCCAGAGCAATATTGTAAAGTCGTGGTTTATCCAATGTACTCCTACCATACAGAATACTATACTGTAATGTCACGGATTTCCAAATGTACGATTGTCATACAGGTAAAAACACTGCAGTGTCACGGATTATCAAATATACTATTACCATGTAAATAACAATACTATAATGTCAAAGATTATCAAATGTACTAGAACCATAGAAGAAACAATACTATAATGTCAAAATTATCATATGCACTATAGTCATACAAATGTCAATACTGTAAAGCCACAATTTATGACACTATGGTACTGTACTAAAACAAGTACTATAATGTCAAGGATTATCAAATGCACTAGAACCATACAAGTAACAATAATGCAATTTCAGGAATTAACCAATGCACTAGAACCATACAAGTAACAATAATGCAATTTCAGGAATTAACCAATGCACTAGAACCATACAAGTAACAATAATGTAATTTCAGGAATTAACCAATGCACTAGAACCATACAAGAAACAATGCCGTAATATGAGGGAATTATCAAATGCACTCAAACCATACAAGTAACAATAGTGTAAAGTAAGGGGCTATCAAATGCACTAGAACCATACAAGTGGGAATATTCAGATTGGGAATCCGAATCCAAAGCTAGATTCATTGATATGCTACGAGAAGAGAATACAAATGGAGATCGGTGTTTCATATTTTTAATGATTTACACGTAACTTTTCATATAAAGAAAAACAAAACAGTTTAATATTATTAAAGACTTTAGTCACCTTATCCTTCTTGGTCGTTACTGTTTCTAAGTTGTATCTGTAAAAGACAGTTACTTTGAAATTCTTGGTTCAAAATTTTTGTTTATGAATGGATTTCTTTGCCGTTGTGGAAAGGACGAAAGAAAGAAAATAACATATTCAGATCCAGTTCGCTGTAAATATGTTTGGGATTTTTTGTGGCTTGTTCTGCTTTAAATAAGAGAGTCAAAGCAAATAAAGCATTAACTACCGGAACGAAAGTTTTTATATTTACAGTGCAACTTGTTTCATTTACTAATAACAAACTTCTCGAAACTGTGTGTGCATGCATGCATACGTACACATGTGCAGGCTTGTGTATCAGTATCTCTGTGTGTCAATGTATGTAGGTGTGTGTACGAATGTGTGCGAGTTTGAGACAGTATGTGAACGTCAGTGTGTATGTGTAATTGTGTGTATGTGTTTGTGTGCATGAGTGTAGGTGAATTTTAGGGGTTGTGTGTGTGTGTGTGTGTGTGCCATTGTCTGTGTGAGTGTGTATGCGTGTGTTGGTGTGCATAAATGTAGGTGAATTTTATGTGTGTGTGTGTGTGCCAGTGTCTGGGAGCGTATGTGAATGTGTTTTGCGAGTGAGTGTGTGTGTGTGTGTGTGTGTGTGTGTGTGTGTGTGTGTGTGTGTGTGTGTGTGTGTGTGTGAGAGAGAGAGAGAAACAACAATATTAAAACTAAAAGAAATCTTTCTCGAAAGATAAAGCAAAATAACCTCTGATTAGTTCTAGAAATAGCAGCTTCTGGGTCAGAATGTCCGGCCAAATTCCCATCAAGCAGATAACGACCTAACAGGAAATTATTCAGAAGCATTTTTTAAACTTTGACTCTTACCAACATGTACAACAGACTCTCAGGAAATGCTTTCTGAGACTGTTGAAACATTGATTCATTAAAGATAATTTAAATTGCTTTGATGGCAGAAGAGAAGTGTTTTTATTTCAGACCTAAAGACAACTTACGAGTTATGCGTTCATTTAATATTTTTTAAATTATATTTTTTAGTACCGATTTACTCATGTAACTTTATAATAATTACAATACCGTTATAGAGACCTTCTAGACATTCTACTAATCAGGCGGGTTACTCTGACAATTTAACAATTTATATAAGAATTAAATTTTAAAATAGGGAGAGGCAAATTTACTCTGCCACAGTGTTTATATTACAATTTTGGAAAATCAGTGCATATATTGCAGCTTTGGAAAATCAGAATTCATATTACATCTTTAAAAAAGCCAATTACTCATATTACAGCTTTAAATAGCCAGTATTCATGTTACAGCTTTAAATAGCCAGTATTCATGTTACAGCTTTAAATAGCCAGTATTCATGTTACAGCTTTAAATAGCCAGTATTCATGTTACAGCTTTAAATAGCCAGTATTCATATTACAGCTTTAAATAGCCAGTATTCATCTTACACTTTGCAATAGAACTGCTTTGTTTTAATTCCTTGCTTGCTTTATTAACAACTCCTTTCAAAATAACCGACTAATTAACAAAATCAGAAGGACAATGATCTTTATTAATGCATTCGAAAGTAATAATATGATATGGTGATGTTTTAGTCATTCATTACTAACTCGATACAAGAAATGTGAACTATAAATCACTAGGCAATGAATATTAAGATCTCAATTTAATACAAAAAGCTGTAATCCAACATTCGACTACAATAGGGTATGCATATATGCAATTCAATAATCATGTAAATTCATACACTCAGACAACAGTGTATTCATACATACACCATTCTAATTAAATAAACAAGAAAATTAGTCAAAGGAAAAGACATGATGGGGGAAGGGAGCAAAAGAAAAGGTGGAAAGGAAAGGGAAGGAAAGGAAAGGCAAAAAGGGAAAGGAAAAATGGAAAGGAAAGGAAAAAAGGAAAGGAAAGGAAAAAAGGAAAGGAAAGGAAAAAAGGGAAAGGAAAAAAGGAAAGGAAAGGGAAAAGGGGAAAGGAAGAAAGGAAAGGAAAGGAAAATTGCGAAATTCAACTAAACATTTAGAATCAAAAGTTCTTAAAAATAGATGAGAAACCAAACATCCGTAAATGAGAAAACAAACTTTTCTAAAAATAGCACAGGAGTTATCTCCCTTCACGAGCAACTGCAGAGAGGGCATACACTGGTTTTAACAGGATTACCCACTCTTGACAATTTTTCTTTTCGTTATTATTTTTAATTGGTTAGAAATCATTCTGCTATCGCTGTTTCGTCTGCGCTTATGATACTTTGATGTTTCTGGCGGTTATAAATTGTGTGTCTAGACTAAGACCACTGAAGACGCTTAACCTGTCTATACATGGACTAATGAAAACGCGCCTTGCTTGATATCACAATGTTCGATATAAGCACAAGCAAGCGTTGAAGTTTTGAGCGTAGGTGTTTTATTTATTTACTTTTTACCGAAGAAAACTCTTTGAAAGAATGGTCAGAGGAGAGCGAAAATGAATTCATTCCCATTTCAGTACACTGAATAAAAATGCTAATACAAAACATGCTTCAGTGCGATATGATTTTAAGAGACGAATGAAAAGACAGACTAAATGAATTGGAACCAAATCTAACTGACTGCGTGTGAGAAGTTTATGTTTAAATCCCACGCAATGTTTTCATTAAAACACGTTTCACTGCAAATATTAAGGATATGTGAAAAGGTTTAACTGATCTGCAAATAGCGAAGTGACCAGTCACGTGACCTCGAAGTTCGAAAAGTGCTAACTATTTGCTGGAAGAGAATCGGTTGGATAGAAAGACGAATTAGACGATATGCATCTTTTATTAAATACGTACCCTGCTACTAAAAACGTCTAGAGTGCGTCCGTCAGTACTGGCAATTATTAAAGCTCAAATTAACACGAGAATAACCAAGACAATACTAATTAACAAAACTTGCGAAAAATTAACGCAACAATACATACACGCTTAAAAAGAGAACAAAATAATAGCTCTAATTTAATCGAGATTAATAGTTCTGGCATGTGCGAAAGTGCTCCAGGGTATCAAAATAATAATTAAATATAGAAATCTGACAGGCCTCCATTAGCTGTTGCTTCGCGTGACTTCCCCCTAATTTAGATGCTAACAAGGAGTGCTGTCAGTCTGATCACACTTCTATCTGTTTGCTTCAAAACTTCAGACATCAGTTGTCTTTCTGGAGGAGTTATCTGCCTCACTGTTAATCGTTCCTGGTAACTCAAATACAGCTCTCACCAGTCAGTAACCTCTCGAATCAAACAGGGTATCATTGTGTTACACCTGCGCCACACTAGTTATAGGTCATTATTATTATTTAATCATCCATAACTAATTACAAGTGATGAGAATCTTAATTTATGTTATTAATAATTCTCCAGAAGACACCACTCGTCTCTCTCATTTGGCGGATATGCGGGCGTCGTAAACGTTTTCTCTCTTCCACAATATTAAAGACAAACAATTACCGTCACACAACATTTCCATAGGTAGAAAACGTCTTACCAAAGGAGAAGGCAAATCTGCCTTTTTAATTTGTATTTAGTCAGCCCCCATCCACCCACTGTCCATCTAACATATGGTCATCAATATGAAAGGAAGGTCAATAAATTTAACAATAAACATATTAAATCAACAATCAAATATACAACATATGAATATAATCGAAAGAGTACTGATATTTACATCACTTCACAACAATGTTGAATTAACACTCGACAATCATTCAGTTTATCCTAGCATAGACATAAACAGTTAATAAACAAAAGTATATAATCAAGTTCATGGATATCATCATGGAAATGAGAGTAGAGTTTCTGAGAAATAATTAAAGTCAATGAACATAACCTTTTCAAAGATTCTGGTTGTCTCCTGCAAGTGTTCACAATCATGCAGTTTGCAACAAGTCACTGTCTTTCTTATTTAGCTGACTGCTCCATGTATCCCTTCTAGATGCATTACATAACTGATCTAGAATCTTCAATGAGCTCAGAATGCACACAGAGAGAATCGTCCTAAATTTCACATGCACTATCAAGCACATCAGGAGGAATGTTCTTGAATTTTCATGTGAGTTTACTCAACACACCACAAGGAACATTTAAAATAATCTTTGTAAATTCTTGAGACCAAACTCAAGCCATCATTTCTGCTGTATTGGCTCTTGGATGGAATTCACATGAATGAACTTACAGCAACATTTTTTACTGATAAGTTGACAATAATGCTGGATTCACACACCTACTTGATCATGCAGAGTACAGTAGTCACTGTAGCATGAAGAGACAAAAGAAAATGACGTGCTTTCTCTGTAAAAGTCAAATTAAAGCAGCACTAAATTTCAAGTATATTTCATCTCTAAAACTGCTTTCTCCCGTACAGACATTCTCAACTTAGAAATCTTGCAATAATTTCATTAGCCCCAAATACACAAAATAAGAAATATAGCATCGATCAAAATCCACAAGTATAATGTAGAACGTAATCAAATTAATGAACATAGAAATAATGGTTCAATTATATAAGCATTCTCTAAATCAAATCACAGATCAATAGCAAACATAGCAAACGGAATATTTTCAGTTAGTTAACTTACCATAAGCTAACAAGGACCTTTATGACTGGATTCGAGTTATGTTAAATTGAGTTGTTTACTTCCAAATTTGCCACTCATAAAAAAACCATCATAAGGAGTGTCCCAGGTAGGGCCACTTTGACAATAACAGTTTATATAACAATTAAGTTTAGAAATAGGAATAGACAAATTTACTCTGCAACACATGCTTGCCAATTTTTGTATAGAGTTCCTTGGCGAAAAATGATAACTGGTTTGTTATAACACAACGTTTTAAATTATTATTCTCATCACATAGCAATGCAATTTCTGCAAGGTCTTAGATAGATAGATAGATAGATAGATAGATAGATAGATAGATAGATAGATAGATAGATAGATAGATAGATAGATAGATAGATAGATAGATAGCAAATATGACAAGATCTATTATTACTATAAAAGGAAAATACTAGTTTCCTGCTAACACTATCCTATACTACTGCTGATCATTTGTTCATCCTGCAAGGTAATAACATTTTGTACTGTGATGAAGATGAAAGAAAACGTTGTTTCTGAGAAAGTCTGAGCTGAGTTTACCAGCGACTCATCGTGACTCCAGTGATCTCAACGCTGACTCTAGACACGCGACACGAAAGACTTGTGTCAACCCAACTAATCCCTAAGTCAGTTCTCAAGGGTCTCTTACCGTTGACCCTGTCAACAATGGGGATTTAGGGATCAGGGCAATCTGAGAAATCTTAGAGAAAGTGGGATGGACCTATTTTCACGTGGCAATGTTACTCATAATTGCCATGGCGACGTTTAGAGATTCTTGTAAATTTTCAGAAGGATAAATAAACAATTGGATTGAACAGAAAGACCCAGTCAATCGATCCAAACCAAAATAAAAAAAACCAAATCACATTTTTTACACCACTCACGTCAAACCAGTGACGTCATACCACTCACATCCTGCCATGGGTAACATCACTCTCTAAACAGGCATCAAACCAAAATCAAACTAAATCAAACCAAATCAAACCAAAATAAATAAAACGAATCCAATCTAAATCAAACAAATCCAAACTAAATCAAACTGTAGAAGAGTAAATTTGTCTATCTCTACTTCTAGACTTAATTGTTATATAAATTGTTAAATTGTCAAAGTAACCTGACCTTGGGCACTACTTAAGATGGTATTTTGTAGACTTGGAGTAAATAACTCGAGTTGAGAATAAGCCAGAAAATTACTGATGTAATCTAAACCACTTTCAACTGGTTTAGTAGGTTTTTTTTTTTATTATCTAATGGTTAAGATTTATTAGAACGAGACCAGCCAATGGGCTGAGATAAAAAGTTTTTCTGCTGTAAAGAATTCTATTTTCTAATCACTTTGAAATTGGAGTGGCAAGAAGTCCAGTAATGAAAGGCAGCCGCTAGCGTAATGGGAACAAGCAGCCTTTACCTGAATCTCTCAGTTTAATGATTTATAAACCACTACCACCATGGTAGATGCAAGGAGTATCTATCCTCAGTGTGTAATTGTAAGGAATACACTGCACTCTATTGATGTAAGGTGGCGTGGTATGCTGACTACATCGTGGAATTTCTAGTACAAGAAAGTGACTGGAAATTGCTACAATTATTGTCCTGCTTGATGGAGCTAATACAGCTGAACGCCAGATTAGCTTCGAGAAAGAATAGTGGCATCAGTGCTCTACAAATGTGCAAGAAAAACATGGAATTGACTGTAATAACGCAAACAGTAAACTTCTGTCTTTGTTACAAAAGACTGTGACAGACTATTGAGGCAGCACCTAAACCAATTTAGTACAACTATTATTGCTTATTTCTAATAATTCCATTTCTGTTCTCTGATAAGAACTATCCTGTAATTTGTATTGATACTGATCTGTTGAATTATGTATTAGGGTAAGAATGTATAGTTATTGAAATTATTTGACCGTAGTTTTGGAAATATTGAGGTTAAGTAATCTTTTTTCATTGAATTTCTTATATGTATATTTGATTGTTGATTTAACAAATTTATTGTTAAATTTATTAACCTTCTTACAAAACATTGATAAAATTATGTTCCAGAAGAATGTGGGAGGATGCTAAATATAGATTAAAAGACGGATTTATCTTCTCCTTTAGTAAGACGTTTTCCACCTACTAAAATATTGTGTAACAGTAAATATTTGTCTTTTATTGTTGTGGAAGAGAGAAAACGTTTACAGCGCCCGCATTTTCCGCCAAGTGAGAGGGACAAGTGGTGTCTGCGGGAGAATTATTAATAACATAATTTAAGATTCCCATCATTTGTAATTAGTTATAGATGATTAATTAAGAATAATAATCATAACCATTAACGGCGTTAGCGTCACAAACAAATCCAAACTAAATCAAAGTAATCCAAACCAAACAAACTCGCCTAACGTCAGATGACACTGAGTTTTATTTGTTTGTCAATACTCTGTGCTACCTCTCCTTAAATTATTAAAGTTTTCTTTTTATTACTATTTCAAGCTTATAAAAAAAATTAAATTACACAATAGTTCATCTGATAAATTACATTATTTTGCGGTGTTATCAGAGGTAAAATTTATAATAAAATATGGATATAAACATATATAAATTACTATAAAGTAAAAACATATAGAAGGAAACAAAAGAGAAAGAAAACAGAGAACAGCCAAAGAAGGGGAAAAAGTGTGAAAAAAAAAATCTAAACTTTACATTAAAAGCTCCTGTAGATAAAAATAACATGAACCATTGTCTAAATGTACGGTGAGACAAGTGACTTCAATGAAAATTTTAATACACATTTTTTTATTAGAACCAGTGACGGGTGTACTGACGTTGAGAATATGTTTTTTAAAAAATCATTTATCTCGCTATTTTGTAAATTATTATTTTAATAAAATGAAATACAAATATGAGTGCTGAAAGGAACACAACAGAACATCTTAATGAAACCAACGATATAGAATATATATGATACGCCACCTCCACCCCACCTCCCACTTTGGGTATCCACTATGCTCTGGTCCCGGAGGTGTGGGGGGGGGGTAGAGAGATTACGGAGCCCCCGCCATCACCACCACCAAACCAACGATATTTAAATGAAAAATCTTCTCTTTGTCTTTTTTTTTTACGCGAAAGCGGCGGAAGCCGGAAGCGTTCCCCACATTAACTTTGTCTTTTTGTTGCTTAGGTGTATGTTACCGTCTTAGTTTTGAAATCGGTAATTAAATACTTGCAGGAACACTTTTAAAATGTATTAGAATACACGCATTATTAAAACCGATGATACCCGATAAAAAACATGATTTTATTTACGTGTCTTGTCGATGTCTACCAGGATCGATGTCGTTTGAGAATATGAAGTGATGTCTTCTGTACAAATCCCCCATCCCACAACACACACACACACACACACACACACACACACACACACACACACACACACACACACACACTCTCTCTCTCTCTCTCTCTCTCTCTCTCTCTCTCTTATATTCGTCATTTAATTTATGGCTGCTAAGTTACAGCTTCTATAGAAAACAACAACAGAACCACTTCCACATATTCTCATGAAGGCTCCGGAGAGACTAGATTGAACTTCTTGATTTTTAGTGCTTACGTTTGACTGAACCTGTTACCACCAAAATGTAACTCTCTACTTCTCTTTTTGAGTAGAGTTTCGTTCTGTTTTTAGTCTTTGCTTTTTAAAGAATTGTGTGTATGTTTCGGTGGTGGTGGTTGTGGTGGTGGTATGTGTGTGTTTGTGTGTGTGTGTGTGTGTGTGTGTGTGTGTGTGTGTTTGTGTTTGTGTTTGTGTTTGTGGTGATAGTTATGGTGGTGAAGGACGGTGGCGATTCAGAACACATAAATTTAAGCTATCAGAAGTGTGTCCTTTCTTACTTTTATCACCAAATTTGTAAGAATGTACCTGAGCATTTTTTCATTTGTACTATATGCACTTCCCTTTTACATTTAGTGATCTTTTTATATGAAAGATTTTTTTTAAAAATAGGTTTAAAATAACTCAACAGTTTCTACTGAACTTTTACAACCCCAACAACCCTGATAATAATAATATACGAATGGTACATTCAACACAAGACCAACATTTACAGTCGCATTTATCCAGTTCAACAACATAGCTTGTAGTTTTAATTTACCACACTCCCTAACCCGATACATGTGAGTCAAATCTCTCTCCCTCTCTCCCTCTCTCTCTCTCTCTCTCACACACACACACACACACACACACACACATACACACAAAGGGAAGAGAGTAGGAAAGATATATACGGAAAGATATATATAGTAACACTTCATGCTGATTGGATCTAGTTGATTTCAGCTGAAAGCCGCACGCATTCACAGACATCTTTGCATCAAACAAGATTTATTACCCATGAAATCTACCCCAGCCGTTGCGGTAACATCCAAAGTGAAAGTGACTACCCGCTTCAGAGGATGGCAGTTCTGGCGATCGACATCCCGAGGGCGGGATAATGACACGTCTGTACCCTGTAGCCCGGCGCCACGTGCTTTCCTTCTGCTACAATTAATTGTCAGTGTGACAGTCATCTATCCGACATGCATTAGTTCTAATCTCAAGTCCGACAACTCCAGGTTGCTGGCCTAGGGTTGACTTCCGACGGTTCTCACGCCCAAACCGTTTGTCTGTCCTTACTGATTAAGATCGCAAGATCGCATGTGAACTTATTTGCTCTTTGCCGCTTTCACTAACATTTGTTGCCTTGAACAAAAGAATTTCTTTTAAAAGATGTCTTAGAGCTATTACGAAACCGGATAATAAAATATTAGGCATGCATGTATGCGTGCGTGCGTGCGTGCGTGTGTGTGTGTAATTCTGAGTGTATGTTCATGTGAGCTCAGCTTTATGTGCATCGTGACCAGTCTAAAATAAAAATATTAATCTTAATTTGTATGTAATTTGCACCCATTTGACTCAAATATGTTTGCTTCACCCCAGTCTCTCTCAAGGTACCTAATCCATTTCTTTCTTTACAATTTATAGCACCGTAACTATTTGTTATCAACACGTTTGAAAAGAAATATTTTGTAAGATTTTTGTGCAATTATAAACAACAAACCATGTTAATAAAGGTTGTTATACTAAATAAAAATTATAAATCGCCTGTGGAGCGAGTCTAGATCAAACGGGGACAAGAGTAAAGCATATTATATATAATTTTTAAGAAAATGTGTTTTCAACTGATATGGCACCACCTTTCAGGCTTTCGATAGATTCTACCATTGTTTACATCAGACTTACAACAACCAAACATTCAACCAGCCAAACAAATAAACAAACCCACAAACATCGCGACAAATCTGTCAGGCAACATAATTTTGTCTTTACCGAATTGAACTTGACATCTATGTGCAGGTCTTAGGACTTAGCAAGTAAAGTTCGACTGTGCTAGTAAGACTTGGGACTTGGCAATTACGATTCGACTGTGATTAGTAGGACTTGGGACTTAGTAAAACGGTTCGGCTGTGGCTTGTGGGACTTACGACAGCAAGTAGGGTTAAGGTCCCACTGCGGTTAGTAGATCTTAGGACTTAGAAAAAAGAACGGTTCGACTGTGGCTAGTAGGACAAAACAAGGAGGGTACGACTATGGCTAGTAGGACTTGGGACATCACTAGCTAGAGGGCTCGGCTGTACCCAGAATGGCCTAATCTATCTACACTTTAAAAAGAATCAACAGCAGGTAGAATGACTCACTATCATTCATAAGCAGAAAGGTTCAGTAATATATTTTAGACTTCGGAGTAAGCAGCAGAGTTCAGCGGCTTGTTTGAGTCTAATTACATGAGTAAAAACAAAATATAATTTTAAAAAGTTCATCCGGGTACCGCACCAGAGTAAAATCAAAATAAAGATATAATTATAACTATTGTTTATCTCGTCAGCATATAATCTCAAGGGCATAAACGAACTAAGTAAGACAACACGAAATGAAGAGAAAGCAACATAAATTAGTGACGAAACAAACGGCGACACACAAAACCAGTTCTAATGTTGCTTTTTACGATGACGTCTCATTATAATTAATTGCTATTGTTGCTTTAACTAGGGCATGACCATTAGAAAGCTATCTTAATGTGGTTTAAGTGTAGTATAGCCTTGGTCTTAAATCTTGAATAAAATTATATAGACATGCAAGCGTGTCAGTCAGAGTGTGTGCTGAATAATAGTATAAATGGGAAAAGACTCCTTTTTGCTCCTTTATCCAATTTGTGAAAAGGTCAACTGCAGACATTTGGGTAGCGATAAGAGAATATTAAAATAACATCAACGTTAGCTTACCTAAAAATTTTTAAAATATGACACACGCCGCATTCTAGCTATCTCTAGGTTTCTTTAAATATCTATCTATCTATCTATCTATCTATCTATGTAGGAACTTAATATGATGACTGATTAAAAAAAAATTGAAAAATGACAAAAGAAAATAACTGCAAGATACAATTGGGTTTTACCTATAATGTTTAGCTTTAGAAGACTGTACTAATTCTAATTTATTGATTTATCTTTCCATGGAACAGCTGGATCTAATTTTGAATTTCTGGTTTATTACACTGAAGAATGAATGCAAGGGACACAACCGCAGTAGGAATAAGGAAACTTGC
Organism: Sinotaia quadrata; assembly: GCA_028829895.1. Taxonomy (NCBI): domain Eukaryota; kingdom Metazoa; phylum Mollusca; class Gastropoda; order Architaenioglossa; family Viviparidae; genus Sinotaia; species Sinotaia quadrata. Next base: position 100,765,200 of record CM054177.1, read on the forward strand.
GGTTATAGTTGTTGCGTACCTTGTATTGTTTGCAAACGTCCGGAAAGGCAGGTTTAAAACAAAAGAAGGCCTATTATTTGACGTCAGAAAATTCTACTATGTTTCAATGGAAAAGGGATATAAATATCTGGGGATACTACAACATCAAGAAAATATGCAGTGTAAGTAAAATCCAAATTTAAGAGAGAGTATGAAAAACGGGTTACACAAGCCCATGTTAAATGGGGCTAACAAAATACAAGCTCTTAATGCATATTTAATACCCATAATCAGCTGCACTGGACGTAACAAAAAATTAAATAAATTATCTGGACAGAAAAACAAGAAAACCACTCACCCACAAAACAAAAAGTCTTACACCCAAAAACAGACGCAGACAGGCTCTATGTGTCTTGGAAAATGGGAGGCAGCGATTTCAAGAAAATCAAAGCTGTCATTGAAGGAGAGTTTATAGGCCTGGTGGACTACATTTGGAATAACAGCAAAGATTGGCCGCTGATTGAAGCAGTAAAGATGAGTGGATTTTAACAACCTCAACATACAAAGACACATGGAAGAAAACAACGAAACAGGCATTATCAAATACCTGGAGCCAAAAACCTCTCCATGGCCAGTATGTACGACAAGCTAATGAAACATCAACAAAACAATCAACATACAACTGGTTGAAAACAGAAACAGAAGTACACATAACAGCTGTACAAGATCAAGCACTAAACATGAAGTCGCACAAAACAAAATCATAAAAATCTCAAATGATTCTAAATGTAGACTCTGCAAATCCATGGATGAAACAACAGAGCATATGCTATCTGGATGCCAAGTTCTGCCTGAAAGAGAATACATCAAAAGACACAACGAAGTGGCAAAACTCATAAATAGAAATCTATGTGAGAACTATGGCATAAAAACCACAGAGAAGGCGTGGATTCACCAGCCAGAAGCAGTCACTGAAACAGTCAAAATACTGTGTGACTTCGAGATAAGAACAGATCGATTGATTTCGGCAAGAAGACCAGACATTGTAGTTCTCAATAATTCCAACAGAACAAGAACAATGAAGTTCTCAATAATTCCAACAGAACAACAATCATTCATGTCGTTGTTCGATGAGATACAACGTATTGGGACGGTATTCTAAATCAAGAGCTCAAAACATCAGAAGCTAGATTGCAGATACAAACATATCCCCCCCTCACCCCCTCAAAAGAAAATATTCGAACTACCTCCAGATAACTGAAACCGAGACTCCTAAAGGGAGATAACTGTCAAGAAAAATTAATTGTTTTTAGTTCTGAGTTGTCTCAACTGAAATAGAATTTGATTGCTTGCTAATTTAGATGCAAAATAATTAAAACTAAAAATTATATGCAGAGGTCATCTTGCGCCTTGAGCTATCAAAATTACTATTTTGCTTCACAACAATGGATTAGAGGTGGGTTGTGTGCCTGCGTTCAAAGAAACACCGCTGAATTTAGAAAGCAAAACTAAACTGGACATGCTGCGCATAGACATCTAATTTTCCGACGTCACAGACCACGTGACACATCGTTGCAGTTGATTGGTAGTACGCGAAAGGATATCAATTCACAATGAAAACCGTATAATTTAGAATCAGTTCATCAATAAATTTTTAATATAATAACAAGATGTTGTGCGTTTTTTAATATGTAGGTAATTGTTTCCGAGTTCTGCTTGAAAAATTTGTAACGGTTAATTGACCTTATCCAATGCAGCAGGCCTGCTCATTTCAAACTGTAAACAGAAAGAAGTTGTAATATTCATTCAGTCATGAACACTTTGTAGTACCTTTTAACAGTAATCTTTTTTTCTTAAATCATTACTTGTAAATGTATTACTATTTGATCAATAATAATAAAACAAATAGTAAATTGAAGCAAAAATAGATTATTGCTGTAACTGCATTACTCTGAGAAATAATTTTAAAAAAAATAAACAGCTTTGCATCATTGTTAATTGCCTTTGTTAGTATTAGACCAGTAAATTTAAAATATATTTTATTCACTGGGTTTAAATATTAACTTGTAATAGTGTGCTATATAGTGATTAATATTAACACTTTATAGGAAACAGTGATAGCAAATTGTTTATATTTCACTTTATTAGAATAATATAATAGTCATAATTGCATTTATTTAATAATTAAAGCTGTGTTAAACATAATTACCATTAAAAGAACACCCTAACAGCAAATCCATCCAATTCTAAAGCACATACAAGTGCACATACACACATACACACACATACACACACATGCACTCATGCACAACACCATGTACCTTGTTGAAAATATTCATAAACGTAAAGGAAAACAATTATTACAAATATTATAACTTTTTTCCATCCTACTTTGCAAACACCAAAAAATGGAAATCACAGGAATAAAATTAATTATTATATTTTTTCTCATATATTTAATTTCTTGGATTTTTATTAAATGTTCACTAATTGCACATGATAACTTTTTCTCGCAAGTTTTGAAATAAGCTCTAAGCTTGATCAAAGAGCGTACTGTCCAATCACGGCTCTAGGCGATTATATAATCGTACCTTGTAGCAAGCGTCAGACGTGCCCTAGTCACAAAGGAGCACAGGTATAAATGGCCAGAGGTCATGTCTAACCTATATTCAGATCAGAGGCAGGTGCCGACTGACCTAGTTTTAAAGAACCTAAGACTGCTAACATGAAAGAGCTTTATTCTTTCCAAAACAAGGGAAACTACAAGACATCTAAGACTCGATAGATCAAAAAGAGTTATTCTTCTAAAAGACAAAAGGGTCGCCTTCATGTCTAACTAAAAATAACTAAACATATCTCGAGGGCTTGGTGCTGGCCAGTCTAGCTGATCAACCTTATATTCTAGGTTTAACAATAGGAATTAAACCACAGCTATAATTATACCAGTTCCAAAACTCTAGCCATCACTTGCATGATCTAGTCCTGACCTTTACTGGCTTTGATTTGTTTAACAGCGACAATTGAGGTATGTTTTGAAAAGTTCTATTCTGTGAACTGAGAAACTGTAAAATGCCGTAATGATTTTTATTAAAATTTTATTAAGTCAAATAATTGTATTTTCATTTTCAGGAAATTTTCTCTGACAAAATTATGCATCTAGTTAAATAATCATTTTTCATTTCAGCCATGCAAAAGATTTAATTGTATTTTTATTTTGAATGATGGAGCAATTATGTGTTTCTGCTTGTTATTGTGGCCGAAGAATGCATTGGTTATAAATATTATGATATGAACCGATTAATCAGGACAGCCTTTATTAGCAGGAGACTTATGAACTCTAATAGACTGATGAATTGTTTTCTTACAAATAACTTGTAGTTATTATTCTTTTTTTAACTGTGTAAATAACCTGTTATTATTTGTTCTATTTGATTCATTGCATTTAATAAACTTTTGTTATTATCTTTTTCACTTTCACTTCTGAGTTATTAACATTTATGGAAGGAGGTACGTTGGCTTAAAGGGTGGGGGCTTTATCATTTTTTCTAAACCAAAAGTCAGTCAACAGCATACCTTGGAAAGTGACATTCTTAAGCTAATTGGAGAACAAATGAAGGGCATGTTGCATAGTGTGGTGGAGTAAATTTGTCCATCACTATTTCTAACTTAATTGCTATATAAATTGTTAAAGTGTCAAAGTGATCCGACTTTGGGCACGCATTGTGATGATATTTTTTAGTTGGAGTAAACTTCTCTGTTGGAGTATATGCTAGAAAATTGCTGATGCAATACAAACCAGTACCAACTGAAAGAGTAACTTTTTCTGACTAATAGTCTCACACAATTTCATAGCAATTTTATTCAATGGGGATGGACTGAAAGTTTCTTTGTTGAAGAAGTACTCTATTCTATTACTTTGAATCTGAACATAACTTGAGTCCAGTCATAAAGGTGATTGCTAGCTTATGGTAAGTTAACAAGACTGATAAAGAAAGAATGGACTTAAAATATTTCGAACATGATTGCTATATATCTATGATTTGAATTAGAGAGTGATTATATAATTGAACCATTCTTTCTTTGTTCATTAATTTGACTACATTTTACATTATACTTGTGAATTTTGATCGGTGATATATTTCTTATGCTGTGTGTATTAGGCTAATGAAATTGTTGCAGGATTTGTAAGTGAGAATGATTCTAAGAGAGAAAGGAGTTTAGAGATGAAATAAACCTGATATTAGGTGTGCCTTAATTTGACTTTTGCATTCTATATGATTACTGTACTCAACTTGATTTCATTGGTATGTGCATCCAACGTTGTTATCAAACTTAGCAATAAAACGTTTTGCTGTAAGTTGATTCCTGTGAATCCTGTTCTAGAGCCAAAATGATGGAAATGATGGCTTCAGTTTGGTCTAGAATTCATGAAGATTATTTTGAATGTTGCTCATGGTGTGTTGAGTAAACATACATGAAAATTAAAGAACATTCCTCCTGATGTGCTTGATAGCTCATGCGAATTTCAGGAAGATTTTCTACAATTTCCTCTAAAAGCGAGCTTTTATTGTGCACAGAGTTATAGCGTGAAAGCGGCGGAAGCCGAAAGCGCCCCCTACATTAGCAAGCAGCACAGAGTTACGATGGATTTCTCTCCCCTAAAGGGAAGAATTAAGTGTGTAGTGAATTAATAGTCTCCGACTTCCTACTTTCTCTCAGCTTAACTATCTTTTGACTACTGGATCATCTATATTCCTATCTAAGTACCCATGCCATAAACAGAGGCACTCTCCGCACTCTTAAATTAATTCCTTTTGGACTAAGGACGGACCTGGTAGACACCTGTTTTCTGATTGTCTCATTGTTAACTCTTAACTTTGAAAGAGTCGTTAACTATTTTGTATCCAAGGGTGAGTAAGCCATTTCAAAGAGGTTGCTAACTATTTTATGTCTGAGACTGAGTAAGCCATTTCAAAGAGGTTGCTAACTATTTTATGTCTGAGATTGAGTAAGCCATTTCAAAGAGGTTGCTAACTATTTTATGTCTGAGATTGAGTAAGCCATTTCAAAGAAGTCGTTAACTATTTTATGTCCACGACTGAGCCAGATATTTCACTGACAGCATCAGCCAGTGAGTTCTCTCAGTTATATTAGGTCTTCATTTTTCTTTTGTCCTAACAGACAAGTGGAAAATATTTTTCTCGGGCAGCAACGGAAGTACTGACTCTTGCCAATTATATATAAATCACACCCACTTTGTGAGGCGGCCACTAAATTTTTAAGCTCACTCTATCTCTAAATAATCACCATATATACAGTATATTGTGGTGGCGTGTTGTCCTGTATGTTATGATGACGTGTTGTCCTTTGTGTTATGATGGCATGTTGTCTTTGTATATTGTGAGCAGTGTGTTCGATTGTTGTGTATAGAGTGTTGCCTTGTATATTATGAGGTGTTTTGTCCTGTATGTTATGATGGCGTGTTGTCCTGTATATTGCGTATGAGTGTTGTCTTTTGTTGTGTATGGCGTGTTGTCCTGTATGTTGCGTATGAGTGTTGTCCTTTGTTGTGTATGGCGTGTTGTCCTGTATGTTGCGTATGAGTGTTGTCCTTTGTTGTGTATGGCGTGTTGTCCTGTATGTTGCGTATGAGTGCTCTCCTTTGTTGTGTATGGCGTGTTGTCCTGTATGTTGCGTATGAGTGTTGTCCTTTGTTGTGTATGGCGTGTTGTCCTGTATGTTGCGTATGAGTGTTGTCCTTTGTTGTGTATGGCGTGTTGTTCTGTATATTGCTTTCAATGCGTATGAGTGTTGTCCTTTGTTGTGTATGGCGTGTTGTCCTGTACGTATGAATTGTGTTCGAAAGCTTCTTTAATTTTAGCCACATTATCGCGATTGCTATTATATCTCGTCAAATGATTAAATTGTGTAAGATTCGATTTATCCTAATTACAATAAGGAGTATACAGAACAAAACTGTGATGCAAAAAATCCAGTAGTTTTATATTAAAATAATTCAATGTGTATTACTAATACACCTGTAATAATAAGTGAGTAGTATCCACCATGGCTAGCAAAGTCCTTGCTAGTTTATTTGATTTGCTTATGATTTAAGATAAGTTATAATGCAGAACTAAGTAATTTATCAAACGCCAAGGAAACAAATTAAGACCAGGCTATTTTGATCTTAGACACCCAGCCAGCTGCTTCATTCACGTTAATACTCATTCCTGCACCCGATAAAATACTTTCTTCCAGCTCACCAACCTAATCATCCCTCTCTTGTTCACACCTTTAACACTCATCCATACCTGTTGGTCACACTTTACTGGCGTAATAATATCTTGCATGAACTAAACCTTTCGCCTTAGTACTCACTATGCAAAGCTCGAGTTTAAAATTCCACCAAATACAAAATTTAATAATTTTCCACTCAATAAATAACTAGTGAGCGATGAAATAACATTATATTTTTAAATACATTACATAAATGAAAAGGTAAACTTGATTCTATCTATCTCCCCTTCTCTCCATCCATCCATCCATCCATCCATCCATCCATCCTTCCATCCATCTATCTATCTGGCGTTGAAGCATTAAAAATTTTTAAAAGCAGTTTGCCGAATAAATGTGCTGCACTTTTCCCAATTATGAGCGATAAATCTGTGTGTAAGTGTAATTGCCCGGATGAAGGAATGTGTGCGAATGTTTCACGCATCTTACCTCGACACGACAGCTGCTGCATGGCACGTGCCTTTCCACGGTCCGTTTTATTATTTTTGTCTCGCTGGTTCTGCTGTTGACGCTGCAGAAAAAATAAAGAAACGTGTACAACGACATTAATTATGTTTCGATATACTTAAGCGTGGGCTTATACATAATGGCTAATTGAAAATATTAAAAGTGAACACACTTTGATATGTGATTAGTCGACAACTATTTAATGCTTTCTTTTCTGATACCAACCTGGCGTCAGGTACATCATGTTAATTATATTTTGATAATATACTGCTGACCTATTTATATTTTTATTCATAATTTTATATATGTATTGCGGAATATTTATGTTTTAATATTTGTGATACGATTCTAGAGGCCTTGTCAATAACGGCATTTAGTTTTGATACGTAGACATACATAGTATGAATTATGCTTTCTGCATATGGATTTCATGGACACATAGTTTAATTATGTTTATATAGTTATGAAAGATGTATTTGGCAACAGATGTTTGGATTTCAATATTAAGTCGAAATTGAATCGCTACAAATTGTCCGTTTTTTTGTCTCACTGACATGGATTCCATGTCAGTTTCTATCTTTCGCTGAATGATCTTTTGAAATTTACAAAGCGACTTTTACACAGCAGTAATTAATTTCAATTTGGATGGACTTAAACGTAGCAGTAATTATTTTTATATCGTCCAGAGTGTCATGTTTACATCTGATGGACTTGTACCTAGTAGTATTTAAATTCAAATCGGCCAAACTTCTACAAAGCAGTAGAAAGTTTATATCGACCAGATTTGTACAAAGTCGCAATTAAGTTTATGTCTGCCGGACTTACCTAGAGATAATTAAGTTTATATCGGCCGGACTTAAGATAATAAGTTTATATCGGCCGGACTTTTTACAGAATACTAACTATTTGTGTCGACCGGTCTCGTAAATGCAATAATTATGTGAGGGGAGGGGGGGAGGCGGGGTTTCGACCGAACGTATTCAATTATTTTTAATATTAATTTGAAACAATCATTTTCAATTCCTTTTCTTTTCATTATTATCTTTACTCAAGAAAATTTGCAAGCATCTAAGTATCCAGTGAAAGGAAACAGTTGGATTGACATCCATATTTAATCATTGGATATTTTTACTGAGGCAACAGCCGAGAAACTGTCAAAAGCAAACTAAAATTTTAAAAATAAATCTGTGACCCCCGGCACCATTACCCGGTAACACATGTGAGCATGTACGCACGCACGCATAAGTACACGGGCATACATGCACTTATTGGCAGCCGAGACCCTGTCAGATACTTCCGCCTTTGTATTTAGGTTATGGTATTCACACGCGCTTTTAATAATAACACAGGCATAAATGTCATGTGTATTATCTTATTAGTCGTCAAAACGTCAATGCTTCGGTCTCGAAACGTCAGCGTGAGCCCACCAATCGCTGCACTCCGAGGCGATGACGTGTACAAGGAGGTGGCTGTTCCCAGTAACACGGTATCCAAGCGCTGTCGAGGTCTGGCTAGGCTAATCTGAACAGGTGCCATCAGGCCGTCTGTGTTTCAGCTTACCGAGTCGTGTAAGAGTCAGGCAGACTTGCGGACTTCATCAGTACTGGATTGTCGTTCATATTTAACGGTACGCTAATATTTTTCTTTTGTGTGTGTTTTTCCTTTCACTGGTCAACATCATGTTGGGGTATTTTTTTTGCGATCAATGTCGTATTTATTATGCGGATGCCAAAGCAGCAACGCCATATTGGTGTCGATAATTTTGTTTTGACAAAAGTGCTTTAGAATTTATTATTAATTCCAACTCTTATTATATTGTTAAATTTAAAGGAAGGTTTAGCAATAAAACAATGGAAAACACCCAAGAAAAACCAATATCTTTAGTTGATTTTACACATATTTCAACATCAGTGAACAAATTATTTTTCCAAAAGCAGTAGGCCTACATTAAAAATAAATTTTAAAACAAAGTGAGAAGTGCGCAGTCTGTCATCGTAAGTAAGGAATTTCAGTATTAATGGTTCTGACTTGCATTTTCATTTCTGCTGCGGGCGGAGGGGCTGGAGGCAGGGTGATTGCCATGTAAAATTGAACCAAACCCACACAACAAACGGACGTAGAATTCCACTGATGCAAGCGCAGTGTCGTGAGTTTAAAATTAAGGGATGCAACATGCAGTGTCGTGAGTTTAAAACTGAGGTATACATCATGCAATATCGTGAGTTTAAAATTGAAGTATACATCATGCAATGTCGTGAGCTTAAAAATTAGGTATGCATCATACAGTGTCCTGAGTTTAAACTGGAGGTATGCATCATGTAGTGTCGAATCAGACGAGACAGTTAGGCTATTTTCTTCAACTACATTCTTCATCTTGTGGTGTGGTGTTGCCTTTACACTGAAATATAGGCAATCTTAAGCAATGATTCTTTCACAAGCGTAAAACTTGTAACGAAACTCTGTAAGAAAAAAGACGTTGTAACGTAAACTTTTAACGTAACGTTACATTACAACTGGTAGCTTTTATGTCAAATGTAAAACTTGTAACGAAACCCTGTAAGAAAAAAGACGTTGTAACGTAAACTTTTAACGTAACGTTACATTACAACTGGTAGCTTTTTTTTTATGTCAAATGTAAAATCTAGAAAATAACTCAGAAATCGTAATCAAGAAAGATATTTACTTCAATTATTAAAGTTGTCTCGATATTATTTATTTAAGTTAATTAAATATACTCTCTAACACTCCCCCCCCCCCATTCTTCTTCCTCTTTCTCCTTTTCTTTTTCTCTATCTTCCTCTTAAGTCGTTGTTTAATTAGGTCTATTCTTTGGTATTGTAAAGATAAGAAGATAGAAATAATACAGTAAGTGCCTCAGCACAATCATGTAATATAATGTTTGTTTTCGAAAATTCGTTTCTACTGTTTGAAGCGATTAGGTAAGGTCAAGGTCGCATATCAATAAATGTGTTGTCATTCTCACGGTTACATATCAGTATAAGCAAATTCGTGTGCAGCGAAATTTGAGGCTGATTGGATTCTGTGTGTGGCATGTGAATTTAGTTTGCGCATGACTAACTGAAATTATAGTTTGTAAAGAGGGTGGGGGTCTAACTGGTATCAAAACCGACCACAAGATGTAGTGCAAGCAACCAGTCAAGATGGACAGATGGAAGTATTTTCCTTTGGCGACTAATCGGTTGCTGCATACGAGTCAATGAACAAAAGGTCAATGTCACGCTGTATCGTCTTGCGTTACTAGTGAGCAAGTTGACAGGCAACATATGGTGTATGTTGGATATCAATAGTCTCCTGTCTTTCTTTCTTTCTTTCTTTCTTTCTAGTTTCCCCCCCTCTCTTATTACAGTATTCAGCTCACATTCTAAACAAGCAAGCAGTAATGAGAGAAAATAAGAGATGCGTTGGGTGGTGAAAGTCATACAGCTAGTTGGGTTCATGAATAGCTAGCTAGCAAGATAGACAGATGGATAGATAGACAGACAGAGAGACATATAGACAGAATTATTTCACTATGATGGAACAAAGGGCAATGATTAATCTTGCATTCACCTCAAATCATGTCTGGTTTCAAACCACACACATACACACATACATAAACATACAAGCGCAAACACACCCACAAACACAAACAAACAATCATAAAACACCAACCACACCCACACCCACAACCCCTACATAACACTGTCACAGTCTGATAAAATTGTCCGACTTCGTGACCCACTTGCCTTGTTTACTTCAAATTCGAATATTTGAAACCCTTGGCCCTTTGTTCAAAGCTTCCTTTTTCTAGGTGCTTCTAGAACAGGTCAAGATGTTATGTAACTTTAGGACCATTGTCCAGTTCTCGAACCAACCACATGCTTTGCGAACAGTCACGTGATACGCAATATACCTTTCTATATATGTACCCACACGCTTCCGCTCCCTCACTTCGAGCACATTTTAGCTAATTCCATCAGCTTACTCGGGTCGTGAGAGGCAGCCGGCGCCATAGAGAATCAAGGTACCCTTCGACTTCTCTCAAAGGTATCATTTTATTTAATAGTATTTGCCTATGTATTGTTTAAGTATGTATTTGTGCTATGTATTATATGATTTCCATATACACTTGAGCATGGTTCAGAGAAATAGCTGAAAACCTATATGTTACGGAATATAAATTTATTGTAACCATTTTTCCATTTCTGTACTTTAATTTATATTGTTTTAATTCACTAAGAGCCAGAATGCTGCGCTCGATATGAATTCTTCATGTAATTCAATTATTGCGTGTAATTTTAATTGTAAATTGTGAAGCGCTCTGTCGGCTTGAATTACCCCTTGTATGAACATTAATTTAACGTTGTATCTATTTTATTGCTTCATACGTCATGACTGTTAAATGGAACACATGTGAGACGATTATATTTTTTCTAAATCTAATTGTAAGCGACGCGAGGTCGAAACTCTTTGTTCAGCGCATTTAATTGAGCCATGCCTAAGTAGGGCTGTTAGGTTGAGAATTATATCCAAACACGTTGCACCCACAGGTCGGCTCATGGTTCATGTTCACCCATGCCTCACCTGCATTAGCTTATTGGTGTAAGCGTGTCGAAATCCACTCTGAGGGCCATGCTGCAAAAATTCCAGTTCCTAGCCACTAACAAAGGGACATCATTCCTTATGCACCACGTGTGTCGTTAAAGGGGGACTGAGGGAACGAATCAGCATGACTGAGTGTTGAGACCAAGGATACAAGAATAGAGCTAAGTGCAAAATCAAGTGTACAGATCTCAAAGGAACACTTTCCTGGCAATTTAGATTGACAAAAATCAGGCATAGGCGCGTAAAGACAGAGTGAAGACTATTCGCGTTGCATTCGATTTATTGTTAATTTGTTAAACTTTATTAAATCTTATTTTCTTTGTTAATACCTCTTAGTAGTTGATTTCTATGCACAATAGACCAATTAGATTAATTCTTAGATTTGAATGGGGGCGGATGAGCAGAAAGATTGATGACGAGTGCATATTAATTTAGAGGGATTTAACTGTTTTCAAATCTAGCTAAAAGTTCGCAGTTTATTAGTCTGTAAATTTGTCGTCTGAACTACAAGACGCACTTTTAATTAGTCAGATAATAAATTGAGCAACCAGTCTGCGTAGAATATGAGAGGAAGAATTAATTATATTTAAAGTCTTTTAATTATTCTAAGCAGGGTCTTTAAATAAATACTGGAAACGTAACAAGTGTGGGTCGTCGCGGGATTGATATGTATTAAATTGTAACTTGTAACATTTTTATACATAGGGCGTATCATAAACCTAGAAACGAACGAACAGAAATTGCCAATTGTTCTTTTGATTTTTGTATCACTGATTTTCTTTGCTTTTGTTGTGACATGTGCATGTATTCTTTTGCAGAGTAGCGTGCATGTTAGTTAATATATGTTTAAGCGTAGTTAAGCATTATGTTAGCTAAATGAATGATTTATTTAGTATTGTGTTACTGAGTACTTCATTGTGAGGAGTCGAAGGTTATACCGCCAGCTAGGAGAGTTATCGGTAGTAACAGACTTCGGACTATTATATTTAGGGTGCTAAGTATAATGTGTAATGTTGTATGGTAGGAGCCGTGACATTACGAAAGTCTTGGAACAGCGGACACTGTGACAAGCAGGTGAAACGTGTAAGAGTTAACGCGTAATTTATTTCGGAAGGTGTTCTGAGTAAATTAAATAATTTTTGTAAGGTCGTAGCCTAAAAGTTATTTTCGGGATAAGCGGAGTTATCGCCGACGGTTAAAACACACAATTCACGAGATACATTCTTATTGTAGCCAGCGCGCTAAGACAGTAAAATGGATCTAGAGCAGGTTATTGAAAATCTGAAAAGGAATGGTTCCTTATTAGGACACCAAGGTGACGAACTGACGAACTACATTAGAACCGAGCTAGTCAAAAAAGAGCAAGCGGATCTAGAGAGAGAGAAGCGAGCAGACGAACGAGAAATGAAAAAGTTAGAAGCCGAAACGAAAAAGCTAGAGGCTGAAACTGAAGCTAAAAAGCTAGAAACTGAAGCTAAAAAGCTAGAAACTGAGGCTAAACGCATAGAAGCTGATACGGAAGCAAAGCGCATTGCAGCTGAAACAAAACGGCTAGAATTAGAAGTGAAGAAGTTAGAACTTACTAATCCAAACCGTGATCGCAGAAGCAGTGGTGATTCGCATTCTAGCGATGGAAATAATCACAGTAGAATTGAAAACATCATTCCAAAGATAAATATGGTCCCATTTGATGAGAACAAAGATCAAATAGACGCGTATTTAAAAACGTTTGAAAAGTTAGCCAGAGCAACAAACATTCCAGCGGAACATTGGGCGATAAATTTATCGGGATTATTGCAGGGCAGTGCGAAAAACGAGTTCAATAAGCTTAGCGATTCTGAGTCAGATAATTACGACACAGTCAAGGCCGCATTATTGAAACGTTACAAACTCACAGCCGACACATACCGACGTAAGTTTAAACAGGCCACGAAAGCCAGTTCAGAGACGCACGCACAGTACATACGACGCGTCACGGACTTGTTCCAAAGATGGATAGATCTAGCTGAAACTCCACAGACATACGCAGGTCTTAGGGATGAAATGATAAAGGACCACATTCTCGGGTCATACAAATCAGATCTACTGATTCACTTAGCAATAAGGGAAAAATCTACGCTAGAGGAGATAGGCAACGCCGCCGATCGCTTTGATGACGCACATTCTCAATTCTCGAACGCACACGCGAACAACAAGTCTCGACCGAACGAACCGCAGACTCGAAAGGATAAGAAAAATGACGGGAAGGCACCTAGTGAGCGTGATGATAAAACATCTAAACCCGACACTAAAACCAAGTCTGACAAACAGAAAGATAAAAAGAATCTTGCATGTTACACTTGTGGTGATAGTGGCCATTTTTCACGAACATGTCCTGAAAAGAAAACAGCTAAAGTTTATGCAGTAGAAAGTCATACACCTAAAACGGAAAAGTCGAATCGAACACCAGTACAAGCAAACGGTCACGACACAATCGCTTTGCTTGATACAGGGTGTGAGCTAGACGCTATTGTAAATGCATCATTAGTTAACCGTACCGACTACACAGGGGAGACAATCTCTGTCACCTTTGCAAACGGCGAACAAGACATTTTACCAGTAGCTGAAGTCTCGATTGTTTCAGACTTTGTAGAAGGAACAGTCAAAGCGGCAGTTATGGAAAACTCACCGCATGACGTGATCCTTGGTTGCAAGTATGTTTTGCCGTGCAAAAAACAAACTTCAACCGAACCACCACTGGTTAACGCTGTAACCAGAGCAGCGAGTAGTAAAGACAAATCTGTAACTGCACCGATGTCTGCCGCACCAGCCGTAGATAAAGCAACAGTTAGCGAGATTAAAATATTACAAGCTGAGGACGAAACACTAGACAAGTTACGCAGACAAGCTGTACTTGTTAGTGACGTCAACACTGACGATTCGAATAAGAAAGCGTGCATTATTCTGAAAAAGGGTTTGTTGTACCGCTATTCGAAAGTGGGAGACGAATTTCGGAAACAATTAGTCGTTCCACAAACCAAACGAAATGACGTATTACGATTAGGTCATGAGAGTCTTTTTGGTGCACACATGGGTGTACAAAAAACAACTAGTCGTATTACAAGTGAGTTTTATTGGCCGGACATCACTGCCGATATCCGTAGATTCGTGTTAAGTTGCGACACATGCCAGAGAACACAGTCTAAAAATTCAATCAGACCCGCACCGTTAGGAGAGCCTGAACTGATCAGTGAACCCTACAAGCGCGTAGCATTGGATTTGATTGGGCCTATAATACCCACATCAACGAGAGGTAATCGATACGTGCTGACCACTATTGATTACGCAACAAGATTCGCCGACGCAGTACCATTGAAAAATATTGATACTGAAACTGTCGCCGAAGCCCTTTTCGGTCTTTGGAGTCGTGTTGGTATTCCTACTGAAATTTTGACGGATCAGGGGAGTCAATTCATAGGCAACGTAATGAAGGAAGTAAATCGTTTACTTTCCATCAAACATCTTACTTGCACACCATACCACCCCCAGGCAAATGGTCTGATTGAAAAATACAATGGGACATTAAAAACAGCACTTAAAAAGCTCGCCACAGATAAACCGAAAGACTGGGACAGATACATCCCTGCCCTACTATTTGCATATAGGGAAGTGCCACAATCTTCCACCGGGTTTTCACCATTCGAGCTACTTTACGGACGTACTGTACGCGGACCGATGATGATTTTGAAGGCACTTTGGACTGATGAAAAGACAGATGACGAAGTTAAAACAACTTATACATATGTCACTGACTTAAGAAACCGTCTTGAAACTATAGGCAAGATAGCACGGGAAAACTTGACGATAGCTCAGTCTAGACAGGCAGAATATTACAATAAGCACACCAAACCTAGAGAATTTGAAGTTAATGACAAAGTGTTACTGTTGCTTCCTGAAGCACATAACAAACTTCAGATGAAATGGAAAGGACCCTTTGTAGTTACCGCCAAGCTAGGGGGACTGAACTATAAGGTGCAGACAGGAAAGAGAGAGAAAATCTTTCATGTTAACCTACTCAAAAAGTACATAAGCCGTGAGGATCAAACCACTCAAGCTGATTTTGTCGTAGCGACGATAGTTACAGAGGACGAGGGGGAGACTGATTGCATCACTGGTACTTTACCCAACTGTCCTTTACAGACAGAGGAGACTGTTAAAGACGTTAGGGTGAACGACGCCTTGACGGAAGGACAGAAAAAAGAAGTGAATAAATTGCTCAATGAGTTCTCATCTACTCTGACAGACAAACCAGGGTTGACAGACTTAATAGAATTTTCACTGAAGCTGACTGACAACAAACCGATACGTTTGAAGCCGTATCCGTTGCCACACGCTAAAATAGATGACGTTAGACGTGAGATTAAGACTATGTTAGATCTAGGGGTCATAGAGAAGACTGACAGTGCCTACGGATCACCCATCGTGTTGATTAAAAAACGTGATAATTCGTTCCGTTTTTGCGTAGACTACCGCAAACTCAATCAAGTGACAGAGTTTTGTGCCGAGCCTCTCCCTGATCCGGATCTCATCTTCACTAAGCTAGCTAACGCTCATTACTATACCAAAATAGATTTGTCACGCGGTTTTTGGCAAATCAAGGTCAAGGACACTGATCGACACATACTAGCTTTCACTACACCAGTAGGAAACTACACATGGAAAGTTATGCCTTTCGGAGTTTCAAACGCTCCAAGCATTTTTTCTAAGATGATGCGGTCATTGTTAGAACCACTGTACGGACGTGGAGTTGAGAACTTCATGGATGATTTAATTCTAGGCACCCAGACATGGGAGGAGCACTTGACACTCTTACGAGACGTGCTAGCCAGATTAAAGCAAGCCAACCTCACTGCCCGCCCTACGAAGTGTGAAATAGCACAATTCTCCTTAGACTTCTTGGGACACAAGTTGAGTCATGGAACTATGTCGCCAAGTGAAGCTAAGATAGCACAACTTAAGGACACTTCACAACCGCTAACAAAAACACAAGTTAGAAGTTTTCTTGGTCTTGCTAATTACTACAGAAAATTCGTACCAGATTTTAGTGCCATTGCATGTCCTCTGACTGACTTGACACGTAAGAATATGCCTACAAAAGTAGTGTGGACTGATGCATGCCAAAACGCTTTTGACACACTGAAATCTAGACTGACTTCAGATTTAGTTGTTAAACTGCCAGATCTGACAAAACCATTCTTGTTAAGGACTGATGCTAGCAACACAGGATTAGGAGCAGTGTTATTACAAGAACACAATGACACCAAACACCCAGTTGCATACGCAAGCCGTAAACTCACAACTACTGAACAGAAATATTCCACCAGTGAAAAGGAATGTCTTGCAATAGTTTGGGCTATAAAAAAGTTCGAGAACTATTTGTACGGAAAAACCTTTGTCATTGAGTGCGATCACCAGCCGTTAGCCTTTCTCGGACAGGCGCAATTTACGAACAGCCGTTTAATGCGTTGGTCTTTGTTTCTGACACAGTATGACGCAAATATTCATTACATCAAAGGGTCTTTGAATGTTGGCGCAGATTACATGAGTCGTGCTTGATGCCATCAAGTGCCGGTACTGATAGAATGTTGTTTAATCAATTAACTGAACCCTACGGATTCCTTCCTGTAAATATGAAATATAGTTGCACACTTTATTTCTAGGAATGTTGAATTTTTT
This sequence comes from Sinotaia quadrata, assembly GCA_028829895.1. Taxonomy (NCBI): domain Eukaryota; kingdom Metazoa; phylum Mollusca; class Gastropoda; order Architaenioglossa; family Viviparidae; genus Sinotaia; species Sinotaia quadrata. The sequence continues at coordinate 100,782,240 of CM054177.1, forward strand.
TTGGTGTAAATTTTTCTTCATTGTGGACTTCTACATTTTATCATACATAATTTGTAGGAGGCATTTTATCTTTGGCAAGATAAACGCCTCAAAAGCAAGGGGGTGTCACAGTCTGATAAAATTGTCCGACTTCGTGACCCACTTGCCTTGTTTACTTCAAATTCGAATATTTGAAACCCTTGGCCCTTTGTTCAAAGCTTCCTTTTTCTAGGTGCTTCTAGAACAGGTCAAGATGTTATGTAACTTTAGGACCATTGTCCAGTTCTCGAACCAACCACATGCTTTGCGAACAGTCACGTGATACGCAATATACCTTTCTATATATGTACCCACACGCTTCCGCTCCCTCACTTCGAGCACATTTTAGCTAATTCCATCAGCTTACTCGGGTCGTGAGAGGCAGCCGGCGCCATAGAGAATCAAGGTACCCTTCGACTTCTCTCAAAGGTATCATTTTATTTAATAGTATTTGCCTATGTATTGTTTAAGTATGTATTTGTGCTATGTATTATATGATTTCCATATACACTTGAGCATGGTTCAGAGAAATAGCTGAAAACCTATATGTTACGGAATATAAATTTATTGTAACCATTTTTCCATTTCTGTACTTTAATTTATATTGTTTTAATTCACTAAGAGCCAGAATGCTGCGCTCGATATGAATTCTTCATGTAATTCAATTATTGCGTGTAATTTTAATTGTAAATTGTGAAGCGCTCTGTCGGCTTGAATTACCCCTTGTATGAACATTAATTTAACGTTGTATCTATTTTATTGCTTCATACGTCATGACTGTTAAATGGAACACATGTGAGACGATTATATTTTTTCTAAATCTAATTGTAAGCGACGCGAGGTCGAAACTCTTTGTTCAGCGCATTTAATTGAGCCATGCCTAAGTAGGGCTGTTAGGTTGAGAATTATATCCAAACACGTTGCATCCACAGGTCGGCTCATGGTTCATGTTCACCCATGCCTCACCTGCATTAGCTTATTGGTGTAAGCGTGTCGAAATCCACTCTGAGGGCCATGCTGCAAAAATTCCAGTTCCTAGCCACTAACAAAGGGACATCATTCCTTATGCACCACGTGTGTCGTTAAAGGGGGACTGAGGGAACGAATCAGCATGACTGAGTGTTGAGACCAAGGATACAAGAATAGAGCTAAGTGCAAAATCAAGTGTACAGATCTCAAAGGAACACTTTCCTGGCAATTTAGATTGACAAAAATCAGGCATAGGCGCGTAAAGACAGAGTGAAGACTATTCGCGTTGCATTCGATTTATTGTTAATTTGTTAAACTTTATTAAATCTTATTTTCTTTGTTAATACCTCTTAGTAGTTGATTTCTATGCACAATAGACCAATTAGATTAATTCTTAGATTTGAATGGGGGCGGATGAGCAGAAAGATTGATGACGAGTGCATATTAATTTAGAGGGATTTAACTGTTTTCAAATCTAGCTAAAAGTTCGCAGTTTATTAGTCTGTAAATTTGTCGTCTGAACTACAAGACGCACTTTTAATTAGTCAGATAATAAATTGAGCAACCAGTCTGCGTAGAATATGAGAGGAAGAATTAATTATATTTAAAGTCTTTTAATTATTCTAAGCAGGGTCTTTAAATAAATACTGGAAACGTAACAAACACACCCACACAAACACCCACACCCACACACCACCCATACATCGGTACGCACAAAACAGACATAACATATATACTTTGATGCATACAAAAAAAATGTCTTAAAATGATCTCATTGTATTTTTTTAGCTTTGCTGTTAATATGAACAGACATGACGTATATACTTTGATATGTAAAAAAACAAATGTCTTAAAATGATCTCATTGTATTTATTTAGCTTTGCTCTTAATATGTACATGCATGATGACCAGTTTCCCGCCTTTTCTGACAGTGGTAGAGTCCTGGACTAAACAGTCTTATGCAGTTAATTGGAACTTTAGATAAGTAACTAGAGCCTCGTATACAGTTAACTAGAACATCGTATAATTAACTAAACATTTATATACTTAACTAGAGACCTATATAACCAACTGGAACTTCATATCTCTAACTAGAACTTTACATAAAATCAAATAGAACCTCAATTAGGTCACTAGAACATCGTACAGTTAAGCACATGGTAGATTTAATTGGACATGCCCGCTCCTGATTTAGGTGAAACTGCATAGTTTCTAAGAGTTTGTCCCCGGTGAACGAAAAGTCATTTTCAAAAAAATGTGCACTGATTGCATTTTGCGTCATTTGGAACTAAAGCTCAGGAATTTGACCGATAGAGATATTTTCGTTTAGAATCGTTCTATTTTTGTTTTCAAGTGAATTTCATTCCACGGTCTATTAGAAGATGATCAGTTTCAAAGTTCAGGCAAAATCACATGGTAGTCGAAATAAACTGTTATTTGGACAGATGATCATGTGACCTAAATGTCAACTTTACGCCAGCATGCTCTGGGAAATTAGATTTACTTCTGTGATAATTGTTTCCTGGACATTTCATACAAATGCCTTTCGTTATTTCGTCAGCTGACCAGGTGACCATTTGTGGAGGATTTGTTTTTATTCTTGTTCTGTGCGAGTGACCGGTATAAATATCCGAGTAATTTCCATCAATCGTTCTTCAATGTAGACAGATTGACCTCTGTATTAATTGGAATGTAGACAGATTGACCTCTGTATTAATTGGAATGTAGACAGATTGACCTCTGTATTATTAATTGGAATGTAGACAGATTGACCTCTGTATTATTAATTGGAATGTAGACAGATTGTTACGTTTCCAGTATTTCTTTATAGACCCTGCCTAGGATTTTTAAGGACTTTAAAAATGATACATTAAATTAATTCCTTCTCTCTATCCTACACAGACTGGTTGCCCAACTTATCATTCGACTAACTTAAAATGCGTCTTGTAGTGCAGACAACAGATTTACGAACTGACAAATTGCGTACAAAAGCTGGCTTGGAGTCGTTAAATTCCTCTAAATTAATATGCATTCGTTACGTCATTCAGCTCAATTGCCACCATCCAAACCACGAGTTAACATTAGGTCTATCATGCATAAAAATGTACTACAAAAAGGATTAACAATTAAAATAAGATTTAATAAGTTTTTACAATTTAACAATAATCAATATACGAGCGCGAAGTCTAATTCTAAGTACTCAGCAAGTAAGGTGCTTATTGTTTACGAGAATATGCCATGAGAAATGTTCTCTGTGATTTTTGTTCACCAAAGCTACAACTTAGCTTTTGAAGGTTGCCACGTGGGTTCTTGATCCAGTCCGAACCGGTCTACCTCACTTGTCGTTCGTCAGCAAAGTATGCACCCAGCATAACAATGGAAACTGTCTCTCAGTTAATATGCTGAACGGAACTGTAAGTGTAGACGAGACATGCAGACCTGCTCGTCAGCGCTGCCTCAATAATGGTAGTGGGACTATGATGGAATCAAACTCAACTCATAGAGTTCAGAACCGGGCTTTGCGAGGAATCAAAGGATTGGAACCAAGGATTGGAACCAAGGACCGACCTGAAAACAAGAACGTTTTCGTAGTCGTTTTTGCGTTTAAGGTTCGCTCAACCTAAGCACGTTCGTATTTAAATGCTCGAGCTAGAATTTCGACTGGCGTCGTTTACAATTTAGATTAGAGAATATAATCTCACGCATGTTGCATTTAACAAGCATGACGTATAAATTACCAAATATTTACAACGTTAAAATTTAGAGTTCATACAAAAAGGGACAATTCAAATCAAGCAAAGCGCTTTACAATTTACATTAAAATTACACGCAATAATTTGAATTACATAGAAAATCCATGTCGAGCACAGGCACTCCTGGCTCTTAGTGAATTTAAAGTTATATAAATTAAAGTTACAATGAAAAGAGTTACAATGATTTATATACAATAACTTAGAGGTTTTAGTCATTTAACAACGAACCGTGCTTAAGCTACAATAGCAATGCATAGCACAAATTACATACATGGTCAAAATGCAAAACACAATTAATAAAAATGCAGTACCTTAGTGAGAAGTCGAAGTGTTATCTCAGCAATCGCGTGGGCTGTTCCTCTATGACTCACGAATACACGACGGTACTAGGTGTCGGTACGACGTCAGTGCTTCTGGATTTCGGAGTGGTCATACAGAGCGCGTTTACCGTATTTATCAGAATGCATAGAACTCATCACGTGATGGGTCACGTGGTATGTGGTTGGTTCGAGAATTTAGACAATGGCCTAAAGTTACATAACGTTCCTGACCTCTTTGCTAGAAGCTTCTCGATACTGGTGTATCATGGGAGAACTCTAACAAAGGAACTTCAAATTTTGATATTTGAAAACAACAAGTGGGTCAAAAAGTCATGACATTTTTATCAGACTGTGACACAGATTGACCTCTGTATTATTAATTGGAATGTACACAGATTGACCTCTGTATTATTAATTGGAATGTACACAGATTGACCTCTGTATTATTAATTGGAATGTAGACATATTGACCTCTGTATTATTAATTGGAATGTAGACAGATTGACCTCTGTATTATTAATTGGAATGCTCAACGATAGTTTTACACGCAGACAATATTACATTTTGTTTGAGCAATTTTATGTATTCATATAGTATACCTATGATGCAGTGTTATTCTGTATAAAGACTGATGCCAAATGACACCTGGCAAGTTAATTAACTATTTTGTAATGAAAGAATAACCCATTTAATATTTACGTGCGATTTAAAAAAACCAGTGTATCATCATTAGGTATTACACATGTAGCCTTATTCTGCATAACGTTATTACGTGGCCCTTTCACGTAAACATTATAGTCTTATCCTTAGTGTTGGTAATCTAGTAATCAAGGCTTAAGTTTTATTTAATTTTAAATAGTTTGTTCAAGTCTTAAGCAAATAGATGACATCAATTGTACATATTTTTAACAGTGTACTTAATTTTTAAATCTCTAAGCAAATAGTTAAATCACCACTTGTATATGTTAAACAGTGTGATCAATTCTTATATCTTAAAGCTGATAGATATGACACCGATTGTATATATGTTAAACAATGTGATCAATTCTTAGATCTTAAAGCTGATAGATATGACACCGATTGTATATATGTTAAACAATGTGATCAGTTCTTAGATCTTAAAGCTGATAGATATGACACCTATTGTATATTTAAACAGTATCAAGTTGTAAGTGTCCAAGCAAATAGGTTAAGACACATGTGACATTGTGTACATCTTAAACAGTGTGACAATGTTTTTTCAGCTCGTGGACAAAAATCTATAGTGTATAAATCTATAAATCTTCAGTTTATTTAACCTGCTCAAGACTACAGCTATATTATTTCTTTCAACTAATAGCTCTAGACCAGTTTACTTAATCTACTTAAATCTATAACGGTATTACGCTTAACAAATGAATGTATTCTTGTTTATTTAAACCCCAGACACTATATATACACTATGTTGACACAGCTGAATACAGACTTGAGTTTTCTGGAAACTACAATAAACAGAGCAATAGTTATATTCAATATAAATATAACCCACATTTTCTTTTTAATTCCGTAAATATATTTCCATATAACCAATGTTGCTTCTGTTTTTCTTCGCCTTGTCCATACCATTTTATTTGGTGTCAAGAGAAAGAAAACGTCAAAACAAGAGCAACATAGTTAATTTTGTTAGAAAAAGTTGGAGCAGTTCGAAAATGAAATGCACATGATTTCAGATAAACATATTTCAAAACAGATGCTTCAAACATTCCAATACACTGTTGTAATTGTTGGCGTCAACTGATTCTTTTGTGCAAGTATAATGATAATGTTGCAATTATATACATGTAACTGATTTTGTGTGTGTATCGCTTACAGTCCTTGATACATACATGTACGTCTTTGTTATGGAGCGTTTGATGTTAATAAGTCTTACGTCAATATTTATACTTTGAAAATGTACATTATTTTTTAAAAATTGTTTAAAATATAAAGCTAATGAGTTCCGCCCATAACCGAGAAGTTAACAAAAGGCCTTAGTATGAAAGGACATACACTAACACTTCTGATTATTATAGAACCGCATTAAACAACGACAAGTAATGTGTTTTCTGAAAGAAGCATCTTTAGCAACACCCTGCTTAACACAAAGTCACATTAATAATAAAAACAATGTGTTTGGGTAAAGGACACATCTTAAATACACCCAAGTTAATACAGAACCACATTGAAAAACAAAATAAAAGTGTGTTTTGGAAAGCACACATCACATCCTAAATTTAGAGAAAATATTATTTTTTTAAAAATATGTTGATGACAAGACTCATCAGTGTTGCTAATGTAGTGCCATTTTTTAACAACACGAAAATGCACACTTCAAACAGAGTCACAGTCGATAATTAATTATTGTTGTGTCGACAGGCAGAGGAACAACAGGTGCTGCCTTGGTAGTTAAACAAACACTTCGATAATAAATATGCTAGCAAGACCTTGTCAGATATTTTATTTTGCATTACACGAGTCACTGTTTTAGTGACAAATAATTTGCAACGCCATAAATTTACTTCCTTTTATTTTTTACTGAGAGAAGACTTAGAGATTATGAATGCGTAAATGCTGTTAACCTAATTCGACCAAGAAACTAATTAAAACAGTTTTTAAAAATAAAATAATACTGATATTTTGGAAAAGGCAACATTGTGAAAACTAGGTCAAGGCCAATAAAAAGGAAGATAATACTAATGTGTAAAAAAGATTTATAACATATGCTCTGTGTGATGGATTCTGACCAAATTCTGTGTCACGAACTCCTGACCCATATCCAAGAAATTCGAAATCATATTCGAATTGAATTCCTTTGTTAGAATCTTTCCCGCCGAGGAAACAACAGAGAGTTCAACCTATGTTATGCAACTTTAGACGATATTCGAGAAAGTTCGAATCAACAAGCATACCTCGTGATCTAGTAATGTGATGCATTCATGCACTTCAATAAATACTCTTGATGCGATAATATACTTCACTCGCACACAGACCGGCCGGACACACACATCTTAGTCGCCGAATATTTTGCTGAGTGGTAAGGAGCACACCTGGAACCCGTTGCTTTTATGTAAAGTCTACTTAAGAAGGTAACACGTCTACTTCTTACAATATTATTGCATTTTACTATTTGTATTTTTGTATATGAATTTATGTATGTATTTGTGAGAATTATTATAATTCTCTTCCGAACACACGTGATTCGATAAGAATGACTAAAAGCCTAAAAGTTCATTGTATATAAATTAACTGCAACCTTTATCTTTTAATTTGTATAAATCTTAATTCTCTTGTGCCTCAGAACGTCTGTGCACATTGCGAATTTTTCTTGTAATTCAAATTGTTTTTCTTGCGTGTAATTTCAATGTTAATTGTAAAGTGCTCATGCTTAATTTGGATTATATTTTATTCTTCTTGTATGAATTCCATTTTTTAATGAAGTAATGTTTGGAAATTCATACGTTCATGTAATGTTAAAAATAACACACATGTGAATTATATTGTATCTTTTATGAATATAAAAATATTGTAAAAGACATGATAGTCGAAGATTTAAACTATGCGCATTGTTATCATCACGTGCTTCGGAATTTGCGAATGTAAACGCAAATCGCTCATAGAAATTAAATACAATTTCAGAGCGGGTTCTTCCTTTCCTTCTTAATCTACGTTTCTATGTATGATTGCACCTTCGTTTCTACGTTGGGTGCGTGTTCCTTTGTTCAACCTTGGTCGGACCATGTTACAAGTACCGTGCCGCCATTGTTGATGATGTTATGCCGAGATATATCATTAGAGTGACAAGTCGAGAGACGACGAGTTATTGGAACTATTGATATATGGCGCAAACATCACTTGATATGTGGAAGGATCGAACTGACCTTAGACCACGTGTTTATCAAAACTACTGAGACAGATAAGTAACTGATCTGGACTCTGAATTAAGAGAACATGTTGAGCAAACAATTTCTCGTAACATTAACTTTCAAGGATTAAAATAAGCACATTGAACTTGCCTTAGTTTAGATCTGAAGCTGTGTCTTCGTAGTTGATTGTTATTGTTAAATCTTGATTATTAAATTCTGTTATTGTTAATACCTCTTTCGTAGTGATTTTTATGCATATAGACCTAATCGTAGTTTGGATGGGGGATCGAGTGAGCTAAATGTAACATTCTGAATGCATAAAGATTTAAGAGAGTTTTAACGGTTTCCAAGCCGGCTATTGTACACAAGTTTGTCTGTTCGTGAATCTGTTTGTCTGTACTACAAAGGCGCATTTTCATATGAGATGAAAGATAAATTTGAGCTACCAGTCTGTTTAGGGAAAGAGGAGAGATTAATTTATCTAATTAAATTAAGGTTCTGTAAAATTCCTAAGCAGGGTCTCTAAATAAAAACTGGACATGTAACACTCTGCTAGTCACTGCTTTATTAAAGATGCCGATACTTATCCTTGATTTCAGAGCTAGGAGAATTTATGGTGTTTAGTGTATGATATATGGTGTTTAGTGTGTGATATATGGTGTGGGTGTAGCGTGTGATTTATGGTGTTTAGTGTATGATATATGGTGTGGGTGTAGCGTGTGATTTGTGGCGAGGGTGTAGTGTATGGTGCCTGTGACTTGTGGTGTGAGTGTAGTGTGAGACGCGTGGTGTTTGACACCTGGTGTGAGTGTGGTGTGTGATATATGGTTTGGGTGTAGTGGGCGATAAGGTGTAGATGTTTCAGCTCACCAGTTGGAAAAATGTTTCATTGTTACTTTTGCATAATCGACTTGTGTATTGAAGTAGGAAAGTTTTAATAAAGTTTAATTAAATAATCAATTAAAATGAACCTAACATATGAGCAAAACAAAGAAAGAGTAATTTCCCCTCTTCATACATGTAAAACCCTTTCCGATATTCGGTTCATTGTTAATTAGTTAGAGCGGATGAAAACAAGCATGTCAAGAGTGGGTGTCTCTAATAGCGGTAATTTTCTGGCATTTAGTGGAGCTCTATTGACCTTATAAAGCTACTGAACTAAACCCCGCCAGGGACTTGTTTTGTTATATTTAAAAAAAAAAACGTGCAGTTCGTGGGGTGACTCAGCATTGTCTGACAGGGAAAGACAGATGCACATACATTTTTGTTTGCTTGTTTTTTGTTACTGTTTTAATTCTGTTTCAATTTGTGTGACATGAATAATAAAATAAACACACACACACACACACACACACTATGAATATCAATCGGATATTTATTTTAGTTTACCTTAAGAGGCCTACTGCAAATGCTATAAGTACTAATATAAAACTTATCGGCAGCCCTAGTTAGTGTTGATCATGTTAATGTTGAATAGGATTTTATACTTTTATAAACATGTCACCGCATTAAAATGTCTATTATATACATAGGACACCAGTACAGATGTAGTACATACATAGGACACCAGTACACATTTAGTACATTCATAGCACAACAGTACATACTTAGCATATGCAGTGTACAAATAGATTATGTACATTCATATTATTTAGTACGGACTTAGTATATAAGTATTACAACAATACAGATTTAGTACATTCATAGCATAACAGTACATATTTAACACATACATAGCACATCAGCTCAGATTTAGATTAGACATAGCACAATCTGCTATAAACATGACGCACACTTTGAACAAACGCAGCTCAAAATTAACGCAAAATACAGCATTAAAATGTAGGACACAATGCAAGACAGTACAATTAAATTTCTAACACGGCATAAGCACGATGCACCAACAACATAACGCATACACAGCACACACTCACATAAAGCCAGCACAAACCCAAAACATGGCGGGACAAACATCCCACATATACAGCACAAACCTCACACAGTACAATGCGCCTATGTAGAACAATGGTAGCACACTGCACCAAGTAAATAGCACAAAACACACTGCATATTGTGAACAACATAAGGCACGATGCACGCGTGTAGTACAAACACAGCATTAATCACACACTACAAAAAAGCACAATAAACCACACATAACCCACAGCAAACACAGCGCAGACCGAAACACGAATATAGTCGATATCACAAACGCCCAACGAAATCTGCAACAGCAAAACTCCAATGTCTGTTCAAACACAAATGGAAACCGGAATTATAAATATGAAAATCAGGCGACTAACACCAAAATAAGTTTAAAAAGCAAGAATAAACTTTAAAAGTCCATTTCAGTGGTTTCATTATGTCTATCGCATCCATTACAAAACTGTATAACAACTATTAACATGGGCGTGTGTGTGTGTGTGTGTGTGTGTGTGTGTAGAAAGTTAATTACGCAAAGAGGCGATTTGAAGAACTATAGCAAACCCGGTCCTAAAAAGATTAATATTAAGCTCATGTTCGTGTTTTTGTTTGCAACGTTTTCCGTTTTGCAAGACTGCAATGTTTTCCGTTTTACAAGACTTCAATCAGTGAAGACGAAAGACTTTTTTCTCAACACGGAAAATTACTTAACTGGATGGAGGTGAAGCTACCGTATTTTGTTTGATAAGACCCACGCATACTGTTTGAACCCAAGTTTGAGGAAAATCAGTTGGAATATAGCCAAACAGGAACAAAATAAATTGGTTTATTAAGCAAATTAATAATCACTTTTCCCCTTTCACTTAAAACAATATTAAGATTTAATACTCGTGTACTAGACAGTGTGTGTGTGTGTGTGTGTGTGTGTGTGTGTGTGTGTGTGTGTGTGTGAATGTATATGTGCGTGCGTAAGTGTGTGTGTGAGTGAGTGAAAGAGAAGGATTGATGTAATGTGTGTTTCTTAATCAGACATGCACGAATGGTTTAGCAAACATTAAAATCAATAAACGATTAAATAAATAAATAACAAATAAACACAAAAACCTAACCCTAACGAACACATAATCAATTAAACAAACAAAATTCAGTCATTCAAACAAAACAGCCAACAGACTTAATGAAATATTAAATTAAAATGCACACAACTGAAATTCAGTGAATCAAGCAGACTAAACAACAACAATTAATTAAAACTAAATATTAAAATCAGTCAGTCACTCAAGCAAACATTAGAACCAACAAGTCGATCAACAAAAAGTTAGGACCAACTAGTCGATCGACCAATCAAATGTTGGAATCAGCCAATCTGTCGGCCGTCAGCCAATCAAACGTTCGTTTCAATCGTATTGGAGAGTAATAGGACTGCTCCAATATTCCAAATATTTCTGAGTGTTTTAGTAAATAAAACTAGATCAATTCAGTTAGACATCGCACTCAAACGTTATGAGTGATGTGTTTTTAGCAAACTTTGTAAGGTAATCAATTAACTCAAAGGGATGAGTCCTTTTAAATGGAAAGAGAGGGAGGGGGAGGAGAGAGAGAAAGAGAGAAAATAATGTGCCTCACTATTGCACGAACAAATAAAATTTTATCTTAATTTTATCATATACAGTGCATTAAATCTCTACCTCTCGCATTATGTCTCTTGCTGTTATCCTCCCCTCACATCTCTTATAATGTGTTTATGTCAACGGCTTTAAAAATTATTTGTTGTGGGTGGAAATCAGACCGCATGTGTTGATAATTTATTGTTGCGTTTATTAGTTTAGTCTTACTGCACTGGATTTGTTTTGCGCTACATTTTAACCCACATTCATTCATTCATTGCTTCCAGGTTGTTTTTTGTTTTGTTTTTGAACTGTCTGGATTATAGGCTTTGTTTGTGTGTATCATTTAATGCTTTGCACTTTTGTAAAGGTGTAGTTGTTGCAATCAAGAAATGCATGAACAAAAATGTTTAGACACACACACACACACACACACACACACACACACACACACACACACAGACCGTACACGCCGACGCACACGCGCAAATAATCATATTTCATGATCAAAGAAGTCACGAAATATTATGCCACACACACACACACGCGCACACAAACAAACAAGCAAAACCTTACAATGATTTCGCAAGAGATGAGAGCCTGATATTTCGGGATTCACTCCCCTTCGCTAATAGTCCCAGCACATGCCGCCAACAAAAACGAAATTGCTAGCTTTTCCTTCCGCTGTCATGGCCGGAAGCCAATCTTCGCCGTTCTGATTATTTTCACCCATTATGTCACATGTTCCGCAATTTAAAACATGTGCATATAGGATAGCCATTCTTACTGTATAGAATACAATCTTTTATTGTACTTATGAAAGTACAAGAATCGTTGTTTGCAGGACTTATTTTGCATTGTATTCGTCTGTGGAATCTGAACTGCTTTACGCAGGGATGTATCTTGCATTTTGTTTACCAATTAAAATAAGAATTTTTGTACACGTATTACTTTCGTTTACATCTAGAACAATAACACGTATTCTAATTGTATATGAAGGATAATATCTAGCATTTACCTATAATAGAAGAAGAACTTATGTGTGTATGGGATGGCTTTCTTAGAGTGAATTGTGAAAAGACAATGAAAAATGTGTATAAGTCGGACAAAAGATAGTATATTATCTGCAATAAGACATACTAAGAATTCTTAGATAAATGAATAATAACTGCTAGTACTACTAGTAGAGAGAACAGTTGTCTGAGTGTTAATGGCTGTAGTTAGATGCGTTTTACATCATACACATGAAGACTGATATCTCCCCTCTCTTTTTAAAAATAACAAATATCTTAAATAGTTTAGTTGACTATCTCATCGCTAGCATTATATGCCTATTTATTGTTTATTACATATAGCAGATGTGCGTGCGTGCGTGTGTGTGTGTGTGTGTGCGCGCGCGTGCAGTATTCTCATAATTAAAAATACGTTTCTTTTAATATGTATGATTTCATCATGCAGTTTACAACTATGGACAGCACGTAAACCACACAGTACATCTTTACTGAACGCATTCACCGCAATAGTACACTCGCCCCCCACCCCTCCACTCTTCCCAACTAATGTTATAAGAATGCCGAGCGGCACAGCCTGAATTTACCTTAGTGTTCGTCATTGACCCGTTCATTGTGTTGGGCCATGGCGCCAGCAGAACTAAAACGCCCGAGGAACGCCAAATTGGCATCACCTGCGCATTCTCAGTAGCTTCTGGCACGTGCTTCGTAAGAGTGCTGCCAAACAAAAGACTCCCCTAGGTAACGAGGAGAACAGTCTTTGGCATGGCGAGCTCACACGAACACGTGGTCATGCATAGAATAAGTAATACCTTTGAAAGCTTTTTAAATGTAAACTGCCTCTACAGTGCCCTGGTCAAATCCACGGACTGCAAAATAATATGATGCTAATATGAGGAAAAGGAAAGTGGTAAATAAATTACAATTAATTAGATTTAGGATCTTTAGGGAATAGGTTATTCAAGTGTTATGTACAAACATGCATTCAATACAAACTATCTTAATATATGACTCATATTTTTTTGAATCTTAAAGGCAATATCAATGCCTCCAAAAGCAACATGAAAATCATGACGTAAATTAAACACAATGCATCCAAAAGCAACATGAAAATCATGACGTAAATTAAACACAATGCATCCAAAAGCAACATGAAAATCATGACGTAAATTAAACACAATGCATTAAAAAGCAACATGACAATCTCTAGTAAATAAAACACAATGCATCCAAAAGCAAAATGGCGTGACTAAAAGTGACTGCTGGTACATGCACGTGACTACGTATAGCGGTAACTCGTAACACAATAGAAGTGCGTGCGTGAGAATGAGTAACCTACCGTGTGTGTCACTATAAAGTAACAATAGACAAAACATCAGAAAAATAAACCGAAGGTTAACAATTCCAAAATATTTATGAACAGAAACTAGCAACTGACAGCGCTGCCCACATACAAACTAACCTGTTTTCAATGAGGACAGCGAAGGACACCTGCCAACAAACTAACCTGTTCTCAATGAGGACAGCGAAGGACACCTGCCAACAAACTCGTGCACAATAATAACAAACGTTTCCATCCGGAGAAAATAATGTCACCACAATCACTCGACAGCTATAACAACAACAATATAATGGACGCATATCCCATCCCCTGAAAATAATCTCATCAAGACTAGAAAGAGAGAAGTACCAATTTATCTTTTAACTAGACATAAAGTAAATGTCAGTCTAAATAAATGTTCTAAAATTACTTATAGCCCTAGCCTACCTATGGGAGATGGTTAACTAAATAAATGTATCTCTACTATGTCATATAGTACTGCAATAAAAACAAAATGAAAATATCGAAATACCAAAGTCACAGTGCTTATATGTAACCAAGGATACAGTTGTGTAGAAAAGAGTACCAGCACTACCACTCAGTGGAGGATCGCATTGTTCTTGTAACATTACGTCACATAACAGCGCTGTCTGTGTAACTCTGAAGCAGAAGAAGTAACAGTGTTAACAGAGAAACAAGGAGTAATGGCGTTGTCAAAATAGCTCTGAGGTAGCTAGAAGTAACAAGATCTTTGTTCTTCTATACCATTGCTAAGGAAGAAAAATAAGATTCTAACTAGTGATAAATACTAAAACACTATATTCTAAAGAAAGCAAGATCTAACAATTCGAATACCCTAAATCTATTCAAAAATAATATTCAATCCCATAAACCCTATTTGTAGGCATTCCGTTTCATATGGGTATTGCATTCTGATGATAGCACTATTTTCTCCAGGTGTTGTTCCGGAAGTGGAATCTGGTTATCTTGTATAATGGGATGTTTTGGTTGCCTGGGAAACTCCAAGAGTAAAGAAGAAAAGCCGCTCATCATAGATGTCGAGCAGACGATCGCAGACGCTGCTTGGGAGATGTTTCTCGCCTCTCATGGCAGGTAACAAGAGATACCCGTGTAGCTTCGTTAAAAGTAAAATATTCATTGAATGTAACAAAAAAAAAATAACATGAAATAAATGTACTTTAACGTAACAACTTATATAATTGCAATTCCATGTTAAACAATCATTATGTCATGTTAAGTGACAATGGGTAACCAACTGATACAACTCTAACTTTATTGTGACAAGTAAAGAATTATGTAACTGTAATTTCAGTGTGTTATTACACATAAAAAGTTCATAATGTGATTTTATGTAACAATAGATAACGATTGTAACTTAATTGTGATAAGCACAAGATGATTTAACAGAAACTTAATTGTGATAGGTAACTCACTTATAGAATTGTAACTTAATTGACAGTTTAGTACTAAGAGGTAGAAATAAATATGCAAGTGCAAATCTATCTATCTATCTATCTATCTATCTATCTATCTATCTATCTATCTATCTATCTATCTATCTATCTATCTATCTATCTACCTACCTATCTATCTATCTATCTATCTATCTTCTGGTTGTTGTGTGACACATTATGTGTATTGTTCATTTCAGTGTATTACTTAATGCAATGGGGAAAATTGTCTGTACCTTTAGTGTTCATTTCAATAATTACTGGTAGTAAGCAGTAAACCTGTAATTCGACGAGTGGTTAAAACAGCTCTTCTTAACACCCCACCACCACCACCGGAGGAACCCTTGAAATAATTTTCATTTGTCAGAGAATCCCTGCATAAAAATTATTATATCTATGATGTTTATGTCTCATTTCCTTGGGGAATCCCTAGGACTTCTCATGGAACCCCGTATGAGAAACCCTGGGTAAACAGAACATATAACATATTATTATAGTTAAACAAATAACAGGACTTAACAGTGTACTTTGGAGTAATGACAGGAAATCTTTAAACAATAGACGAAATCTTTTGGCCCAAGGTTACGTAACGGTACGTAAACATGTTAATATAATTGCATCGTCCTGGTTAAAAGTAATGAAGCGGCAGGTAACCATTAACAGAACTCTACACGTCTCTGCGCGACTGAGTATAACAGCAGTTACAAAGTTATTATAATTACGGGAAAATGACGTCACTTAGAGCAGCATCATATAGACCTTGAATAGCGGTAAGTTTTCTGCAGAACTGTTTCATTGAGACACGATGACCATTAACGTGACGAAACATAAGCGAAAGCACTGCAGTTCAAACCGTGGCGTCTTTGACATAGTTCTGTGACAGGTGCACGCGCCACTTCATCCGACGGAAGAATTTTAAGATCGACGTACCCATGAACTACTACCACTTCGAGCAAGTGGAGCAGGAGATAAAGCCCAGGAAGCGACGACCGCCGGGCGCTGTGGACTCGGGGTGTCAAAAGTCTCCTGGAAAAGTAAGTTTTGAAATTAGTTGATTGTTAATTTTCAGAACATAAAAGGACTCCGCAAGAGCAATGCCACTGCACTATTAAAGCTCGAATTATATCCTTGTTTTATTCTTTTTCTTCACGATGATTTATGTTTTTATTCTTGAAGACCAAAAGCATATTTGGCACTCAGCATACAAATTATCATTGTCGATTTATTTACTTCTCATCCAATAACGTTTTTCGTAAAGGCAAAAAATTTCTTGGACATAGGGAACTCGTTTCTCATTTAGGGTAGACAACTTTGGTATTATAGACTAAAAGCTTAACCATTTAGGTAACCCACATCTTACTCATGACAAATTACTCTGATATTAAAATTCAAAAGCTTATTTTTCAGGCTACCTCTCTTCTTGCTCAGGGTAAACCACTTTGATATGAGGCCAGAAGCTATTTACTAACACACTTCTCATTCAGGGTAAACTACTTTGATATGAGGCCAGAAGCTATTTTGTCAGGTTAATACTAACACACTTCTCATTCAGGGTAAACTACTTTGATATGAGGCCAGAAGCTATTTTGTCAGGTTAATACTAACACGCTTCTCATTCAGGGTAACCTACTTTGATATGAGGCCAAAAGCTATTTTGTCAGGTTAATACAAACGCCCTTCTCATTCAGGGTAACCTACTTTCGAATTTCAACGCTCAATTTGTCAGGATAAAAGTTGGCATTGACGAGTTTATTTTTCACTTAGAGTCAGTACTTTGACACTGAGATATTAGATAAAATATGAATTAATCGCATGTACATGTACTGTTTGTTGTGCTGTTCTCTTCCATATACTTTCAAAGTTTGCACATGTGTTCAGTTATTATCAGTAAATAAAACAGTGTTTTAAAGTGAAGCGCGTATTTGCTTCCAATGGCTTCTGTTTCTTCTTCTACAGTTTCAGTGCATTACTGTCTTCTACAGTTTCAGTGCTTTACTATCTTCTACAGTTTCAGTGCATTACTGTCTACTACAGTTTCAGTGCTTTACTATCTTCTACAGTTTCAGTGCATTACTGTCTACTACAGTGCTGAAAACTTTTTCAGCCACTTCTTCGACTAACAGATGTTTGTTTATTTTTTAAATGCTCTTTAGAACTTGGCAGCGCAGTCGCATTCATTTGAAGAGATGATCGTTAAAGTATTTAATAATATATGCATGTCTTTGCGATTACCAGGCTTGTCCTTTGCTCCTTTACTATTCTGTCTGAACTGTCACTGCTTGAAGCGGGGTCATTAAAATAAAAGTCACAATGACAAGAAAAAACAACATCCGTTAGAAATCCCTTGAAAACACGTTTAACTCTCCTTTGAAAAATGCACTATTGTGGAAAATGTCTTCAATCTTATTTACAATCACAATGCATTGAGACTGTAATGCTTATTTCCTGCCAGCCGAATTACTATAAAAGGAAACGCAAGGGCATGTACTCTGCTTTACTTTGCTTTCCAGAGTTTACTCGACGGCAAGCAATTGGCTCACCGAGACCAAACGAGCCCGGAGCACATTGGCCTCCAGACAGAGTTCAACAATGACACAAATGAGACTCAGAATTATCATTTCCAGTTCGAAAAGAGGCGAACAGCCTCCATTAACGTTGCATATCAGAAAGGCTACTCCATTGGCGGCAAAGCAAATTTTAGCCTAGGCCTTCCAAAGATTCTCAGCGACGGATCAGTAGGGGCAGAGGTCGATATGAATGTTCAGGTGAACTTCCAAAGGGTTTCTTTCTTTCTTTCTTTCTTTCTTTCTTTCTTTCTTTCTTTCTCCTCACATTTTCAATAAATAATTGGTTTATATTCTTCTTTGATGCAAACTATTTACAAAAATAAGCACTATTCTTTTTTTTAAAAATAGAAAATATTGCTTTAGTTTTGTTTATTTATTTTTTTAAATATGTTTGTTGGTCTTAGTCGAGACTTTGAGACTACCACAAGCACAAAATGATGATTCTTTTCAACATTCTTTTATTGATTATTTTACACTTCTGCTGTATTCTGTATTCTCTTTCTTTTACCTATTTTATATTTTATTCTTAAAAGGGCGTAAACTCTTTCTGATTTTGTAGATGGGCTTTAAACGAATGTATTATATAACTGATATATAATTATTTAATATGGATAGAGTGTCAACTCTAATATATCCCTCGATCTCTCTCACTCACTCTGTGTGTGTGTGTGTGTGTGTGTGTGTGTGTGTGTGTGTGTGTGTGTGTGTGTGTGTGTGTAACTGAGAATTTAACACCATTTTGCTCTTAACTGAAACTCACATAATTATGAAACTATTTCATAATATTAATTTGCAATTTGCATGATTTTCCTCAAAATCATAAAGAAAAATTAATAAAGCATAATAATAATTACAAATTACTGTCATATGTAACTGAATTTTCAATATTATTCCTTTAAAAAAATAATATTCAACGTCTGATTTTTTTAGGAAAAGACAGATAATATACGAAATTGTATTAAATTACATATATCCTACTATATAAATTGTGAGGTCGTCCGTTGGTTCTTAAGTTGACATGTGCTCTGGATGTTTGATATGCTCAAACATCACTATTCTAACTGTGACCCAAGAGACACCACTCTGAGTACATCATTGTTCTATAGGCTTGGCCCCATTTCTGTGACCCAAGAGACACCACTCTGAGTACATCATTGTTCTATAGGATTGGCCCCATTTCTAATTGTGACCCAAGGGACACCATTCTGAGTATATCATTGTTTTATATATAGGCTTTACCCCATTTCTAACTGTGACCCAAGGGACACCACTCGGAATACATCATTGTTCTAACAGGTTACCCATTACCTCACAGATATTTATGTCAGTTTGATGTTTCCAAATATAGTTAGTACACAGTCCATTTAAAGTTCGAATATTTCTCCCAGAATCTATTGTTATCCATGGCCAATCATATGTCGTCCTGTCAAGGGTTCGAATGTCTTGTGATGTCAAAATAAATTCTTTTTACAGATCTGAACTGGAAAAACTGATGATTGGTAATCATTTAACATGAACAAAATTGTGGTTTACAAAGGAATATTTTCCTTGTAAGTTGATGAGATAGCTAATATAATCAAATCTCACAAATCAAAAATTAAAATAAAAACGCATGCGGCAAATGATCACTTAAAATAACAGGTTTCTTTCAAACAATAAAATAAAGCTGTAACCTTAAATTATTGATACAATGTATGTCTCTCTCAAACACTCTCTCCCTCTCTCTGTTTTTCTCTCTCTCACACACACACACACAAACACATATACTGAAAAACACAACACAAAATATACCTAATTAAACGTTTAGTAATAAAGGACTATAAATAGTCCCGATTATTTAGCAACACATGAACAGTTCGTGATGAGCAAAAAAATCAACAAACGATCATGTAAATATACACCATATTTCAAGGGGTGGGGAAATATAGAAGTGAGGCAGTACATTGAGTGTTGACGTCACTCTGAGGTGACAAGCAATTAACAATCAGCGTAGACGTTAATGAGTTCACAATAATTATTTTGTCATAATGTGAAATTTACGTAGACGTTAATGAGTTCACAATAATTATTTTGTCACAATGTGAAACGTACATAGGCGTTTTGTAGTTTACAATAATTATTTATCGTAATATGAAATGTACATACACGCTAATGAGTTTACAATAATTATTTTGTCGTAATGTGAAATCAGCGTAGATATTAATGAGTTCACAATCATTATTTTGTCGTAATATTAATTTATGTAGACGTTAAGGAGTTCACAATCATTATTTTGTCATAATGTGAAATGTACATAGATGTTAATGAGTTAACAATAATTATTTTGTCGTAATGTGAAATGTACATAGATGTTAAAGAGTTCACAATAATTATTTTGTCAAAATGTGAAATGTATATAGACGTTAATGAGTTCAAAATAATTATTTTTTCGTAATGCGAAATCAGCGTAGACGTTAATGAGTTCACAATAATGAAATGTACATAGACGTTAATGAGTTCACAATAATTATTTGGTCATAATGTGATATTAACGTAGAAGTTAATGAGTTCACAATAATTATTTTGTCGTAATGTGAAATGTGCGTACAAAGTGTACTGCTCACACTCAATTGCAACAACGAAATTATGACGTCATCTAGGGATCACGTGCGTTTTTCGTCTTGCTGTTGTTAAACTTAGGACCTACGCTGATTCCATCCACCCACTCTATTTAGAATTTTAGATCGTTATAAATTTGTGTTACTACGGTAACCAGTCTGTCGTACGAACAAGCTTTTATCAACACGCTTGTTTAAATTGAAAAAAAAATGCTCAAATCAATTCCTAAGGCAAACCTAGCAATTCTCATTGAAAGGGATTGGCACGTGCCTATACCCTCGGTTAGGTATCGATCAGTTTGTGCGCGACAGTCCGTGAACGCGCTCCTTTCTGGTGCTCGTTCGATTAACACTTGAGGGTTGAACCTTACAGCCGTCGCGCGCCTTTAGTCTGCCTCCGGGATTTTCTATTGACCAGTTGACCTGAAACAAAGTGAATAGCGAATGGTCCTGGCGAAGATCAGGATCGAAAACTCGAACTCAAACTAAACATCTCTGGCAGTGTCAATCTATCCGGGACAAAGCATGTAGCTGTACGGCTCATAGGGTGTGACAGCCTAGCTGATAACAAAACATTGAACTTGACATCTCCGAATTTAGAGGTGACAAAATATATCATTACCATCACCACCTCTATTACTACTGCTGCTACAACTACTGATTTAATAGAGCCTTAATTTTATAAAAGTTCTAAGAGCTTTACAACATTTATACATACATACATACATAAACATGAACTGATTTACAGAAATAGAAGAACTAAATTACTAGAACATACATAAACATGAACTGATTTACAGATATAGAAGAACTAAATTACTAGAACATATATAAACATGAAGTGATTTACAGATATAGAAGAACTAAATTACTAGAACATACATAAACATGAACTGATTTACAGATATAGAAGAACTAAATTACTAGAACATACGTAAACATGAACTGATTTACAGATATAGAAGAACTAAATTACTAGAAATACATAAACATGAAATTTTAAAGATATAGAAGAACTAAATTACTAGAACATACATAAACATGAACTGATTTAGAGATATAGAAGAACTAAAATTACTAGAACATACATAAACATGAACTGATTAAGAGATATAGAAGAACTAAAATTACTAGAACAAAATGACAAACCCACATACACAATGACAATATAAAACACACCAGCGTACACGTATTTACAAAAATATATAACTGCACATCTCTCTGGCGACAGCCTATCCGAAGACATCAGCAATAGCCATATTGTTCACTGTTTGTAACAGTCTTTCCGAAGACAACAGAAATAGCTGTATAGTTCACTATTTGTAACAGTCTTTCCGATGACAACATTATCTGTACAGCCTATCCGAGGACAAAGGTAAAAACATACATCGCTGCTTGTTGCAGCATAAGGACACAAGTTAGAGCAATATATCTCTGACTGACAGTTTATCTGAGTACAAAAGGAAAAAGAAAAATAATAAACGGATGTGGATGCCCACTAAATATTCTTTCCTATGATAAGCACTGCAAGCATAATGGTGAGATAAGTGTCTCATGAGTAGGGTACCTTTTGATGAATCTTAGAATAGAGCGCTTGAATTTTAGAAGTGGTCTAAGAAGGTTAGTATAGACTGAAAGATGTCTTAGAACAGATTGAACATATCTTAGAAAAGGCCAAATAGATTTAAATGGATAAGAATGAGTGAGATTGGATCGAAGGTAATACTTCTTTAAAGATGAAAGGTTTAGAGAAAACTGATGCTAATCTAAAAATATCATTTACTGTATAAACTGAAAGAATTTTAACAAATCGCATTTGAGTGAAAGAACTTTTCTTTTTACAGTTGTCTTAGTACTGATAGGTATAGGTATGTCCCTAGCGTGTCAATGTACTTGTGGTCTCTTAGTTAATTAGAAATGAATGATTTAAATAGCTTTATCGGAAAGTATGATTTTTGTTTTCTTTTGGTCCGTAACCATATTTCAGCCCAAATTTGATTCCAATTGTTTACAAATGATGACTGGTATAAATGACTAGGTAAAGAAATTTTACTTAAGAGATTCAACAGTGGCTCGTGGTTTTATTTTCTTAATAGCTTTCGGTTATTTAATGTGTGTGTGTGGGTGAGAGAGAGAGAGAGAGAGAGAGAGAGAGAGAGAGAGAGAGAGAGAGAGAGAGAGAGAGAGAGAGTGTGTGTGTGTGTGTGTGTGTGTGTGTGCTGCTTCTTTAGATGCCATGCGCAGGTACAGTTTTAAGGTTCGAATTCGAAGTTCTTTTAATTCACAAAGCGAGTGAACTATGCTCGCATTACCTGGTACTGTATGTGTATTTGGTAATTAACAATTAAATCATGAATTAATGTAATTCTTTAATAATTCCAACGGTATCCAGTTTTTGCTTGATAGCGACAAGCTAACTATTTTATTCATCTGTTTGTAATTAATCTTCATCTCACAGAGTTGTCTTCATTATTATAAATGAGCCAGATTGTAATCGTCATCTCCCTTGTCACTAATGACACTACGCTTTATTTAGTTCGAAATTGTCGGGCTACATAGATCATGCAAACAGAATCTCTCATTTCCTTTCAATCGGATGAGAACCATAAATCAGTAGCTGGGTGTGTCAGGCCATTGACTGCAGTTCTTCAGAGCCAAAGCACAACAGCGCGAGCAAGATAAAGAATGAGATTGGGAGTGAGTGAGAGAGAGAGAGAGAGAGAGAGAGAGAGAGAGAGAGAGAGAGAGAGAGAGAGAGAAAGAGAGAGAGAGAGCAGTAGTGCAGAGATATATTGACCCAAGACATCCTCAGTGAGTCACGCTGAAAGACAAGCTACTGGGCACCGTGCTCTATTGTAGAGGGGTTTGCTCTGCCATTTCCGGTGAAGGCAAAAACTCACCCCACTTCCCTTAGGTACAATGGAGGTCAGCATTTGAGGCCGTTCGATCAAACTGAATCATTAACGGTTCCTCTTCTGAGGCCAGTAAACAATACACCCTCATGACTCCGCTGCATGACATGTTTTTCTTTCTTTGCTTTTCTATTCATTCGATACTTTTCTTCGTGAACTAATTCTCAACAACGAATTTATTATCTCCCTTGGAAATTTTTCTCTTTTCTAAACAACAGGGTTCCTGCGCAGGTTTGGGATTCTGGAAAAAGTATGGAAATTTGATTTTAGCCTTTCCGGGCCTAAAAAGTCTGGAAAATCAGTAAAATGTCAAAATAATCTGAAAAGAGTCTAAAATGTGTGTGTGTGTGTGGGTGGGTGGGTGTTACCGTTTTCAGTTTTTGGTTGTCCACAAACTGAAAATCGAAAACCGTTTTAATAATTTTTGGTCGTCTGCAGACTATAATTCGGAAGCCGGAACAATAGACTTGCCTTTTTACATTCAAAGTAATTGCCTTTTCGGATAATGTATACATTACTGAGAAAACGCGGGAGAGTGCAGCCATTGTAGCTTTCCACTTTCTACTGAACTGACGGGAGCTGTCGGATTACATGGATTAAATTCATTAAACAACAGTTAGAGATATCGATCTGAAACCAACTGCAATCGATAGAAAACGTCGAAATGTGATGCATATATCGTAAAAACCTCTGGCTTGTATTGATTTGGTTATAAAATAATGTGATTCGTACATCTTTATTTGATTAACCTCTATATTGACAAGTCTCTTTCTTCGAAAATAACAGTTTGGAACGTTCTTTTTTTATTATCTTTCCATTAGTTTGTTTTGGTTTCATTTCGATATTCCCATAATTTCATATTTAGAATAATACAGAGCGGTTTTTATTTTTTTTTTAAAAATCAACTTCATAACTCACAATACCGACCCTCCGGTTTTCACAATAAACAACCTTTTGTGATAGTGCTTGTCTGAAATACACAAAGTTTGCAGGAAGCAAGAAGATTCTGTCGTGAATCCGAAACAAAAATCTAAATTCAAATATTTTACAGTACTTCCAGAGATATTCGCATCCCCCGCCCTTACCCCCCAAATTGGGTTGGCGCAATTTTCTCGCGTGTACGTCATAACTCGGAAACCATTTGTCCGAATGTAGCCACTACTTTGGATACGTTGTACACATGTATAACGTCTACACTCCTGAGTTATTTCACAATTTTCCATTAATAACTTACAGAGATAATTAGCTTCACTAGTACTAAAAATAGTACATTTTTCGTTACCGCCATCTTGCATGACGTTCCTTGTATATGTTTGTACACGGTACTAATATTCTCTTGACAATATCCAAAATAGGCATCACATTTTCAATCACTGGAAATCAATTGATAATTTGTACATTCAAAATCTTTCGTACTGTACGAGGTTAATCAAGGTCACCCATTTTCGCCCCAAATGCTTTGAAAACACAAAGTTGAATTGTTTTAAACCTAGGCAGTACATACATCGGGCAACGAATAAATAATAATAACTTGAGCTGAGCACGATTCTGAAATTAGTTTGTAAACATTTACAATACTTTAAGAAATAGTTGCATATTTCTGAAAAGTAAACACTAATTTAAAAAATTAATAACTCCACCAATTGCCAAAATTTAATTTTGTTAAGTTGAGAAAATGTATGTACACCAACGCCTTAAAAACTTGTCTAGAATATTTTTAGGATAGCTTGGAAAACAAAAAGGGTTTTGTCAACAACAAACCTACACTTAACAATGAAGGAAATATACTATTATAGTGAAATTTCCTACCATTTAATTCGTATTTCAATATTTTACTCATCAGAAAGCAATCAAAGTGGGCACGCATCAAAGTGAATGTATTCTAAAACAAATATCCTTGCTAACTCCGGAAATATTTTAGCTAACCCCCACTCCAAAATCAGGATGTGAACATTTTTAAAGTTGTACGTCATCACTCGGGAACTGTTGGTCCGAGAGTGACTAAATGTGGATATGTTGTAGGCATACACATCTTCTACACACTTTAGTTATTTAATAAATTTTCTTTCATTACTTCCGAAGATAATTAGTTTCATTAGCGCGAAAATAACTCATTCTTCATGACCACCATTTTCATGACGTCACTCGCATTACTATTGTACAAACTGTATTGTCACACTCCTCAATGTTTTCTAATAAAGAAATCAAAAGCCGATCTTCCAACAGTAGCGTTAAAATTGTGCTCACTGGACGAGGTTAATTAAGTTAATCCATTTCCACATTTTGCCCAAAATATTTAAAAAATACACAGTCAAACTTTTTAGTCGCGCAATATTATTATGACCCATTGAACAAATCGGATGTGCTGACCACGATTTCGATGTTAGTTTAAAGAAAATTTCAGTATTTTTAAGTTCAGCTTTCAAACTCTAGCTAGAATTTACAAACTGATTCATTTTCATTGACTTTTTTAATTTGTACATGGTGTACTTTTGTATGATCTTAGTTTCATTGTAAATTTGCATATATTAAAAAAAATATCAGGTGTGATTTTAATTTTTGACTTTAAATAATTTCTATTCTGTTTCTGCTATCAGTCTGAAGAAAGTTCATGTTTAGATTTTGCAGTTAAATATTTTTTAAATATTACTTTTAAATGTCTTTTTAAATTTATACATTAATTGTATCATCAGAATTAGCGTTGCTAATCAATGTTCACAGTAGAGGTCTGGAATTCTAAAAAAAAAAATGGTCCGACAAAACATTTTAACTTGTGGCAGGAGCCCTGTAAACCAGTTTCAACTAATATATAAACCTTAATTATGATGATAAACCCATTATTAGTTATATTTATTATAGTGTTAACTTATAATTGTAAATATAACTAAAATCTTATGCTTTCATTCCACTGAACTTGGAAGTTCACAATTACCTGCTGCGAGTGTAGCTTATTTCACCCAGGTGCGCCACAAATGTCCATGTGATACACCACACAATATGCATGCACGCATATATACACACACACACAGACACGAACGCACGCACATATATACACAAGATGCGATAGTGGTGTGTACTTCTATCGCTTGTTTTTTTTGTCTGTACGCTTGGATACCGTGTTCAAATGCATGCATGTCCATATCCATACATTCCAGGTGTCCAAGACAACAGGAGAAACATTCGAAGAATCGCTGACGACGACAGCCACGAGTGACATCACCGTGTCCCCAAATAGCCACTACATCGCCAGCGTGGTCATGGAAGAGCGCAGTCTGCTGGCAGACTTCAAGGTCAGAGACTGTTAGCGAGATGTCGACGATTAGCGTCACATCTCTCTTATGTTGCTATAGAGTACAGGCGCTCCTTTGTTGCCAAAAATCCATCTAGCAAGATGTTCCTCCCTTAATTACAGCGTCATTGGTTCTTTTGTTGCCAAACCCAGTTAGCAAGACGTTCCTCTACTTAATGACATCGTCAGTAATTCTTTTGTTGCCAAACCCAGTTAGCACGACATTCCTCTCTTAATGACAGCGTCATTAATTCTTTTGTTACTAAACGTAGTCAGCAAGATATTCCTCCCTTATGACAGTCTCATTGATTCTTCTGTTGCAAGAGGTTCCTCCATTAATGAAGTGGTACTTGATTCCTTTGTAAGACGTCATGATCTAGGTGCCTTCCATCCACTTTTACATATTCTATTTATAGATATTGTACAGAGAAAGTATACATTCAATTTCTAAAATAGAAATGTAATTATCAAAAATGTTTGCACACTAGCTTTCAATGTCCCCATGTTTTTTGTTTTTTATTCAATATCAGATACTTCTTAACTCCTTATTCTCGCACTCAGGTCGTTCACCTCAACTCATTCGGAGAGTAAAGATAAACTAAATGTACCAGCAAGTACACACGTACAGTAAGTAGCTCTGTGACATGAAAACACGTGAAATCATAACGCGAGTTTCACAGAGATGGCGTGGCAATGACTGTTTCAGCCACTATCACACATTCTCTGTCAGCGTGTCAAGAAACAGAACATACCGACCCCCCCCCCCCCTTTCAAGATACCAAGCTGGACTTTACTAAAGGCGAGGCTATACTTTACGCTCCATTTAGCTATGCAATGTTTGTCTATTACCCGAAAGGTGCTGATCATCTTATGGCCATTATTTGCTTGTTTCAGAATAAACTAATCACGAAACGTATACGGCTAAGTTCAACTTACCTCCCCTTTAATTAACAAAAAAATCAACTACTAATAATTCCTTCTCCCAACGATAATTTCAGGTGGTCATAATGATGATCATGCCCGCCAGAAGAGCACCGGTGTACATCAAGGACAAGACTGGCGAGGTCGTCTTCGTCTACTCGCTAAACAACCTCCCCGGTCTGTTCGAAAACATCCCAGATGTTGAAAGGGTTAAAGATGAAGAACAGAAAGTCAGATCCGACGCCGTCAGGTTTACGATAGAGGGCATAGTGGACGGGATGCAGCTGTCGAGCCACCGCATTAATCTGTGCGACCAGTCGAAGAAATCGCAAGAAACAGCGTCTTGAACACATAACCCTCGCACATTTCTCAAGCTTGCATACACTTGGGTGAGACTTTTATGATTGGCAAATTGAAATGAGACTTTTGACGTGATGATGTGAGTTCAGATTGTGATATAAACTTATTTTTTCTGATTACTAAAGAAACATTTTCATACCGTATCAGCACGAAAGATATCTTGTTTCGGTTGGAATGATGGAGACAAGACTGGTCACGATTTTTTAAATGTATGTACTCATATGGATGAGCACTGAAGTTGAATGTATTGTAGTGATTTGTTTTCAGCAAGGATAATTAGCACTGTACTCAAAATAGGAGTGAGTGGCTGTCCTCGGGTGACAGTGAAATGACTTAGTTAGGATTTCATCAGAAAGTCCACTATATGTGAAGAATTCCGAGCTCGAATGGAAATACCGATTCTTTACCATTCTAAAGTGCATAATAACAGCTAAATCAACCTAGATCCAATGGCATAAGTATTAATCAGTTTTGACCTACCCCTTCTGTCAAAAAAAAGTCAGGATAGAGACAATTTAAGAAATATCCAAAAAGTAAATCATTTGCAAGAAAATATACTTGTTAAATAATTGACGTGAACACCATTTATTTTTTAAATACTGTTAATGATTTATGATCAAATGGTATAATTGCTGCCTTGAAACTCAGCATAATTACATTGGTAGACGAAGAAAATACAGCCTTGTAGTTCATGTGCAGAAAAACAAGAAAATTCAGGGGAGGTGACTCTATTTATAAGCAGTGAACTCATAGATTGTTGATCTGCCTATTGGTTGAGAGAAATATCTAATATCATCTTTTATATTGATAACCAGCAACCAATCAGTTATGATTATTATGATATTAGTTTTTTTTATTAAACAAAATTTCATTCTATACTTTATGTAATTATTTTAAGTTTGTTGTCAACAATGCTAATAAACATCATAAGACGTATTTCCAATGCGTGTAAATAGTTTTTATTGACGTGATCTGCTTTAGCATAAATAGCCTCTTCTGCAGGCCATAAAAGCTTAATATTGCGAAATTAACAATAAAAACTGATTAAAAAAATACATTCACACTAATTTATTATAATACTTTTCAACAATTTTCTCTGTATAATGCAGAGTTTGAAAGAAAAAAAAAAACCTGTCTGGGAAAAGCAGACAGCATGACTCCTTGTTCAATCAGATAGGCACAAATGCTTTCTTGACCATGGCTGTTTTGTGACAGCCTAATTTTACAAACTTACTTGTGACCAAAGGGCTTCGCATTGCACTAGAGAAGTATAATAGTAAAATAAAGAGCAGAATATATATATATACACCGTCAGTGAATTCTACTTAAGTAAGGGAAACAACTCTCTGATGCCTTCACACTGGTATGTTCTTTAACGGATTATAAAAGGATAATAAATGTCTTTATTTGTTACTTTATCAGCTTTTCTATGTACTGTGAGAGAAAAAAAGTCCTAACTTTCTTGATTTTTCTGGACAAGACAACCACAACTGACTTTCTAGGACTAGTGAACAAGTTTAAAAACTGACTATTTTTTTACAATTGCACCTTGTCAAAGGATAGGTACTAAAAAAAAAAAATGTTGCATTGTCCTATCAGCAAATGAGATTTGTTCTAAGATCTTAAGCAATATTTAAAAAATAATATAATCATTTGGGTCTTTTATCTGTGAGCTCTTTATACTTAGAGAATTTAACTTCTTAAAAGTTAGAAGACTAAAATTAAAATGACACAACAAGAAGTGTCGTGCATTTATCACATTTATATGAGAAGTGTCTTGCATTTATCACATTTATATGTGACACATATTAATTAAATGATACTGGGAAAAAATCCTATAACTAACTATATTCAATTCATGAACATATTATGTCATCAAAATTAAAAGCAATAAATGTTATCTGTGCTCATTAATGTTTCTAAACCAGGGTTTCCCAAAATGTTCTCTGCAGTGCTCCTCCGACTAACTAAAAGGGGATTCCAAATTTTCATAACATTAACATAATATAAATGCAACTGGTAGGTGTTTTCTGACTTTGGGTGCAGTAGAAATAATCCTGATAATGTAAAGGCATCATGAACCAAGAAAGTTTTGGAACCATAATCATTTTATACAACAATACTGGAGAGGATTTTTTTAAACTTTGCAAGTCCTAAAATAGATATGATGAAAAAATAATGCTACTGAATGACTAACTTTGGCAAACTGCATTATGGATACATAACAATACATAAAACAACAAACATAACCATTCTTTCCACCCTAACTTTACATCTCAATACAATTCTTTCTACCAAAAGAAATAAACCCAGGAGTAGTTTTAGCAATGACAATGAACAAAATTATGATGAATGTTGAGGTGTAAGATATTACTATCTCAAAACCTATGCAGGTCAGATTGTAAAGTGATATACAATTACAACAGAATTAACATTCTTAACAGTAATTTTTAATTTTTTTTAAAAATAGCTTATTGTATAGTTATTCTAATCTACTAGCCAAGTTGTGTTTCATCTTTTCTTTGTACACAACACATTCTACAACTTTTCAACTTGTACCCACACACAAGACATCACCCACATGAATAATACACACTTAATATTCATCAGACCAGCCAGCCAGCCAGCCAGCCACCAAACAACACACATGGCTTGTCACAAACAGGAAAAGATGTCCAATGGTCCTCTCCTAAAAATATCCACACTGGTAGTGGTAGAAGGTGCTAAGTAAAACCAAATCATTCAGTTAATCAATAAATCAATCCATCAATCAGATTAACCAACAATCAAATCAATATCCTTCAATATGATTAATGTATCAATTATCAAATCAGTATCAAACAATAGAATTAAAGTTAAGTGATAGTACAATATTTGTTACAGCTGTGTTAGTAGATAGCCCAAATACAATGTCAAATTAAACAAATACACATCTCCTTTACATAACAAATTATCTTGTGTAGTAATGTCACTGTGGGGCATCACTGTGGAACATCAAAGTACTTGGACAGATCCATATCTTCCTTTGGTAACTTTTTCAGTTTCACTTTTAAAAATTCACCATCCTTAGACACATCTGGCTGAAATAAAAAAAAGTTTATGTTGGTTCATATTTGGAATTAGTTACATTAACAAGACCTTTATTTATGTATATTTTTTTTACTGTAACTATATGGGTTTGAATCTAATACAGTAATTTTACATGAAATAGTTGAAAACCTACAAGTACAATGTGATATAAGTGGGTATAATATGTTTTATAAATTAATTTATATTATTAGAATATTTTCCATTTAAAAAATATATGACAAGTGCAAGTCATTTGAAAACAACCAAACAACCACACTCCCAAACTGAAACAAATTTGTCCATTTTCCTCCTATTTATATTCTTGATGTTTTGAAAAAATATCTCACTATTTCTTTCTTTAGATATAATTGTTTGTGTAATTCTAGAAGCAATGTATAGTTTTCAAAATGCAAAACATTTCCACATACAAAATACAATAACTGTAGAATTTCTCGAGAGGAGACTTAATAAATTATTTTACTCCAGTAAATAGACAATTTTATGCTGGAGTGGAATTAATTTCCTTCCACGTTCAGCTACAATATATCATTCACAGCAGGAGCTTCAAAATACAATATTTCAATTGTAAAGAGGTTAAGGGAACTACCTCATAATTAACAGGGGTCTAAGTTTAATGTTCTTTGGCCTTAGCATTTTTTTCTTTGCTTGCCTTGCATTCTAACCATTATAAATTTGAAACCTTGACATTTCTTCTGTTTTGGCTTCTTGAATTATTGAAACTTTGTATTTATTTGCATGATTCTATCAAAACAGTGTTTATTAATAAATTAGTAAAGTAGTTTAAAATAAAAGTAAGCATCTCACACACTTTATCAGGAATAGGGATACTCAGTGATTCTCTAACTCATTGCAAGAATAGGGACCCAGCATGACTCTCTGACTCATGCAAGAATATAAATCTCAGAATAGTGTGTTATTGATATGACACAAGAATATCAACATGGCAAAAGCGTTAGTTTTAAAATATAAAATATTTTCTACTTCTCAAGTTTTATCGAGATAAATTAAGCCATCATTTCAAATGAAAAGGATGATAATTGTCAATCTAATGCAAGTAGTGGCAGTAGTTGCCTCTAATAACAAAAATTGTCCTAAAGAAAAGAAAACACTTTCTTTCAAATTCAAGTTGAAGAGAATTATAAGTGAATTTAAATAAGTTTAAGAGATAGAATGGTTATATATAT
Source organism: Sinotaia quadrata (assembly GCA_028829895.1). Classification (NCBI taxonomy): domain Eukaryota; kingdom Metazoa; phylum Mollusca; class Gastropoda; order Architaenioglossa; family Viviparidae; genus Sinotaia; species Sinotaia quadrata. Next base: position 100,814,434 of record CM054177.1, read on the forward strand.
ACTAACCATACAAATGTAAACTGATTAATAATTATGTAATTAAAGGAATATTTGCTAGCCACTGAAAACCAACACATCATCCATATGTGATCTCACCTTTCCGAGCTTTCCAACTATATCAGTTGAAATAGGGGCAGAGTTGTGGTACTTGATGTCTCCTTTATCTGCCCTGGCCTCCATCTTGGCATACATACTTCTACAAAAAAAGAAAATTCAGAAAATAAAAGCAGGCTGCATACTGAGGTTTACAATTGATTTAAATCCTATTGATCAAATTTTCTTTAAATAACACATTAAACATCACAAACTTTTGTGTTCAAACCATGTGTTCTTTTAATTTGGATCAAAAGCATGTAAGTTTGCCAGTTAGGTAGTTATAAAAGGACTGGCCAGTCCATCAGTAATATGGGTATGTTTACTTTCATGAGACTTTCTAATATATATAAATCTGGTACTTTAAAAAAAAAAATCAATTAATTGAATGTCTTTGGTCAATACTTCATTAAAAATAAACAATATGATATATCAGCAGAAAGTATTTATTACCTATCTTTTAAATTCTAAAAGTACAATTTTTCAATTTTTCTAAAGGTATGCTTTGCAGATAAATTAATGAAATGTTCCTTAAAATGTGTTTAAAGTTTTTATATCACCATTGTTTTGTGATATAGCTGGAAATGGACTACTTACTGGAACGATATCATTAACACAGGTTATCGAACAATTTTCAACGATTAGCTGATGAATTAATCATTAAATCTATCCATCTCTGTGACAAATGTCAGCCACTAAGAACCATAGTAATTCAAATTACTTAAAATATACAGGTCTAATGACAAACTGGAAAAGGGTGGACAACTTTATTGGAAACAACTTTACAGAAAACATTACTATTGATCTAACTAGTAAATAAACAAAGATATGAGTCATATTAGCACTAAAGACACAACTCCATAAGGAAAGATGTGAACCATGTTAGCACTAAAGATGGGTCTCCAGCTATCAGAATATACACTCAAAGATGACAGCCTAAGGAGACAATATTTTCTTAATTTCAGAAAATAAATCTGACATGTAAATAGGGATGAAATCTTAAAATATGAACATTTCAGAATCAGAGTGACAAAACTGTATGACAGTTACAACATATCCATATGAAATAACTTTGCTTTCCCTGAAGCTCTGATTTTTTTCAGTTCCAGGAAAATACATTTCTCATGATGTAATATTAAATAAGTCCTGTTATTAAACTGAATCTTTTATTTAATTATAAACTGTCAAAACATTTTTGTTTCATGTGCCACTCATAAAAGAAAATGTTGACAGACCCTTCACCAGATGCTTGTTCCCACTGCCAAATTACATCCTTCTTTTTCACATTTTTGCCCACTCGGTACAGCAGCACAAAGTACTTTCCAGAGTCCAGTTTCACTCCACAGTCCACTAGACAAAAATAATAATTAATCTGTTTATTACACAAAAATAATTTCAACACTTTTACCTGAATTTTCTTCCTTTGTAAAGTAAATTACCCACTGCGAACATTTCATTTGGAAGTAAACATTAAGCAGAAGATAATCAATCTATATTAACTTCAATATAGCCTGTACATTTATGAATAATCTAAGAGTCTGATTTAGTGATTATAAATAAAACTTGAATAGATTATATTAAAACTAAATTAAAGTTTCTTTACACAGAATTTTTTTTTTTTACAAAACAAGTATAATATATATTTCATAATTTAAAATATTAATAAAACAACAGTTTGAGAAAACCTATTTCACCTTACCTATAAAATTGTTTTCTTTTAAAAATCTAATTAAATTTTAGTTTATTAGATAAAGCTAGTCACAAAATTGTGGCATAACACTTATGAAATCACAATATTATCTATTTAAGTTGACAGATTGCCAACAAAGATGATATATTACCAACATTTTCGGTCATAGGCAACATTCCCTCTAACTTTTTTCTGGTGTGCGCAGAACTGGCAGTTGTTTGAGCAGCCTCATTTCCGTGTAAGTAAAACATTTTCAGAAACATTTGTGATTGTAAATTGTAACTAATGACTTCATACGCTTTATTAATAGTGTCTTTAATTAAATATGAATGGCTTAGAAATCACATATAATTTTCATACTTTATCGCAATGAAAATGTTATGCTACAATTATGAATGCACCAAAACGTGTGCACAGAATTTTGAAATAGTTGCATGGAATGAGCTGAGTGGCCGCATGCCTTAGAAGTTAGAGTGACTGTTACAGTGTTACTGTTAGTCATAGGTCTTTCCTACCCAACATTTTAATACAGTCAATTATCTCACTTAAATTTTAAATGGTCACCTGCTACAATATACTTAATTGTTACTGTAGGTATAACTATAAGCAAGGCAGCAAAGCATATTAGTATTGTTATTATAATATAAATTTCAAAAAGGCACTTTTAATATATATATAATAAAATTAAACAATTTTTTAAAATACTGATGAAACATTTTATTAATAAAAGTGATTTTAACTAAGTATACTATAGACTATAGTATAAAATTGCACCAGTTTGTTGTTTTTAATTTTACATTTTCACAATTTAACCAATATTTTAAATTAAAATAGAAAATAACTGTAATATTTAGGGCTTTATTTGCTGGCAAGTGAAAGTATTCATTTAGTATGTATAGTTATCACTACTTACCAGGAAGGCGATCTCCCATTTGTGTTACTGTTAGTCCTCCTGCTCAAGTCTCAGAACAAAGACTGCTACTAAGGACCATATGACTATGAATGAAGATAATGGTGATGAGTTATTTTATATCAAATCAATCACTGAAAAAAAGAGGAAGCAATATAATTTATAGTATGAGATCAAACTGCAATTGTCTTTGCATTTACCAAGCTTAGAAGTTAGAATAACAGAAAATGAGAATGTATCATTTATAAGCATACAAAACAAAGAGAATACTACTAGTGAGAATACTAGTCAATAGAATTTGTTTTAACAATGGGATGAATTAATCGAAACACGGTAAGAAGGGAAAATTATTATCTTTTTTAGTTTTTGTCTTGCATAAATAATATATAATAATTTATTAATTATAATGAACATTATACTCACTGAGTTATCTATCATGAGTTCTTATCATTTCCTGTGTGAATCATTTAAGTCTTTCTGAGAAATGTCGCTTTCATTATTTTCACTCATGGTTTAAATTTTGAAGGTTTTAATAAAATTAAAATTACCAGTTTGTTGTATGTAAGATAACTACTAAGTACTAAGTAAAGTAATTGTTAGAAAAGATCAGACGTTATAACGGTATTATTTCTTATCTGAAATTGAACTAAAAAAAAAAAAAGAAACTAAAAAAAAGAAACTTTTTTTTAAAAAGCAAAGTCACATGCATAACAAATTGTTGAAACAAAACACCCAATGGGGTTATTAGTCTAACTTATCTCTTACTTGTGTTTGATTCCACTTCCTGAATTATCGCTGGACAATATCCACAATATATTTTATTATTCTGATTTAAAATAAAACAGAAGCGATTATTTGTATTTTTACAGTTTCAGGTTATACTGCTCTACATTAATGAAATTAGCATTTCAATTATGTTGAGTAAACTATAAAGACCAATAAGTAATAAATCTAATATGCAGTGTAAGGGCAACAACTCTATAGGTCACTCAACCGAAGCAGAATCGAAAAGTAACTGTTAGAGTTATCTATAAGGTATAAATTAGTATAAAGTGACATTTAATAGAACAATATATACATTTCTATTAAAATATTATCTAAATGAAAGAGTCAAGTCGCATTTATATCTCGATATTATTTTTTATATATAGTGTCACTGGCAGAACTGATACTAAATCGAATAGTGAATATTCTGATATGGCTGGCAAATTCAATGCAACCTTCATACCGGACCGCAACTATTGGAAGACAGCTGACTTGACAATCTGATATCTGAAATATATTAATTAAAAACATGTTCACACACTTTCGGCGCAAGTTTATGTTAATGTCTCATTTTAATTTATCGAAGAATAGACATACCTTTAGGATCTCCATCTGCACTCCGACCATAAAGAGTATCTGTTTATTTTTGTTTGTTGGGTCCCCGTCCACACACACACACACACACTGATTGTGGCATGCATTTAAAACCATGTATGGTTTTTATCATATTTCTATCCAATGAGTGTACGTAAGCAGGGAGCTAAATGGAAATTGTCACAACGGGGACATCACATTTTAGATTCCTGAAGGGTTATAACACATTATTTTTTTTTTCTTGTTTTTATTTTGGTATGTTTTGTGGTCAGCAAGCTAAAGACCCTAATGAATGAAGACATTTTCGTTTTAAAAAATTATATCGAGCACTTCTATCATGCTATTCAGCGCAAATGCCAAACGTACCCTACACATGCTATCAAATAGTTCTAAACACTAATATATCATACTGTTATTATTATAAAGAGTTTATTGACAACAGAAACCTCTAACAAGAATTTTTTTTATAGGGGAACACAGGATGTAATGAATTTTTTTAAAGGGGGTCACGGCGGTCCTTACACTCTTTAAAATGAAAAAAGTAAAAAACGTGCAACAACATTAAATAAAACAGTTAATTATTTTATTAGAAATCAATTCATAGTGTTAATAAACTAGTATTGCAATAATTACCTACTGCAAATAAAATTTTACTGGAATAAGTGAAATAATGTCTATTTAATCATAAATTACTTTAAATGGGTCCCTAAGTTTCGCAGGCTCTTCGCTACTGCATATGCGTGTGTTTTAAAATGTGCACGTGTAATGGGTGTGACAAAGTGGGAGAGGGTAAAAAAATGTTCCCTAAAGATAAACGTTTCACTTTTATGGACAGAGCCCTTGCCGGTTAAGTTCATATTCTTTTACTGAAAACCGACCTCGACGCACGAGAACAATATTCTGTTTCCGATGAAATATCACAACTCTTACAGTAATAATGATTATTAACATTACGATCAAGGAAACAACAGACTGTGTTATCTTTGCAAGCAGTTATGCACTGATATTTTAATATATTTTTTACTGTACCCAATTACTCCGACTACTCTCTTATAGTGAGGTGCTATTTTTGGCCAGTGAATTTTCCAATTTTATTTTTAGGTGACAACGAAAATTGCTCAATTTACCTTGTGATAATGTACAAGCAGATGAAAATTGTATTAATTATGAAATATTCATTTGGAAGGCGAACCGACCTACTGTAGGCCTACTAAAAGACAGCTAGAAACACATAGGCCTTCTAAAAGAACAAATATTTTCTTTGAAACTATTTTAAGATTATTGATTCAAATATACTTTTATTGTTCAATTCCCGTTTTTCACCAAACATGCTGACCAGCTTCTGAAGCACGTAGGCCTACTCATGACAAATATTCTATTGAAAGCTATTTTTATTGATTCAAAATGTACTTTCTTTATCCAGTCCCATTTATCACCATATTCCATTTGAAAGATAAATAATCTTAAAAATAAGCAGTAGCGGGCAATAGAAACCTTTACACAGTCAAATTTCGATCTTTGTTTTGTTTTGCTAACTCAGGATCTCGCCGTCACTCTTAATTTCTTTTAACTTTCATATGGCCAACACTGCAAAATCGTACATTTCAACAAAACACTAATAGTTCATAACGGTAGATATCAGTTTCGAACAGTTTTTGCAGTACATTTCTTACAACGCTGTAGCCTGACGCCTAACTCTAATATCCGGTTAACAAATCAAGAGGGCTATTTAAAGCAGAGAATACGTTTCTTGAGGATTTTGCCAACTGTGTGTGTGTGTGTGTGTGTTTGTACCTGTGTAATTGTGTGCGTGTCTGTGTGTCAGTTGAATTTTTCATTCCTAATATCTATATTGCAGGGGACGTTACTCCCTTTAAAATAATTCTTTATAAAACCTTATTGATTATTCCCCGTTCAATTTATGGTAGACAGATAGAGGAACACACCCTCACCATCACCCTTCTCAGATGAAACCGAACTGTGTTAAGTTCAAGTTACCGATGAGATTTCACGCTGACATATACGGTACATCAGTATCGGGTAACAGTCATAGATGAAATTTCATCCTGTATCGGGTTAATTTTCGTAGATGGAAAACTTCTTACTGAAGGAGAAGATAAATCCGTCTTTTAATCTATATTTATCGAGCCTACATCCGCCCACTATCTCTCCAACATATGTGTAAGAAGGTCAATAAATTTAACAATAAATTTATTAAATCAACAACTAAAATACCTATAACAAAAATACAATCAAAAGAGCGCTGGCATTTACGTCACTTCACAACAATGTTCAATTAATGCTAGACAGTCATTCAATTTATCCTAGCATAGACATCAGGCTTGTCCACTTATGCTGGAACTTAGTTCGACAGTGTGCACGAGAATAATGGCAATGTATGGGCTGCCACCACTTCAGTTAACTCCCTTTACAGAGGCCACGTTGGCTTCCTTCCGACTTCACCGTCTCTCAGTCAGTCCTTAGTTCTCCTAAATGGAGTGCACAAAGAAACAGATCGGATTTTAAATTCTATTAATAAGTACATTAGTAGAACAGTGGCTTAGTAGGCTATGTGTGTGTGCATGGCCTGGCAAGACGGCGACTAAACAATTCGACTACATCTAACAGTCATGTGGCATATTAATGTCTGCAAAACAATGACCAGGAGACTAAGTTGGTGTTGTACTATTATTTGCAAGACAATAACCAAGATGTTAATTAAATCAGTGTTGTGTTAGCGTTTGCAAGACATTACCCAAGATGCTAATTAAATCGGTGTTGTGTTAGCGTTTGCAAGACATTACCCAAGATGCTAATTAAATCGGTGTTGTGTTAGCGTTTGCAAGACATTACCCAAGATGCTAATTAAATCAGTGTTGTGTTAGTGTTTGCAAGACAATAACGAACTAACTAATTAAATCAGCGTTGTGTTAGTATTCGTAAGTCATTAACTAAAGATATTTAACTCAACGTTGTGTTAGTACTGTCAAAACAATAACAAAGACGCTCTCATTAAGTCAATGAATCTGCTAAGTAGCGGCTTTCTTCCGAACGACACTTCACATCGTTAGGTGATCACCACCACCACTACCACCACCAATAACAACCAAGAAGAACAAACCTCTGCGCTGTTAGTCCGTATGACGAATATTAAAAGTCACATCAGGAATGAACACGACTTCAAAAGTTGACATAGTAGTCCACCTCATTCGTCTACCCCTCTGGCCCCAGGCTTTACTAAGATGGTATTCGGAATCTGAATTAACTGTAGTGCTTTCTCTGGCCGTTCCTTTCGTTTTGAGTACTAAATCTTCCATCTAGATCCGCGCCATCTTCTAAGATGTCCGCGTTCACTCATTTACCTCACATATTGTAACGAAGTGGTTTTGCAGTCAGTATAATTTCAGTAGATACCATTCGTCGACATTGTTATTCGTATTTAAATAATGAAGCGAAACATGAAGAAAGCAATAAACCAACCAACAACTAAAGGAAATAAAAGTCAGATATGTCTGCGCAATGATTTTCAATTTTGTGAACACACGTCTTGTGCCGTGTGCAAGACTGACTTTGATAATCTTCTACTTCACTTGTATTGCTTTTTTTCACAGGTCATCATGACATTTATTTTAATTCTTACACAAAGAGGATATGTCAGTTTGCTGATAGAAGTGCAGAGTATATGTGTTTGTGTATCCACTTGTTGACTGATTTACTCATTGTCATGCTGAATCGATAATTTGTACTTTTGTTTTTTCTTTTTTTACTTGTAATAAATAATCGTTATAATAAACTCGCGCTGCATTCATGAAGAAAGATGGTTTATTGATTAACATATGAGTGTGTTGTGCCTGCGTGTCTGCCGTTTTGTGTATTTGTGTGTGAATATGTTCTGTATATGTGTATGATGTGTACGTGTGTATGTGTTGTGTATGTGTTGTGTGTGTGTTGTGTGTGTCAGACGGAGGGGTCAATGGTTATTATGTAAGCCTGGTAGATACACATTAGATGGCTTGTCTTGCCAAAGAAATGTTTTATGAAGCGTGTGTGTAGAAAGCTGAAAATTAATTGTTACAGGTGGTTGAGTATTATTAGAAAAAGTACTATGTATGACTTTGATCAATACATCCATGTTATAAAATCCATTGTGGATTAAATTAGGTGGGTGATCTAGTAGGAAAACCAAACTGTAACCCTGTTGATAACAAACCCATACACTGACACATATTCAGTTTGACAAACAGTGACACTTCTAAGAAGATAACACTTGCAAAAACTAGCGGAACCATGAAGACGGTTTTTTTTCCTTCTAACACCAAATTTGTCCAGTTATGCATTTTTTTTTTTAAAGTGATGCAAACTTTCACTGGAAGTGTTATATATAAGTGTTTGCATTCACATTATTTATAACACATATTTAAAACTTTAAAGTGTCTTCCTCAACTGAGTGTTTTACACCGCCAATGTTTTCCCTCTTAGATGAGGATGCAGGAAAGCACACATCGTGAGGCAAAACTAAACGTGGGCTGTGTGTACATTGATGGGCGTCTACGGTATGTACATAGGTGAGCATCGACAGCAGTGTGACCGAGCTTGAAATTAACAATGAGCACAGCATGGACTAGACACACATACCATACCAAACTGCAGCTTCGTGGTAGAAGTTCAAGGGAGATTATTAAGTCCATTCGTGTGCACGCATACCGATTATATTCAATGCACTCGTAATCAAAAATGAATTTGTGACAATTATTTTCAGTGTAAGAAGTGCCTCTGAATAGTGAGGGTTATATTATTTTTATCTATTCTATAACACACTTCTCAAATGCAGACTGGGTTGAGATAGGGCGGTCTCACCCCATCCCCACACAAATGCTAATCATCATATTACAAATAGATACTTCGAGTTAACACTGACCACCAATCTCTCATATGTATACCTGTGGTGAACATCCACTGTGAAAGGTTCTCATTTATTTCTTTATTATTACGTAATGCCCTCACCACCATGAATGAACCTTTTATCTCCCAAATATATAACCAGAAAACAGTGAATGAATAATAAATGAAATAAAATTGTATTTGTACAATGTAAATTTGCTATGCATATTACACAACATAACATTAAATTCAAAATACAAGCTGTGGATATACCACCCCCAGATATATATATATATATATCAGAAATGTATGATAATCTAGTTTGTTGTCCTTGCTTACAAGAAGAATTCGATTTTTTACTGCCTAATAACTAATGTGTTGTTTGAGCTCTCCAATAGTTTGTTTCCATTTTTTACTGCCTAATAACTAATGTGTTGTTTGAGCTCTCCAATAGTTTGTTTCCATTTTTTACTGCCTAATAACTAATGTGTTGTTTGAGCTCTCCAATAGTTTGTTTCTATATGCAATAAATAACATTCTTGCAATATTGGTACTACTGCCAATGCAAATAACCAACACATATTAACACCCTGAAATAGAGGGAAGGAATAGCAGAAAATTAAATAGGTACGTGACCTGAACTGCGCAGAATTGTCTGACATCAGAGATGACAGTTTGAGTCTCTCACTGGCAGCGTGCCCTTCTTAGAGGTCAACGAGCACAGCCAGATGGTCACAATGCCAGGTGGGCAGAGTATGAAGCTCAAAAGCCAAAGAAGGTCACAGAAGAAAAAGGGAACCACAGCCAGCAGCACGAAGGTGAGAAATTAAGACAATTCTCAATGGTTTGCTTTGTCAGCGCATTGAAGATTCTGGGACAACTGTGTAATGTGCCTAGAAGGTATGTTGAACCATCATCTAATAAGAAAGTGACTATATACATATAATAATTTGACTGCTGATGTCTATGCTAAACTGGATAAGTGTCTAAAGTTTAATCAAACTTTGTTGAGAACTAATGTAAGTATCAATGATATTTTGATTATATTCAAATGTTGTATATTTGATTGTTGACTTAATAAATTTATTGTTAAATTTATTAACCTTCTTGCACATATAATTAAACCTTACGTTGGAGTAATAGCGGGTGGGCGGGTGGATGGGGGCTCGTTAAATATAAATAAAAGACGGATTTTTATTACTTGTTTAGTAAGAAGTTTACATCTGTAGAAACATTATGCTACAGTATAACGTATATCGTATTATTGTGTAAAGAGTTCAGTTTCAAGACACCCATATAATCTACCAAGTGAGAGACATGTAGATCTTGTGTGAGAATTATTAATAACTATAAATTACGATTCTCTATCACATGTAATTAATTATGTGTTATTAATAAATAAATAATAATCAATTGATTGAAGGGTTCCCAGAGAGATTTCACACTACCTACCTACCTATCTATCTATCTATCTATCTATCTATCTATCTATCTATCTATCTATCTATCTATCTATCTATCTATCTATCTATCTATCTACGAACAAACTATGCGGTATGATTCTCGGATGCAGGCACATAACAACTATTGTCATGGTTACTAAGTATTTTTCACTAGTTTCGAATACGATATAGAATATTCGGTTGCTTTGTTCTGATTTCAAAGAAAGTTTTGAAGGATTTTTATTATCTCCGTTAATATTAAAGCGAGCATGCGTTAGAAACATTTATACCGTGAACCAGTTCACAATACCCTCAGTTTGCTCACTTTGTTCAGCACATGAACATTTTGACAGGGAGCTAAGTCCACCCTACCTTCCTGTATTTTAATTTTTCAAACGTAATAATAATCAGAACTGCAATACACGACAAACATCTGTTATCACCCCCATCCCCCTTTGCCTTTCCGTGTAAACCAAGCTGAATTACTCTTCGTACATAAGCACGCTAGAATGCTTCTATTTATAGAATCTATCTTCAAACTGCGATTGTTTACTAAGTCCTAAGAAATCTACATGCAGCGTCGTTAAAGTCTATAATGCAGCAGTTGTCGCTGACAGTTTTGCTCTTACGACCTTGGCGCAACACGTGGTGGACATATTATGTAACGATTACTGTGTGGCCGAGTCACGGCCTCTCAGGAGAAGGCTATGTTCAAGTTCACACACGTCACAGAGAATGTTGTGCTTCACATTACATTTTAAATAACCTTACTCTCTCCCCCACACACACACACACCACAACACATCATCCCTTTCAACATGCTACTTAGAGTGGTGGAGGTGTAAAACCCCAGAGACAGTGGAATCTTCTGTACACTGCACTGTAACTTTTTGGATAAATAAAGCTGGTCCACAAACTAGCTTTCTGATTTTTCTTTCCAAAGTAAAGAAAAGTTAACTCTGCGTGACTCAAGCAATCTCAAACCAAACTGCGCACTAAGCACGTGTGACTTGGTAGCAAAGAACACTTGGTCGTCACTGTTGTCGCTTTCATTATCGTCTTCATCGCCTTGTCACACATGTTGTATAAGAATTAATCCGAGAAACATTGTGGCTTTAAATAACAATGTATTGTGTTTGGGGTTTTTTTAAATTAAGGGAAAAGGTTGAAGTTGATTAAAGTTAAATAATGTGACACTTTATTAGTGCAATAAATGCATACATTATCTTCATTTATTTATTTGTGGAAGGTGACAAAGCCGTGTACATGTTACATACTTTCTTTCCTAAAATAGCTTAGAAATACTGTCGACCTGATTGATTGATTGATTGCATGATTTATGCTTAACGACCGTTTCCAACGTTCACTGACTTCCTGACGACAAATCCTTCCCTGGCGATAATATACATCGAAGAGAAGTTTTGAAATGTTCTTTTTCTATGGTTAGCAATTAATTGCCTTGTTTAATTGTCACTAAAGGGCAAGTATATTTCACCCTATTAGTGTAGACACTTATTCTACTCTATCCCCACCTCCCCAGTCCCCATCTTTTCTCTCGCACATTTTCCAGAGCTAAATAAACGTCAATAGGTTCTTCCTTCCTGTCGAGATTCAGTTTTATGGTGCAGTTAGAAAAAGTAAAAAATGTCTGGCCTATGTTGGTCGGTTTCCTTCTTAGCTTGGCCTATACTTCGGTGTACGTTTGCTGTCCGACCACCGTCCTTGTCCTAGTTTTTACCCTGAGGAATGCAGTCATGTGACTAGATGTTCGTGATCACATTCGGTTCAGAACATCTTAAGGCATACAGAATTTCTAATTTAACACAGATCTTTAATCCAATTCGAAGAGTGTTATGCTAGGGAATTTAGGGAATTCAATTTTGCCTCTTCTGTGAAATAAAGTTTCATGTCAGAAACCCTGTGTAATAACGAATCGGAAACGATAGTTCCGAATTTTAAGAAGGTACTTCTGACTTTTACATCACCAACGCCAATAGCTAGCGGAGTGGAGACCGCTATTGTCTCGCTAGCAAGGCTTCAATTATAAGCACATAGTGTTTGACGTGGCTTAAATGACCATTAGAGGGACTGCAAGTATGAGACTTTAATACACTATTAATGACAGTCGGAAGTGGTCTTGTGTGACGCATAGACTGCAAAGTTAACCAAGCGCATCAGACCGTAATATGATAATGATAGACTGGACTTGACAGTAGCGCTCGCCGGACTCATGAGAACAACGGGAAAGCTAAGCCAATTCTCACCTATGAAAAAATAAATTTAAGAAAGGGATAAATGCCCATCACGTGACAAGTAATGTCGCGAACCGCGTGTCCATTTTGGGTCACTCTTCAATGCAGCCCAAGTTTTGAAGGAGCCAATTCGTTCTGGTTGACGTCATAGTTGTGTAGAGGTAGCTAGCGAACGACTAAGTAAAGAAAGAACAAAATAAAATTTCTATTTTTCCTCATTTGGAACTTGTGAAAGATAATTTTGTTTGTTTGGGTTGGTGATAGAGAAACCCTTGAGAATAAAGTGACGTGTTTCATTTACTAAAATACCTGAAAGATATTGCATATTTAAAAGAAAATGTATTTAACAACCTATTTTCTTGCATATTTAATGCATTGAAATATGAGAAATACTGGAGTCCATCACGAGTTTGTCCTTACAACTGTCATTATTTATTTGTAGGCCTTTATGTTTAGAGTTTGTATTTCCATGTAAGGTGTTGGTCCTGCTGTAAAGACTCAGAGAAGCCAGTGCACACAACGCGCCTTGCAGAGATGAGAGAATGAAGAAGCAAGTGGCTTCTTGACATTGTGACGTCACAAGTTGAAAGCTTAGTCTACATCAGAGGGCGTAGACTTATGATTTTCTTAGTAGCCTAGAATAAAAAGAGAGAAAGAACAGTGTCATTATATATTTTATGTATCTACTTTTCTGGAGAAGAAATTTAGAAACATGAGGAAAGAATGTGATGTGATCTGTAATAAAGATCAGTGATGGACTATTTACATTAACTAAACATTGGGGAAATAGGGTCAGGCTAAATCACGTGTTTAGAGTTAATAAGGGCATTGGGAAAGTAGGGTAAGGCTAGACCCCGTATAAATTTAATTGGGCTGGATATTGGCATTCTTATTAAATAGCCTAGTACCTTAGTATCTTCTTGTACTTTATTTAGGGTGTTCAAAAGGAAACACAACCAAATGGGCAGCGGATGTTTATTAGTAAATTACAATTGAATATGTTGCCGTCGTGTTGTCCACTTAATTGGATTCAATAAATCATCAAACAGATTGCCCACTGTTACATGTAATATTCCAATATTCATCAAACGTGATTCCTCATCACCACTGTTGTTCTGCATTGCCCTAAGTCCTCTGAGTCGCCATCCAGAAAACAGATTTAGGACAAAATTAAATCAGGACAGGTTATCAGCCATTTACTGTATATGGACGATCTTAAGCTATACAGTAAAAATGAACATAACATGAATTTGCTGATCAAAACTGTCCAGATTTGCAGTGAAGACATTAACATGTCACTCGGCCTTGAGAAATGAGAATTATCGTCCAGAAAGGCAAGTACGTCAGTGCTGTTTAAGAGGCTATTCTCTTATCAAACTGCGTGCACAGATCGAAATAGCTACAACACTTGCTAGTTTGGCTTCTTCATTGGAGATAACCCCGGGGAAAAGTTTTCCGGGTCACAAACCAGTGCGAATAAAATGAGTAAAATGAAAATAATTGTTTAACTCTGGATGTCAACGGTGACTACGGTTTTCGCCTTCCCTGTCTGACTAGCGTCTAGCGAAAACACATTTTTAATACGCTGGATTCTTGTCGCCATCGGTAGCCACGCCCACTTTTTGTGTAACCTCCACATATACACTCTCATTCCCCCGTCCCTCCCAGACACGACAGGTTACTTCGCACCCGTATTTGTACGTCGCTGTGCTCGGCCATTTCCTAAACCGTCGACAGTTTTAGTTTTCTTTCCTCTAGTACAGCCTTGGTCTGACAAGGATAAACAAGCGAGCTGCTGCTTGGTGCAACTGTCGTGAGGCGTTGGATTTCATCGTGTCAAGGCCGGCCACTCAGCGAATGGCTTGTGGCGCGCATATTTGAGAAGACTGAATCAGTAAGTCGGCAGTAGTACCAAACGCGAAAGCGGCGGAAGCCGGAAGCGTTCCCCACATTAACAACAAGTCGGCAGTAATTCACACTGCGCCGAATGAAGACGGGTACCGTACGTGACTACCTGACGAAAGCGCAGGTATTATCTTTTTCTTTTTCTTTGAATCATGTGTGTGCGCATTGAATAACTGAGTTTTCACAGTATAGTCATTTATACAGGTTTTGTCTCAGAATAGTACGTGAAGTTGTTTGAAAGGAGAGGACAACGTGACCTTTAGTCAGCTTCACAAGTAGAACTTGAACTGAGACATTCTTGGTGACAACGACTATGGCGTATTTGTTGGTATGCCAATGTTGTTATCACCATACTGCGTTTTGAGTGAACGTTTGGCTGTGTGCTTACGTGTGTGTGTGTGTGTGTGTGTGTGTGTGTGTGTGTGTGTGTGTGTGTGTGTTTATACGTATATTATGGTACTGGTAGCTTGCGTGCACAGGGAAGATGTTTGTATTTTGTTTTGTAAACTTAAGACTAGCGTTCATTTGTTTGTATGCATCTTGTCCCCACAAGCAATTTGTTAATTTAGTGGTCAGTGCATAACTTAAAAAGAAAGCTTTCCCTTTCTCTCTTGCCACTCCTTTGCCTATTTTCGTGTAAACATCCAGACTTATTTGGTTCTCGTGTAAACATCCAAACTTATTTGGTTCTTGTGTAAACATCCAGACTTATTTGGTTCTTGTGTAAACATCCAGACTTATTTGGTTCTTGTGTAAACATCCAGACTTACTTGGTTCTTGTGTAAACATCCAGACTTACTTGGTTCTTGTGTAAACATCCAGACTTACTTGGTTCTTGTGTAAACATCCAGACTTATTTGGTTCTTGTGTAAACATCCAGACTTATTTGGTTCTTGTGTAAACATCCAGACTTATTTGGTTCTTGTGTAAACATCCAGACTTACTTGGTTCTTGTGTAAACATCCAGACTTATTTGGTTCTTGTGTAAACATCCAGACTTATTTGGTTCTTGTGTAAACATCCAGACTTATTTGGTTCTTGTGTAAACATCCAGACTTACTTGGTTCTTGTGTAAACATCCAGACTTATTTGGTTCTTGTGTAAACATCCAGACTTATTTGGTTCTTGTGTAAACATCCAGACTTATTTGGTTCTTGTGTAAACATCCAGACTGATTTGGTTCTTGAGTAAACATCCAGACTTATTTGGTTCTTGTGTAAACATCTAGACTTATTTGGTTCTTGTGTAAACATCCATACTTATTTCGTTCTTGTGTAAACATCCAAACTTACTTGGTTCTTGTATAAACATCCAGACTTACTTGGTTCTTATTTATTTATGAACTATGCCAACCATTTGCGTGTGATATAACATTAGAATAGGAATAAATTTCGTCCCATAGTGAACTGCATATCACGAGAATGCATATTGCAATAGCCTTGGAGATCTTTCACGGATTACACATTTAGAACTTATTTCGTGTACAGCCCTTTAAAGGCACACGTGACGCGAGGAGCGGTGTCGTGTTACCTAGCACCTGTAGAGAGAAACGATCGACGTGAAGTTTTCAGTATGGTCACCGGGTCGCAATGACCTGCGCTAACGAAGTTATCTAAAAGATACTGGAGTGGCCGCATTTGAAACACTCCAAATTTAGCTACATTTCTTTTTGCTAAGTGACAAAATGAACTGTCACAGTTGTGTCTATCGCCACGCTTCAACGGAATAGTCGTAGTGAGGTAGTCAAGGTGAAGTGGCTCAAGAGGCGGCGAAGAGATGCTAATGATAGCTACCATAATACGACGGTATGGAGTTTCTACGTGACGTCATCAGACAGGAAGGCAGCTGTATTGGAGATATGAACCGACTTATTTACGTCACTGTGAAAGTCTTGTGATGTATTTTACTTTTTTATTTGTTTGTTAAATATATATAAAACATGACAAATTTATTTTAATTTACCGTCCAGGTATTCGACATGACACATTTACAATTTTACTAATTTCTTAAAAGTGGTTGCACACCACTGGGAGAATGAATGTAGTGAAGTTAGCGTTGCATACACGATTGTGTAAAGTGTTTATATAGCACTGTCAACCATGTATATAGCTTATATGAATAGATCTATAAACAATATAATTTGAATTTAGAATTTACCGCTTAATAACAAGATATGCGCTTCAAGTGTTTTATTAAACCACTTCAATCATGTCATAGAAAAAGGTAAGAACCCTTGCATCATTGTGAAGATAATGATTTATAGTAAGTCATAATTTATTTTAAGACACATAGTTGTAGTAATTTATGTTAGGTCTTAAGAACTGATGTCTTAAAATGTTCAATAACTTCATCCTTCAATGCGTTTTCTAGGTTAACTCCAACCGAAACTAGTGTTTTATTCTTGAATGATTGCAGCAACAAATCTTGTCATTGTCACCAAACATTTTTCATTTACTATTCTGGTGGACTTAATTCGTACTCAGTCGCTAGCAAACTGATTATACAAATGAGAGCTGTTCTAATTTTTTCAAGTCATCATGTTCATAAGTAAAGTAGCCATTCACGATGCATTGTACTTAGTACTTTCAGTAAATCGTAATAATGAGATAGCCGTCAACTAACTGAGGAGACTTTGCTATTTCGTTTGGATCTTCTCCATTTATCAACTTTAATTTGACATCATTTCCCCCATTCATTCTTTTTTTAACATGATACTATCGCTTTTTTAATTGTTTTTTTTCAAGAACTTGACTATGCATATCAAGATGTTCCTAGTTGCCCTGAAGAATATTTTTGTTCTGATATCTCCAATATGGCTGCTCATCCGGGTTCTAGGCGAAAATTATTCCGTGAAAACGCCCTATACAGCAGCTACGGAGTGAAAAGGCAAATGCAGTGCTGTGACACACAAAGCAGCACGAAAGATTATTAGTGCGATGCATACGAGTTGCTAATATGAGCAGAGCAACCTCTATGAAGTGCCGACAGCGTAACCACTGTGAAGTGCTGACAGAGTAACCTCTATGAAGTGCCGACAGCGTAACCACTGTGAAGTGCTGACAGAGTAACCTCTATGAAGTGCCGACAGCGTAACCACTGTGAAGTGCTGACAGAGTAACCTCTATGAAGTGCCGACAGCGTAACCACTGTGAAGTGCTGACAGAGTAACCACTGTGAAGTGCTGACAGAGTAACCTCTATGAAGTGCCGACAGCGTAACCACTGTGAAGTGCTGACAGAGTAACCATTTGAAGTGCTGACAGAGTAACCATTTGAAGTGCTGACAGAGTAACCATTTGAAGTGTGGATAAAGTCGTTTCTGTGGAGATAGTCATATAAAGAGTTGTGACAATAGTCACTATGAAGTTCCAATAAAGTAGCCACTGTAAAGATTTGATAAAATGGCCAGAGTGATGATTTGATAAAATAGATGTTGTGAATTGTTTATAAAGATAACTACAGAAAATGACACTACTGAAACAGCGATACGAAACTAATGCGTAGCCATCGTGAAATGACGATAGGATGTCCAAATGGGAAGAGTAGCCAACTAGCCATTATGAAAGTGTGAAAGAGAAGACACATTAACAAGGCGACTCTAGAAAAAGTCATTTGAGGTGACAAAAAAAGTATCTAGGGAGAAAAGTTATAAGGTATTTAACTGAAGTTGTTGTTTGTTTTATAATTACTACTTTTCTCTTATTATTATGGACCAAAGTGCGACTATTATGTATGAGTAAGCACACAAACCCAAGATAGACTGTGTGTGTGTGTATATCAGTATGTGTTTGTGTTTGTGCGCTTATGCATACAACTATCCATGTTTGTTTGTGCGCATTTGCGCACGAGGGGTATGTGAGTACGCGCGCATAAACAGTCTTTATATCGAAGAAATTATTCCCCCAAATCTCTTTATGTATACTGTGAAAATAAAGCAATCATCACAGACATGCAATTTGCCAAGACCTAAAATTATTTATTTAATTAAACTGAACGACATCAGTATCACATAAATCAATATGTTCATTGCCTACCGAACTACTTAGTAATCAAATAAGCAATCGCAATATCGATCGGCATATCGACATGAAGAAATCCACGTACACTGGTTATACAAACTGTATGTGATTATTTATTGGCTCTAAACGCAGATGTAACCAAGGCTATATGTTTATTGAAACCATGCTAATATATAGCTATAGTGGGCTCACTGTGACTTCCCAGCACAAGCGAATAAGTTTATTATTATTCGGACAGGAAAGCTTTTGATAAAATAAATATTTCACTCTATTTCTGTGACAAAAATACCTTTCAGTCGACAAGACGAGTAATGACAAAAGAATTAACCCCGACACCGCAAGTAGAAAAACGTTATAAAAGGCCTTTAAGCTTCCCTCTTTTATCCCCTGGTTTACCTTTGTTTTTCTTCCAGTGACATTTATCTCTCAGCCCGTTTTCTGTCTGTTCAAAGTACTATTCATTCACAGGCTAAAACTTGTCTCTCAGCCCCTTTTATTGTGAAGTTTAGAAGAACTGAAAAATAAATGCAAAATCTTAGAAAACAATATCAATATGTAAGATGGCAATGAACTAGTTGTAAGCCTTAATTACGTGACAAGGATATTATCAAGCATCCAGGAGTTTCGTTAATAAATTCAGACTGTGCTTTGTAGTGGCTGAACAGGATGCATATTATGTTCTCTCAATAAGAAAGGCAGGAGGACATGAATCAGAAGAAATGTTGGTTTGTAAATGTATTTGTTAGAAGAAAAGTCACTCATATATGTCAACTCTTGCAATAAATTCTGGTGACGATAAGACAGGCAAATACTACTTTTGGAGTAAATTAGCACAACGTATTTAAAATGTCAAGATGACCCGGAAAACGTACAGTGCTCCAAGGAAAAAAATATCAGATAGTGAAAACTCAGCTCAATCTGGTTCTTTATTGCTTATTCTGATACACAAAACACACACACACTCTCACTCACTCACTCACTCTCTCTCTCTCTCTCACACACACACACACTTTTATACTCACTAATCTGTACACAATACATGCACGCCCATATAGCCATGTAAACACGAACATACATATATTTGAACATTTATTTACACACAAACACATGCGGATACATACATACAAATACGCATATATGTTTGTGCACATTGTTATGTGTACTAAGAAACACAAGCATATACATGCTCTCGTATATATATACGCACAGACACGCAAACACTCGCTCATGCCGTACACACTTGTATGTATACTACACAAACACATACACACACACAATGCCACCTAGCAGGCTAGCTGTGTGGTTTGGATTACTAATTCGGTGTTTGCACATATATTACACAAACACATACACACACACACACACATACACACACACACACACACACACACACACACACACACACACACACACACACTGCCACCTAGCAGGCTAGATGTGTGGTTTGGATTACTAATTCGGTGTTTGCACATGTATTACACAAACACATACACACACACACACACACACACACACACACACACACACACACGCACGCATGCATACACACACACACACACACACACACACACTGCCACGTAGCAGGCTAGATGTGTGGTTTGGATTACTAATTCAGTGTTTACACGAGTAAAGACTCAGCTCATTAATTATCAAGGCTCCCTATTTACACTCTTTATAACACCACACCCCAAAGAGATTGAGTGCGGTTGTCAATTCTTGTTCAAAGATCGTGGACAATAGAACATCAGAGCCTGTTGACAGTGGCGTACGGATGAGTGAATGCGGGTATTGATGTTGGCCTCGTGTGCCTCACTCTTGTCGCGCGCCTCACAGCTTAGGCACGAAGACACTCCCACATCAACATGACTCATCATGCGAACCAGATACACGGCTCACACCTAGTCACACTTAGTCAAGCCTAGACAAATATAGACAGAATAAATAGCTACTTTCAATTTGTAACAAAAGTGTAGACTAAAATCAACTGCTTTTGCTAGTCAATATGCGAGAAAAGGTTGAAGTAATGCCTACAGTTAACACGGCAGTTAAGTGCACAAACACTTCAATGAGCATTGGTTGAGGAGAATGACCCCTCTAAAATCTACAGTGCAAAGTTCAAATGGCTCGCAATGCATCGTCTGGAACAGAAGTGATAGGTGTACTCTTGCAGCGGGCGTCTTACAAGTCAGGGCTGCTAGCAGACAATGGATGACTGACAGCCTGGTCTAGAATGGGGAGAAAGATAGTCAGTCTCGTAGCACATGTCTGGAATGGTAATACGTAACCTTGAACCAAACAGGAAACAGAACTTGTGCGGACGCATATAAGAAAAGAGTTCTAATTAAAGATTCCAGTATAACATAAGAATTGCTTTAAAAACAGTACTTTTCCACTTAAAGACAAGTTGGTTATTAATGTCCTTTACTTAATTGCTAGTTTGTTTCATTGTTCAAGTACATCACATTAGCAGACTTACAGCCCCCATTTTCATTTTGAACACTTTGACTGACGTGACAAGTATGTAGCACAAACTAAAGTCATTTCATTGCACACTCTAACATAAAATGTAATAGAAACTACATTCATAACACTAATATTTAAACAGAATAGACGAGTGACACATATATTTCAGAACAAGAGGACTGATTAAATGTCATCACAAAATATTGACTGATTAGTTGCGGCAGAACATATTGACTGATTAGGTATATCAGAACATGCACACTGACTAAACTAAGTTCGAACATACTGACTGATTAAAACATATTGACTAATTGCGTCAGAGTACTGATTAAATCAGAACATAATGATTTTGTTGCGGCATTGGAATGTATCAATTAATTAAGTCAGAATAATAATTTATTAAATTTGTCATGTATAATTTGATTAAACGAGGCTAAGCTGTTTATTTATTGTGTCGGAATATAGCCCAGGGGACTCATTGAGTAACATCAGAAAATGTCCACCGAATAATATACATCAGAACATACTACTTAGATACGTCAAAACTGACTGCTTACTTACATCAGGACATAGACCTACTACTTACCTCAAAACATACTGACTGCTTAGTTACATCAGGACATAGACCTACTACTTACCACAACACATACTGACCGTTTAGTTACATCAGGACATAGACCTACTACTTACTTACCTCAACACATACTGAATGCTAAGTTACATCAACACAATCTGAGTGATTATAAAGATTAAAACATACTTACCGTTTACTTAACATCACTACATATTGAGCGATTAGTTCCTTCAGAGTTTACAGACTGCTTAGTTACCTCAGAACATACTGACTGCTTAGTTACCTCAGAACATACTGACTTCTTAGTTACCTCAGAACATACTGACTGCTTAGTTATCTCAGAACATACTGACTGCTTAGTTACCTCAGAACATACTGACTGCTTAGTTACCTCAGAACATACTGACTGCTTAGTTACCTCAGAACATACTGACTGCTTAGTTATCTCAGAACATAGTGACTGATTAGTTACCTCAGAACATACTGACTGATTAGTTACCTCAGAACATACTGACTGCTTAGTTATCTCAGAACATAGTGACTGATTAGTTACCTCAGAACATACTGACTGCTTAGTTATCTCAGAACATACTGACTGCTTAGTTACCTCAGAACATACTGACTGCTTAGTTACCTCAGAACATACTGACTGCTTAGTTATCTCAGAACATACTGACTGATTAGTTACCTCAGAACATACTGACTGCTTAAATTAACTTAGAGCGCATTTTTGCTTATGTTTACGTGTGCATCGAATCATTCTCTAGTTCAGAGTGGATAATATATCTTGACTAAGATGAAGACAAGAGATGTGTATCTATTGCGTCTGTTGAATGTTCACGTTGTGTATTTTCACTTAATTTAACTAGAATGAAATTATAAGTTTGTCTGAAGAGGAACATTCAGATTTGTAAAGAAAACCTATTTGCCCTTATTACCTAACCAGAACGTTTACTTCTTACAAGTAGCCGTGTTTAATTCAAGTGTTTTGACTGACATTCCAAACAGGTGCAGCCGGTCTTTGTAACAGGCATTGACAATGTTGCTTCATTGCAGGCTGTGACTCAGACCTCATAATGTTTTAGTGCGTCACGAAGACTTCGCTTTAAATTACGTCCCCTAACACCTGTAATCGCAAACAAACAAAAAACTCATTTCGCAGACTTTGCAACACGCACACCACACACAAAGCACACACACAAGTACACACTTACAGAGGCCTACATGAATGAACAACCTGTAAGATTTGTTGTATGTACGTTTGTGTGTACTTTGTGACTGAATATTATGAGGTGTACGTTACTGCTCTCGTTCTGCACGCGTAAACATAACCATTCTGTTTAGTCCCTTAAGAACACAAAAATAGGTAATGTGCTATTTAATAACTTATTTAAAACTTATCTACATTTACTTTCTTTTAATAAAAAGTATGCAATATTTATTTCTTTAAAACATGAAAAGAAAGTTAAATTATACATGCATGTATTTTACTTATTTTCTTTTAATAAAAAGAAAAAACAACTTTAATTATGCAGCTCATTGTGTGTGTTTTGACTACATTTAGGGTTTTGCTTGCAGAAATAAAAATGTAAGTTGCAATTTAATTGAACAACTATAAAAAGCTATTATTGTTATTTGTAATCTGTAAAATGAATGTTGTAAAATGTGATATATAAGCAGCAATTTACTCTGTAATTTTGACCAGGTGTCTGATCTTTGAGCGTGCTCTAAGCAGGAGTCTCCCTGCGGAAAAAGTCCAAAGAATTTTCACTAAGGGCCTCTAGCCGAGAAAGCTGTCACCATGCTTCCTACATCTATTTACCGTTACTTTTGCAATGTGGTCAACTGTCTTCTAGGGCGGACAAGTACTGAACTTAAAGTAAGTAACGTGCGTGAGGTGTTTGTGCGAGATGCGTCGTGGAGTAGTTAGTACTCAGTGAATACGCTATATTTAGCATACAGTTTTCTTTCTTTTACCCGAAATGTATTTTTTCTTCTAGGGTAAGACAAAAATTAAAAGTAACAAATGAAAATATTTTTTATTGAATATGTGTATTATCATGGAACATTAGGCATATATGTATATGATAATTTAATTTAGTTTGAGCATTTTACAAAAGTTATCAAGTCTGTGAACAGAATGATAAAAGGACGGCAAGAAGTGATTCCTGTAACTGATCGAAATCCTTCATTAGTACTTGTATCGCTTTGGAAGGGATGGATGTTCACTATGAATGGTAGTAGTGTGATAACTCGTCCATCTCTCTCTTGTATCTTGGAGTCCGCAACAAAAAATAGTATTCTTAAACTGTACAGGACATAATATTGACTTGCTTACTATTATACTGACTTACTTACTATCATGCAAGTGAACAAACAAGCAAGACAGAAACATGTTAAATGTGGTAAGGAATGTTGCGCCTTTCTAAAAAATCAGTGATGCAAGCATTAATTTGTTTGCAAAGAATGCGATTGCTTACAAGACTCGAATGTGACTGATTGGAATGTCTCTGTAGGACGTGACACACTTTCAAAAGCCAAGGGGAGCGAATTATACTTCTAAGAGACTGGCGTGTCGCTGCACAATTCTACTGAAGCATGGAGAGCCACGCTAAGAAAGTGACTGTATGAATAACAGATAAACACGATTCAGACACAGTTCTGTTTTTAGACTGAGGTGTGTCATGCAAGACATTTGCCACATGGAAAGACGATATCATTGCAATCTGGTTAACTAATTACTTTCTGGAGGCAGACATTTAAGTTAGGTATTAACATAAATCCAAGGTCATGGTTATAAGCAATAACAGTTAATGAGTGAGGAAAAGAAAGCCATAAGAAAACACTAACGAACAACAACAACAAACAAATAAGCAAAGAAAGAAGAAACAAAAATATACAAAAACGTAAAATGCATACATTTTGTATTTTGACTAAAATCAATGCAGACTGATTGATTATAATTATCGTAATTGGTAGACTTCTAAAAGAATAACATTTTCTTGTATTTCTTTACCAAAAGAAATAATGATTTTTATTTAATTATATCTCTTAGTTAATTTATCTTCTATTTCATTAAACAATTATATATATGTGTGTATTTGTGTGTGGCTTAAGATACAATTCACGGGTAATAGGGGTGGTTTGCACGAGACCCGGTCTGTACAAAGCACATTTATTATGGAGCACGTTTTCTGCACAGTTCTCTACATTCTATTCTTGATTTTAAAAATTAGTTCTGGAAATAATTTATACCAGAATTTCTGTGAATGACGGGTAATTGTATTTTAGTCAGCTGGTGCTATGAGAGATTTCCTATTCCTGCAAACAAGGGAATAGTTCTTTGGTACAATTCTGTTGAACACTCAGGGTTGCGAGCTCGACTGAAGATAACACCCTTGAACACAACAGTTCACTTGTGTATTTCTATTTCCCATGATTTAAAAGAAACCAAAACAAACACTAATCCCTCTCTGAGGAGCAAATACTGTTGGTTTGAAAATAACAGTTCACTTGTGTATTTCTATTTCCCATTGTCGAGATCATGGATTACACACTGTGATTGTGATATGTGTGTGATGCTGCAGTTTACAGTTTCATAATATGATTATTATTATGTATGATATCCATTGAATGCAGTTTACAGTTTCATGATATGATTATTATTTTGTGTGATTTCATTGAATCCAGCACTTTGATCTTCCATCAGACTTAAACAACAAGCTGGAGCAGTTCACGCTTCACAATTAGTAGACAATAAATAAATGTATAAAAATAAATTAACTTATAAAGAAAAGAAAAATTTTAAATGTATTAAAAAATCAACAAATAAAGAAGCTTAAAGAAAAGAAAATAATTAAGGTGCCTAAAATAAATCAACAAAAAAGAAACCTAAAAGAAAAGAAAACAATTAAAGTGTAAAAATTAAATCAAATTTAAAAAGAAACAGAGAGAAGAAGAAAATAATTAAACTGTATAAAAATAAAGAAAATGAACAAAAGAAAATAATTAAAGGGCATAAAATAAATCAACAAACAAAAACCTAAAATAAAGAAATGAAAATGTAATTAAAGAATCAACAAATAACGAAACTAGAGAAAAGCAAAGAATTAAAGGTTATAAAAAGAAACTAAAAGAAAAGAAAAAATCAACACAGAAATAAACTAAACTTAAAGAAATCAACAAAGAATCTAAAAGACAAGAAATCAACAAAGAAAGAAACTAAAACAAAACAGAAAAAGAACTCAACAACGAAAGAAAGTAAAATGAAAAAAAACAACAAAGAAAGAATAAAAAAAAAAAGAAATCAACGAATAAAGATACTAACAGACAAGAACTCAACAAAGAAAGAAACTAAAAGAAAAGACAAGAAATCAACAAAGAAAGAAACTAAAAGAAAAACAAGAAATCAACAAAGAAAGAAAATAAAAGAAAATAAATCAACAAAGTAATAAAATAAAAGTGTACACAATAAATCAACCTAAATAATAAAAGTGTATAAAGTAAATCAACCAAGAAAAAACAAAAAATAAAAGTAAACTACTATGACATCACTCTGCCAGCTAGAATACCGTGGGTAAAAATTTGCAACAAGTGTCTCCCTGAAGGACATTAACTCTACTTTACTGTTCAGGGTTCAGAATTGCTTCCCTTTTTAAAATTTGCTGCAATATAGCAGATATAAATAATTATAATTCATTAATTGCCACCTTTGCTAAAATGAAAAAGGATGATCGAATATTTGCATGAAATGTATTCTTGCACCTAAAATATTAATATATATTTATTGTTGACGTTCAAGACTGAAGGACGAAATGGCTTTTGTCTACATTTCTTATAAAAAGTAATAGCCTGGATTTTATTAAGGCAAGCAAAATGAATGCTTTTTTTGTACTATACGATTAAAATAAAACGCTTCTTATATGTTGAACGACTTGTTTTTTCCTACATTCTATCATTTGCAGAGCCTGGAGACGCAATGTTGGAAACTCGAAGAGGAAAATAATTTTATTTCCTTGGAAAATGAGCAGTTGAAAAAGAAAAATGAGGTATATGTTCCCTTTTTATTTTAGCAACTATTTCTTTATCACTCTGTGCAATTTGGTAAAAGTTTCTGATAGTTTTAATTGTAGATCTTAATTACACGGAGACTTACAACAACAACAACAAATCAGAGAAACACTATTTTATTTCTCTTAGAGACTGTGAAGTATTAAATAATTAAT
Organism: Sinotaia quadrata; assembly: GCA_028829895.1. NCBI lineage: Eukaryota > Metazoa > Mollusca > Gastropoda > Architaenioglossa > Viviparidae > Sinotaia > Sinotaia quadrata. The sequence goes on from CM054177.1 coordinate 100,841,246, forward strand.
TTTAGTAATCATTAGTTTAATGCTTGAAATCTGTCATCGATAATACACATCTCAAAACTTCGAAACTATTGTAGATGCTTTGGTGACGCTGATGCTCGCTGCACACACTATATACTATATACACACAGATATAAGGTAAAGGGATGCAACATGGTTGCATTGTTTTATTAAGAACGGTAAAAAAAAATTTTCGATAACTGGGTTACAGAACACTGTTATAATTATATATATAATATAATTATTATAATAAATATATATTTAAAAATTACTTAATATTATATTATGAGAGAAAGTCAGAAGTTAATGTAAAGATTTTGTTTTATTTGAAAAAATGCTAATAAGATAATCCTTCTTTTATATATCCTTCGGATTACCGAAGGTTTAATTACACGTGAAACAGTTAGCTAATTAAAAATTATGTGCATATCTGGACATTTCTTTAATAATGATAGGATAGTGGAGTGGGTGGTGGAAGGTAATTATAAAGCCATTTTCCACATTATGATCGTTAGACTGACAGCACAAAAGTTAGTAAGTAAATTGTAGACAGTTCTAACTTTAATGATTATTCCGTATTATATACAACCAATATCATTTCAAAACATACGCTCTTTAAAGCACATTACAAAAGTCCTAAACACACCTAAGTGCTATGATATAAATTATACCACTGTGCGTTCTGTCTTGTATTCAGGAACTTGAGCTGTTACAAGCTCGTCAGTCAGACCAAATGGAAACACTTGATCAGAAAGTAAAAGTCCTCACCAGAGAAAATAGCGAACTTATCACGAGGAACCAAAAGCTGCAAAACGAACTGTCAGAAAAAGAGTCTGTGATTTCAGATCTCAAGAAAAAGACATCTGTGAAGGAACGCGAACTAACAGACAGGATTAAGGAATTGGAATTGAAACTAAAACAGTTAAAAAGTGCAAAGCAAAGTGAGCAAGCCACAACAGATAGTCAAGATCAACCTGTCGTCGAAACACAACTACAACCACACCATGCTCAGGGTACGACGAGAGAACTCTCAGCCCCAGGTAGAAAGAAAGACTCACAAGTCGAGATACAAAGAGAAGACAACCACAGCTCGAGAAGTCCCAGCAATAGACAATCAGGACAGTCCAGAAAACCTAAACCTCTCGGTGAAATAGATGGGAGTCAGAAGACGCTCAAGAATAGCATCCTGCAATCTATGGATTCCTCCGACGAATCGAAGAGCTTGCTTGAGCTGCAAGCGTTGGCTGAGGATCTTATGACAGTCAGCAACCAGCTTTTGACTGGCGACCGAGGAAACCAGTACTACTCCACTGAACTGGACGTCGGAGCAGAAGACGCAATAACGCCATCAGTGCAACCCATCACAGGCGAGCTTCATCATTCTGACGACTCCGAAGAAGTGGACGCGAGTGTCGTAGAT